>JAPSGF010000009.1:9921927-10116492 GCA_035772895.1 Perdix hodgsoniae | reverse complement strand
TATGAGGAAAGGCTGAGTGAGCTGGGTCTGTTTAGCCTTGAGAAAAGAAGACTGGGAGGGGACCTGATCCAGGTCTTTAAGTATCTAGGTTGTGGGGGGCAGAGTGGCAAGGCCAGACTCTTTTCAGCAGTGCAGAGACAGGACAAGGGGAAACGGCCAGAAACTGCAGCATAGGAAGTTGTGCACAAATGTGCGCAAGAATTTCTTTACAGTGAGGGTGACGGAGCACTGGAACAGGCTGCCCAGGGAGGTTGTGGAGTCTTCTTCTCTGGAGATATTCAAGACCCACCTGGACATCTACTTGTGAGACCTGGTGTAGGGGACCTGCTTTGACAGGGGGGTTGGACTCGATCTCTGGAGGTCCTTTCCAACCCCTACGATTCTGTCATTCATAAAAGAATTATAAGTTCCATATTGTTAAAAACAGAGCTAGACCATACTTATTAAGCATATGTTCTGTCATTCATAGAACAGGAGTGTAAGTGTTTAACAAAACAAAAAACACATCGGTCAGGAAAAGTACCTGCTAGTTTCTGGAAGTTCAAATATATACTGATTGCATCAGGAAATTCCTAGGAAAACAAACTCCTTTAATCCATGAAACCCGGACATCCACAGCCCTGGGAGAACTGAAGGTGTGCTAACGTATGCTCATCGTCCTCTCTGTTGCTTTCCACTAAGACATGAACAAAGCACAGAGCTCCTTAATAAGTTTTACAGAATCATAACCCTCTCTCTGTACCTTCTAATTATCAGTACAGGCTTGAGGATATCCTTTTTCATATGGCTTATTGTAAAGCATGCTTTCTCCATTTGGGAGAAATCAGCATTGAGCTCATTTAAGAGGAAGCATCTTTTTCACAGTCAAACTTTTACTGAGAAATAACTTGGCCACTGTCATTTCCTATCATTCTGCACTAATGGTGACACGTTTTATTAAAAGGAAACACATCAGACAGAACAGCATGACTTACAAAAAGAATGATCTGTCCTGGATTTACACTCACCCACATCAGTAAAAGCAAATCTCTGCTTGAGCTGAGAAACCTTAAGCTGGACTTTAAACAACGGTGTGTGTTACAATGCACACAGAAAATAAACAATGTCAGCTGTAACACACTTGCCACCAGGCTGTTTGGCATCTATTGACTGCAGGGCCCTTATCTTTCAAACAAGCTGTGTGCACAGGTCCTGGGAAGCCAGAAGATGTGTGCTTCTGAGGGAACACACTGGAATGAAGGAATAAGGTGCAGATTAGCCCTGTCTTTTTTTTTCTTTTTTTTTTTGGCTTCTTTTCTTTTTTCCTTATATCACATGAGTTATCCTCCAGCTTCCAATTCACATCCTGCCTTGTCAGGTGACATCACCTGTCCAGAGGCATCCCTCCACCTTCTCAAAGGGCAAAGCCAGTCTTAGCTTTACTGTGAAAGCTCATATCATGCTGAACTCTCTCAAACCTCCTGAATTTAATTCCTCTCCTTTCTTATTAGAAAGCAGTTCTTATTACTTAAAAGGACGTTCCCTGGCAACTGCTTAATAACTATTCTCCTTTTCACCGCTTTTATTTTTAATAAGCAGTTTCCAAGATGTTAAGGCAGGAAGAAAGCACAATGAACACTTAAGACTACATTTCCACATACACAGCCCTTCGGTCAGCATTCAGCAGCTCCCACACCTCACTGAACTTCAGCATTCACTTCTGTTTCTGCTCTAATGTCAAAGTTTTCTAAAGATGCCATTGGGAAAGATTCTCTGCACATTCATTTTATTGTATTATTCACTGCATTTTGAAAATAGCACTATATAAATGAATACAGTTATTGTGTATTATTTACTGTTTTTTTCTAGAGCGGGCTGCAGTCAGTTGAGACCATTACAATGTGGTGACTCTCAAGATGATCAGAACCACTACATTATACCCAGAATTGGTCAAAGCATTATTCCTGAGGGGAAAGTGAGCATCTTGGCTAGCAGAACTTTGGTGAACAGCAGGAGGAGCAGCAAACCCATGTCCCCTCCTTCCTTCTGCAGCACACTGAGGAGGGCAGAGTGGAAGCAGCTGCCCTGGGACCATAGTCCAGCAGAGCCTATGCACAGGTTACCACCACCCACAGCAAAGCAGAAGCAGCCTTGATTTGAGCTTTCCAAAGAAAAGCCACTCCAAATGACATCCTCTAACAGCACCAGGTTTCAGCGTAGTCTGGTGGTGCAAGGAAAAGTAAGCAGAGGAATCCCAGCATGTAAAACCACACTGAGAGCCACTACATTTCTTCAGCTAAAATACATCTGATTTGGCTGCTCTGCCTTGTGCTGCTGATCCCAGACAGAGAGGTGGCTATACTAAAGGAGAAACACAGCAGAGCCAGCCCCTACAAGATTTGCAGAGCTCCTTTCCTTCTGTGCCTGCCTGATGCTACCAGAGCCCTCCCAGGGGCTCCACAAAGGAAGGTGAGAGTCTGGGGAAGGAAAGAGCAGAGAGGCATTCACAGGAACCAGGCAAGAGGGGGGCCAGCAGCCCCACATGCACCTGCCCAGCATCAGACCTCCAGCTCCAGTGCTACTGGACTCAGGGAGATAGCAGGCCAGGGAGTAGAGCTGGATGGTGGTGGCAAAACAAAAGAAAAGACAGCATTCATGTCAGCACCGGATGCCAACAGATATAATAATCTTGGAATGACACAAAGAAAGTTTGCTAACACCCAGATTCCCTTCAGCAACTCAAGAATAAGGTGTTTCACCCAAGCTGTCTGCTGAATTCTTTCTTTAGCTGCTAGAGAAACAGAAGTCCCGTGTATCAGTGATTCATCCCATCTATCTTAGTGAATGAATTACTACAAGTCATTGACTGAAAGTGCCTGCCTCTCTATTGACTAGAGGAAGCACAATTGTAGACAGGCCATGTGCTCAACTTCAGACTGCCCAAATTATGTGAAATAATTTAATAGGTTAAAGGACACTTATAGGTAGGATTAGCAGTAAGGAGAAGAGATTCCCCAAAGCTGACATTCCCTGATACAGAGAAAGCCAACCTGAGGTCAACGGAGAAAGAGTCCACCTAAAAAAAAGTTCACAAGAGTACAGAGCAGCTGTACTTTGTTTGATCAGCATTAAACAGTAGAACATACAGTTTAGATCATGCAAAACTTAAGAGTTGCAGCTGTAAATTCTTCTCAACAAGTACCTGATAAAACACTTGCAATTTCAGTCCAGAGAAACAAAGTGAAAACCCATCAAAAAGTTGACCACATCATCAGCCAGAGCAAGTGATGCAACTGTTTCTCTCTCACCATCTTCTCCCTCGCTGTGACAGAGATTAATACTTTCCTTTTCATAAGTCCAGTAACAACAACAAAAAAAAGAAAAAGTTTGTTTTCAACTTTCTGGTATCAGTGGGGAAACAAAGCCACGATAAAAAGGACAAACAGGAACCCCACACCTGACAACAATAAAGAATCTTGCTTTCAAACATCACACAATTGTCTGACACTTTTTTTTTTTTAAATGGGCTAGCAGCTGCGTGACTCATTTATGTATGTTTTGCCTGCCTTAGCACTAAGCAGACTGATGTAAATAGGAAGTGATGAGGAAAATCAATTCAGGGCAAACACATTTTTTTCAAGGCTGTAACAGGAAGAGATAGGAAGCCCAGGAAGATACTTGATAGATATTCAACTCTGCAGAAAAGAGGAAGCAGCGTGTTGAAGCACTAAGCTGGTTATTTTGAGTTGTTGAACGGAAACGGGATACAGCACAGAAAGGATGCAGATAGGATGCATTTTGTTGCATAGCAACCTAGGGAATAGAAGCTCCCGCATGTAACTGGAGACCATCTGCTTGTAGGAGAGGGAGAGAAAAAACACGTGTTTAAAAGGGAAAAGAAAAAAAAAGTGCAACACTGAAAAAGGAAGTTTAGTACCCTGAACATGTCCTGGTCAAATCATCCTGGTAAGAATTCAAGGGTTAGAAGAACTTAAGTATAAGTTATCATATACAGCTTCCTTCTACAGTATTTCTGCATTGAGAATGTACTTAGGGAACCAAAGCTTTGGAGTAAAATAGGCAAAATGCCAGTGAAGATAATGACTTTCAAGGTACTGAGTTTGCTCACACCAAAGCAGATTGTGACTTTTTATTCCCTCTACAGCAAAGTAAAACCACATTAACTTTCAGCACATCAACATTTTTATTTTTATTTTTTTTTTACTTTGCTGTACTTCTGCACCTCTTCCCAGAACAGCACCCAGTCACCAGACTGCATGGAAATATTCAATCAGCCCACAACACAGCAATTTTCTGTTTATTTTTACTAATGCAACTTTTGGTGCTTAAATAAAAGAATAGTAGATTGATTTCAGCCAAATTAGAATCAGGATTTCCTGCAGTGCATTGAATTGATGACAATTTCACAGCAAAGGATTTACTAAGATAAAAAAAATAAGAGCATTCTGAAGAAGAGATTTCCACTAGTAGGCAAGAAAAGAAAGAATTAAGGAGGGAAAAAAAAAAAGCCTTGCCAATGAAGCTACCAGTATCTGCTAATGGTCACAGTTCTGATCCTGAGGCAGCCACTAAACTCAACTGCTGAGCAGTGATGGAGACTTGAAGAGGACAGTGCAGGACATGCCAGGAAGAAGCTCCATGTACCTGGATAGTCTGGCACACCCCAGTCACAGCCTTTTGCTGATGCATTCAGCTCCCCTTAGCACAGACCACAGGAGGTGTTGGTCCCTAGCTCCGTGTGCAGCTGTGGTCATGGGGCACACACCATACCCCACATGAGTTTACTGTATACCTTCTCTCATAGATCAAGAAAAAGGAAATGCAAATAGCTGCCCTTGTTTTCCTCATTCCAGTTTTCCGTTCTTTTTCTAACACTTCACTATAGAGATATTTCAGATGGGCTCGCAGTCATTTTCAGAGTCATATGGTGTGTAATTGTTGAGGAGAAAACCGTTATAACCACCATGTCAAATTTATGGCCAGTACTGTGCTGCGCTGAATAGCTTCTGGTAACATTACAGCGTTCCTTTGATTGTATTTTTCCTTATCTGGTAATCACTCAGATGGGACTAGCAGCAGTCTATCACATGACATGAGACATTAGGCTGAGGTCAGGAAACTCATGCTGCCTTTCTCACCTATCAGATCTCCCAAGCAGGGGTGGTTCTTCACTAAATTTTGCTCTAGTAGCTCATGCTTTATGTATTTCTTAATATCTACATATCAGATATATTGATATCAGGCTGATAACATCATGCTTCGGCACATCCCGTGGTCTAAGCACTGGTGCTGATGCCACCAGAGTTCATCCCTGAAGTTGCACAGGCTGATTACTGTATGCAGGTGGCAGCATAAGCATCTACTTACAAACACACATAAGCATGTGCAAAATATAAAACAAAATGAACAAGCATGAGCTATTATGAGAAATCAGAAAGAAAGCAAGGACTAATTAAACTTGCACCCAAACACGATTATTTCAGTAGAAAAATCACCACTGTTGCACATGCATCGGGAACCACACAGCGCTGTAAAAATAGGTGTGTTTCAAACAATTAAATCCTAAGTCCCCAGAGCTGTTTAACTAGAACACTAGATTATTCAATTCTTCTAAAGCCCATAATTTGAATTGCTTTATGCCTCAAAGTCTAACGCTTGCAAAGACAGGAGGAATTTACATTTCCTGCCATAGTTTGAAATGCATGGATCTCCCAGGCAAGCCAAACCCAAATCAGCAGTAAGGGATTGTGCCAATGTACAGCCCAGTTACATGGAACCAGTCCACCAGGCACCAAGTTTCCAGCAGAGAAAAGCAGAGAAGTTCAGGCATGCTTCTATTACATGTTCAAGGCCCTATTTCCACATGGAAGATTTCTCCTAAGCTATTTCTTCATTCACTTTATTATTGGTTCTGCATCAACAATTTCTAAAATGCCTTTGTCCCACTGATATGCTGCTGCAGAGCAGAGCTGCCAAATACAGCCACCCAGATGTGAAGCTGAACAAGAGAAGCACGAAGTTGCATGAAAACTCTTGCACTGACACGAGTAATAAATTTAAGTGTTAAGCGTTAACGTGTCCAAAGAAATGCAAAAAGAGCTGGCAATACTCCACCATTTGAAGTACCTGGGACTTGTCCACCAAGTGTTTTGTCAGGCAGCACGACATGAGAGCTCTCAGAGCCCAGCCGGCAGGGCGACAAGCAAGGAACACCTACCTTCAGCAAACTGTTATCCTGTGTGCTCAGCCCCAGTACACTATGACTAGAAGAAATAATTACCTGATGATGCTCCTAGGGCTCATATTCAGATAACAAAATCTTCAGTACAGCCCAGTAATGACTCCCTGTAATGCTCAGTTGCCCTTGGCAGTAAAATACTTCCTAAATATTTCTGTTGTTGTATGCTAGTTACTCAATACCAGCACATATATTTTTCCATCTTTAGGACACCTTCAGAAGATAGGTTGTCATAGAATGACACAGAGGAGGAGTGATCCCCTTGTCTAGAAGCATATGCAAATTCTTAATAGTCCTCAAGAAGAACCTTAAACAGCAGCAACCCATGGCTGGTCAGACTGGGTTCCTGTGCTAGATTCAGGAGCAGCACATGTTGGTTATAGCTTGAAAACGAGTACTGGCCCAGATTGAAGGCTGATCCAGTGAAAGCTAATAGTTTCTGTGTTGACTCATACTCCACAAAATCAGTGACAGTGAAGAAAAGTGTGCTATAGTCCCTCAGACATTTAGAAGATACAGAAGGTAGAACATACAGCCAATCCATGATAAATCAGTCTTTGTATAACTTGCCCTACAAGAGCCTGATTACAGAGGTAAGGGAGGTGATCTCAAACAAGAAATTCATCAGTCAAGCAGTAAAGCATTGGTCCTACAGGAAAAACACTCATCTTGGTCAAGGAAGTTCCAGTGCCTGACACATTCCTAACTTTTTTTGAGAAGCAGTGATATTAACCACAATTATTTGTTATCTGATGCACATCTAACACACATGCCTTTTCTATGTTATGTGAAGAGGTGAAAACACTTTTCTCCTGTAGAGCTCATGTAAGGTATAGACACTGTTTAGATGAGCTTTTTTTCCACCAAGTGCCAGTGCTAGGCAGTCCCTATACCACCAGTATCTAAGGCTGTACTGATGCTCATTCAGCTCCACCTACCATTAAAGCATTGAAAAGAATTAGTCTACTTGAATAAAGATCTTGATCCAAGCAAAATACTCACTGAATTCATGGCAAAACAAGAGTGACAGCATGGGCTTAGTCATTAGAAATAAGTCAATAAAGGTAACATTTCTTATTAAAAAACTACATTACAAGATCGCTAAAATAGCCACTTGTTACCACAAAACAATGCCAGGACAATCTAAGCAGAACACATTTCTAGATAAAAGGAAATACTTAACTTGAGAAAATGTTTATGTTCACCTTCACTAAGAAAAACTCCACCTGAATAGATGTGAAGTTTCTCTAATTGTTGTGAAAAGGACAGTTAAAATGACAGAGAGAAAGCATGCTCACAGAGAGTACATAAAAACATTTTGAAGAGCTGTCCAAGTTGAAAGAAGGTTGAATTCTGCACCTTTTCTCCTTGTATTCTGTGATTTCTAAGTCAAGAAAGCCAGCACATCGATTGCTTGTGCAGTACTAATACATTAACTGCATGTTCTGAAATACCTACTTGCAAATTGTGAGCCTTACCAAAACATTAGATAGTAGAAGCAACCCAGAACCTTAGCAGAACCTGAGTTATGCCATCAGCTCTCGTCTCTCTTAAATAGGAGATAATTAATCCTTAAGGTTTCAAATTAACATAGAAAAGTTAATTTTTGCATGTCTTCTCGTCATTTTGCCCCAATGGGCAATGACTTGACATTTGATCAGAACACAGCAAATCTCCTGACACATTCAACCCCAAGGAGATGCTAAAAGAATATGCATCTCTGCACACCATACACATCCATCACTCTAAGATGTGGTTGAATATTCCATACACCAACAGATTACAATTTCCAAAATCATTTCTGCATTTGATGTAATGAACAGATGTCTTAAACACTACTATCTGTTCAAAGTGCAGTTGCATGAAAAACCTACAAAGTAGCATTTGCAAAGGAAACAATGCTCCACAAGTATTACTTGTGTGTGTAAAATAAAAGAACCAGCAATAAGAGTTTGAAATATTCCCTTGCTAGTTTAAAAACTGATCTTCATTACATTCAAGTCACTTACTTCCAGTTTCGGTGTGGGGTTTGTTTTTGCTTTTTGTTTGCTTGGTTTGTTGCTTTCATTTTTGCTAAAAAGAAATTTTGCTTATAAGAAATGTCTGATCAGTTGCATCGTGAAGGAGCACTGAGTCACAAACAATAAAGTACATATTGTAGGTTTTAGTTGTTTTTACCTGAAAACTAAAGTCCTGCTAATAAAATAGAATTTATTGCATCATAGTATAGGAACTTTGGCATCCCACTCCATGCTTTTCTAAGGCACAGCCTGAGCTAATTGTCATGAGCATTCATTTGATATTTGAGAACATTGCATGGACACCACTGAGAAGCTTCCAGGATTTTTCTTCAGCTAAATATTTTTCCATTCTGTTACCCATTTCATCTGACTGGAAAAGCATCAACTTTAGACATTTCTCTAACATAACTAGTAGCATAATGGGGGAAAATGCTTCAGCTGTACAGATATTTATTGGAAGAATGTAAAGAAGCTTCATTATTTATACATACTCTAAGTCATTAAGGCAAGTTGCTTCCCTGCATTCCACAAACTGTCGTCTTTGACATCGCTTCCTGTTGTCAAGCACGTTGTTCTGTGACATTCACTGCAAAAATTCCCACCAACTGAGGCAATTCAATTTTTTTTGATAGCTCCTCTTATTGTTTCCAAACTTATTTTCCCCCCCAAGAGATCACATACAAAAGGCCATAGTGTCTGTGCTCCTTAAACATACATTTGTGTCAATTTGTATAAATATAGAAATAGAAAAATGTATATACTTACACAATACTGAAATTTATATTAAACACACTTTTATATATACAAATATACACATATACTGTTAAGCATTTCAATTTTGTATTTATCACATTCTAGTTAGTGTAATTCTCTTTACCAATCTACGTGGTTTAAGGGGACTGGGCAAAAGAAACGATAGAACAGCTTAATAATAAGCAAAATCAAATTCCTAAAGGTTAAAATTTGACCTGAAACATTTCACAGTTTTGCTTCTGGAAAGGGAATAGGAGAAGGCCCCAGGTTGCTTTGATGGTTGTCTCATATACCTGAAGGTACTCCATAGACAGGGATTATATCCAGTCTAGATTAGAATGCTACTTTTATGAAAGCCTATCAATTACCTAAGAACAAATGTATGTCCTTCACTGAAACTGTCAGTACTGGCTATATCTCCTTTAAAATATCAGGAGACAAAGTTTGCCAGCTGTAATAATTTCAGTATATGCTTACTTGCATATTTGGTTTTCTGATTTGGTCTTGATAATACGTTTGTGCAAATCATTCTCTTAGGGATTGTCCAACTTCCTTCCACCTCCTCAATGGCCCCTCGTGCAGCAGGACATCCTGCATTTTAGGAATTTCAGTTTGTTATCTCAGTAGCTCTGAAAGCATTGTCTGAGTCAGGAGTTTTCTTTTTTGTCTTAAGTGCTGGTATGCAATTGGCATCTAACCTTACACACGTGCATACGCTCAAATCTGTCTTGTTTAAGCTGATATTGACATGGATTCAGTACGTATGAGTGCTGAACAGACACTAGTCCAATGCTTTTCCTAGCAGTAGTACAGTAGAGCCTTTTCTCTCCATTTAATACCCATTAGCGTGAATGAATTTGATATACACATACATGGAAATCTATTTACACAAAGGATTTTCATTTCCCACTTTTCCTCTCCCTTGGCAGCCAGTGTGACACTGAGTAATTCTTGTTAGGCATCAGTAAGGGTATAGACTTGATTACCTCTAAAGTGATCTGTTATCTTAAGTCTGGAGAACTCCTCCAGCCTTTATGTCAGAGCTCAGAGATCCCCATTAGAGTCACTCAATTCATTACTAGTATTTCACACTGGTCCTAAGGCACATATCACAAACTGCCTGCTAGGAGGTTACACGACTTCCACCTCAATCAGCATTCTCTGCAGTAAATTCTGTTTGAAGATATCTGTCTGAAATATTTTTCCACAAATATCCAGAGTAGGGTGTTCCCACAGTCACAAAAATAGGCTTGTGCCAAATTGAAATTGCAGCTAGGACTGAAAAATAGTAGGCACACTAGCCAGCAATGCCACTTGTTGTCTTTAAGGACATTGCTTTAAAATGGTGTATTTTTCATGTTTCATAAAAGCTTTATGTTTGTCCAGTGAGATTACAGCAGCAGTGTTTCCAGGAATAGGTCACTGGATCAGGAACCACACTTGAGTTTTATTTTTGGTAGTGCCATAGGGTCACTGTACTATCTTAGGCAAGTCATTGAAACACTTCACACCTTATTTACACCAGCGTGTGACATGACCTAGAAACCACATTAACATCAGGACTCCATATGATAACTATTCCTCTTATACATGACTGAGATTGTATATCAAGCAAGAAAAATTGTTATTTTTAGAGCTTGATTCAGACATATTTTCTGACTGGGAATAAACTGAAATTAGTAAAAAAGTGTAGGTTTACAAGTCACATTCCATAGCTGTTTGTTAATGGGTCTTGACCCCAGTTTGAGGCCTGACATATCAACATTATTTGAAATGACAAAATAAGCTTAAGGTAGAATTTTGTTAATTATTTTATCTGCCAGAGCTATAGCCAGAGTACCAGTCAATTTCTGCAAGAGCAGTCTGTTCTTCATAGACACTGGAAGAAAAAAAAAAAAAAATCACACTTCTGACTTTAATACAGCAAAAGCTTTAAATTAATCCTCCTTTCACATCACTTATTACTAGCCAAGATATTGTCCATATCAACACTCCTCTACAACTGTCAGTGACAGCTTCCTTTATTATTGAAAAAAATTCTAGATCACTTTACATGTTTCTCTAGATATTTATTTTTTTAAAATCCAAATCACAGATTTAGCGTTCTATTTGTGTATTTGTTTTGGTAGCAGCTGCAGCTCGTACTGAAGGACAATAGCTCTACACATCAAGCCTTTGCACAAGAAATTTTAGCATCTACAGATACTCAGCTCTTGTAACTCTTATAACTCTCCCTTTTGAGAGCATAAGACAAACCCAGAGATAACATCACATTAATACCAGCATCAGCTACCAGCAATAATATATTACAAGACCTGTAGTAGCTGTAGTAATACGTTTTAGTGTCTTTTCCCTTGTGGAGTACTTGGTAACCGTGATATTGTGAAGCTGTAAATTATCATAGCCAGGTGATCCAGTTAGTAGTTAAGTGAGTTGGCCATAAAAGTTGGTTCTGCAGTGGGTCTCTGCTGCAGGTCTGCTGAGAAGTGGTTTCTGCTGTTGTTTTTGTCTGTAGACATCTAGGATGGTTTTAGATCACAATCAGAGGGTCCATCTTTTTGTTCAGAAATAACACCTCTAGAAACTAAATTTCTGAAAAGCTGCTACTACAAAAATTGGCACCTTACCCAACCACTCAAACCCTCTGACAAACATAGAGAAAAGTTTATATGAATGGTATTTGCAGTAGTACACATATCAAAGTAAATCAAGAGCAGAATTATATAACAAATGATATGCCAGGTACACTAGCATTACATGGCTCATTATTGTACTAAAGTAGCCACTGAAGGCAGGTTAACAAGCTCAACACAATCCAAATGGTTTGCATTTGTGGCTCTGTGGATCCTATGATCACCATACACAGCTCCACTGAAAAACAGATCCCATTTAAGAATCCTAGATGCATCGCAAAGCATCAGTTACTAATCATAGCAGTCACACAATAGATTAGAGCCAAATCTGCATTTAGTTCAAGGCTCTGATGTGTCCTTTGCAGTATTACACATCATTAACACAGGCTGGGATTCTAACAACATTTTCATATTTTACTTTTTTTTGTTCCTTACAGGTTGCCTCATTTAAGGCATTCAAGATAACTTGAAATGTATCAGTACTTCTAGTTATTAGATCTGATCTTTATTTCCCCATGCTACTTCAGAAAAAATGTTGCTGCCATTTTGAGTAGTCACATCTTAATATACTGAAGATCCATACAGCAAATCCCTCCACATCCTGATGAGCATTGTATCTGTCATATCTCAAGGCACAGCTGAGAGACAGCTAACAGAGTAAGGACTGCCAGCATTGGCATTTTTGTCTTATCGTTTCTTTGCAGTCATTTCAGAATATTTGCTTTTATTTCCATAGCCCCCAAACTAACACTGCCTTCCTTCAGCAAAAACCTCCCTTACACAGAACAAACAAGGGAAAAACAGAAAATCAAAACTAAGTTGCTCTGTAACACCTATTTATTTCTGTAGAAACTACAACAGGAAGAAGCAGCACAATTAGGAGTGTGGATAGTGACAGGACAAAGGGGAATGGTTTTAAACTGAGACAGGGAGGTTTAGGTTAGATATTAGGAGGAAGTTTTTCACTCAGAGGGTGATGACACACTGGAACAAGTTGCCCAAGGAGGTTGTGGATGCCCCATCTAGAGCCATTCAACACCAGGGCTGGATGTGGCTCTGGGTAGCCTGGTCTGGTGCTTGGCAACCCTGCACAAAGCAGGGGTATGAAACTACATGATCATTGTGGTCCTTTTCAACCCAGGCCATTCTATGAATATCACTGTTTCATAGAGCATACTCTGAACTACAAAACACTATTTTTCAACATAGTGACCATCATTAGTTACACATTTTATGCAAGCAATGAATGAGAGCCTGCATGGCACGTTGATAAAAATCTGCAGATTATCTAAATCCAGACTATACAGTAGATGTAATAGGACAGCTCAGCCAAGACTGGCAATGCAATTCCAAAGCCTTCAGACTGGTACAGGTCCTAGCATTATTGTACTGCAAGAGAAAGGTTGCCTTCTTCTCTGGCCTGCTTCTGGAAGTTTGAGCCTTAAATTTAGTATCATGACATCTCAGTCAGCCAGTTTGCCAAAGGTTCTAGGAAATCCAGAAGGATCACCCCTTTTTTATACTATAGAACAGTGCACACTGCTTTACCTACTGAGGGCTACATCCTTAACTTTTTATCTGATGGGGAATTCACACTTCTGTTCACATTCAGTGCTGTTTTGGTTCCAGTTCATAGCGTTGACAACTCAGCAACAATAATGCAATCCAGGAGACTGTCACCTCCAACCTCATAGTGGTTCAGTCAGCCCTGACAACCCTGCACGTGGTGATCTTTCTGCTTCTGAGTATTTGTGGAACCCACCTTTGTGATAATCCAACACTGTCTGTCATTTCCAATGTACTGAAGCCAATATTCAGCTCCATACACCGCTTCCTGATTGTTCTCCACAACTGAGCTGATCAAAGACAATCTCCATTTTGTGGTATAACAGCCACGCACGACTGTCCAGAACATGGCTTACCTTTCATGTCACTGTCACCACTGCTGAAACATACCACCCACCACCTCACTACACTCAAATCAGCTGTTTGAGTCTCCATCAACATTCAGCAAGCACTGATGAATGTCAGTGGGTGCCATTTTTTCCCCATATGGAGGAATTCATTGACACACCTTTGCTTCATACACACTTCCATGTCAGACACCATTTTGTCAGACTGTCCCTCTGCTGCCATCTGTCACGCCACAAGTAACAATATTGACAAGAAGGTTCTGTCTCTCCTGCTATACTACCAACATCCTCCTCCAACATCTTGGGCCTACAAAATAAAATAAGAGGCACTGCTTTCAGAGCAGCCCTCTTCTATTTACAACATAGGCCCAGCTTACTTAGAAAGCTTTCTGCAGCCTGCCTCTTGGACTACAGCACAGGGATATGCTATCTGAGACAACAGGAGGAAATAATAATTCACGTTAAATACAAAGGTTTTGAAAAGGAAACATGAGGTATTACTGATAGACACTTCAGAGAATCAGGATGCTGTTCCTCTCCACTGGCCTAACTGACCATACCCTGGGCAAAGGTTTTTAAATCAGTCAGATTACAGCTTCACAGTATCCCGCTGCATATAATTCTACTGAGCATTTGTACCAAAAAATATCAGAATTACATTGATTTTTAATGAAAATGGTCTTGGTTAGGAAGGCTGGAGCTCTGGAGCTGAAGCAAGCACTAGCAGATGAGGACAAGAGTGAGCAAAGCAAACAGAAGGGCATCAGAATAGCCTGTCCACTGATAGATCCAAGACAAAACACTAGTTTACAAACAGATAAGATTTTTCATTATGATGACTTCTCAGCACAGTACTGAGGAACATGTAGTTCCCTCAACTTTACATTGTAGTTTTCCTCAAGGATAGAGTTAAGATGGCATTTAATTTTGTCTGCGAGCTACACGCTGAACTCCATTGTCTCTGTTGTAACGTCTTGTTTTTAATCATATCAGGATAGTCAAGTCAGTCCAAACTATAGTTAGAGGGAACTTGATCCCATCTTCCTCATGCTCACATGCATTTAGCATCACTCACCCAGAAGCGTTATTTCTATAGGTCTCGCCAGCTTTTGCTGCTATTGTCCTGCTGGTGCCCTTATATTCTACACTGCCATCAATGAGCACTATGCATGCTCTGACTATTGTTACAGGTTTGCTAGAACAACGCCCTTCAGGTAGACTAAATAGAAGAGAGAATAGAATCCCAAGGACATGAGAGAAGTGCGAATAGAAACCCAAGGACTCTTGGGTACAGTTTTTTTTAGAAGTGAGCCCAGTTACACTCCAAACTCTTCTGCATACATCTGAAAAGTCTTCTGGATGATCCAGGCAATCCTAAAATCTCTATTTACCAGGACACACTCAATAACTAATCCTGTTAGGAAAAACAGTACAGTTCTCCTATGTGAAAAGGATTTCAGGGTTCTCCAGTTCAGCATACTGCTCAGAGCAGCCTCAGCCCTGAACCCACATCAGGCTGCATCTCCCAGATAAGTCACCCAGCTTCCTCCAGAAACTCCTATACTTCGTTATGCTCTTTTCCTTCTATTCCCACCTCAATTTCCAGCTACAGCCTTAAGCTCCCTGCCACGCACCTCAATGAGGGCCTGGACCAACCTCCTGCAGCTAGCTCTCTAAAGCACTCCTGTCCTTCTGCAAAAGGGAGGCCCAGTCCCACCTCACAGGACACAAACTCCAGCCCCCACAGAAGTGTGGAGGCCTGTACTGAACTCATCCTGCTTTAATCCATTCTCTTCTGTACTGAGCAACCCAGAACTGGTTGAAATAACCACTTGCTAGTAAACATAGTGATAACAGACATATCCAAAAACAGCCTACGCTAATTGCTTACAAGCAACAACTTCAGACAGCTATGTGTTATTACGTACCAGCTACGTGTGCATTTCTTTTTATTTCTTTTCATTTCACTTCTGAAACGGTTTTTGAACCTCATGGTTTTACTGCAACCATGTTAAAGATTTTAACACTTCAGAACTAATGAAGCAGCCAAAAAATTAATTGAAATTTCTTAGCTGAAAGTTCCTTGGTGCTTAATGGACAATAGCTCAAATCTCTCCTGTGCTGAAGTTTACACAATCTTTTAACAGAGAGTAAAGGCAGCACAGGTTGACTGATAACCATTGCCTTTTCAACTTGATTCTATTTTACATCCCTCCATGTAAGTGACTCTACAAGGTGATGATGGTCAATAGCTGTTTGGGCTTAATACCACAATTTTCAAAGCAACCTCTCTTCATTGCACCTGGTGGCATTCAGCCTGAATGTACTTGAAATACATACAAATTTAATCAAAACTGTTGATCAATGGCTTTAAAAGAAATAATGGATTTGTATTTGTGACCTGCTTATAAAAACAGTCACAAATATTCTACAAGTTCCATAAAAAACACAACCTCACAGCATAAATCAGAGAATGTTTTGCAAAGCAAGATCTGTGATGTCTATTATCTATATATGATTGATTAGTTGCTTGTCCCAGCTTCATCTAAGTGACAGTCTACGGTGCATCATGCAAGCACAGCTGTTTCTAAAAATTTAAGGAAAATTTGGCTAGACAAAGCCTGTCACTTTAGCCTTATAAATCGTTACACCTGAATCAATGTTCTTAAAAAATAAAACGTTAGTTATCTAAGTGGATGGCTCCCACCAGACAAAAAAATAAAAGACAACTACATTTACTTCAGAATTTGGTTAATGAGTGTGCGCAGAATAGCAGCAGTGGTATTGTGGGCATTAAGTGCTTTCTGTACTAGAATGACACTGAGAGTTCAGAACTCTTGATAGTTTATCTACATATATTTTAAAAGTGTCGATAGGATTAGTATTTTTATTGAGATTTAGTAGTTTTAATTTCTTTGTATTGGATTATCCACACCTTTGATAACAAACTCCAAATTATTTGGATCCTGGATTGTACACAAATATACATACTCTTCTTCCATGAACTCTTTATGCCTCTTCAGTCTCTGCTATTACCCTCAGATGAGCAAACTAAGTTGCACATTATACTCTGTTAACTGAATAGAGGCTTCGGCATCCAGCTTTGTGCTCAGAAAGTAGAAATATTCTAAGCTTCAGTGAGTAAAGATGTCTCCTTCAGTTGCTGCCTACAACTTGCTATTACCTTCCAGTAAATTCAATATCTTGCCACTTACTAAAATGTAAAACTTCAATCCTGGGGAAATCCTTGAATCAGACCGAAGTGCTATAGATCTTCACTGAAATGAATACCAACTGCACCTTATGGACAGAGCAATATCAATATTGCTTAGAGGGTTTCATGTGACATTAAACCTCCCTCAAGTCCATTCAAAAAATTGCTGAAAACAGCTGTATTTTCAGTGAGATACCTTATAAACATGGAGGACTCTAATTTGGTTCCCTTCTTGTGTCTTCCTTCACTACTGTGATCTGGATGTATCCCAGTTCTTTTTATCAAGTGATAAAAAAATAAAGCATCAATGTATGAGGAAAAGAAAAATCTTTCCAATAGAGAAGGAAAATAACTCATCAATTCCTAAATCAATTCCTGTATGCCATCATTTCAGAATTGTCTCCCTGGATTTTCTTCTGTTTTTGTTGGTTTTTCCGTCAATTAATTTACATTTTTAAACAAGCTGGTTTCAACCAAGTTCAAAAGATGAAAATTTGAACAAAGTTCCCCTTTCCATCACATTAAGTGGGAAAGAAAATATATACTATTAGGCATCCAGGGGGATGGGGAAAAAAGAAAGTTGAACTATTGCTTGCAAGAGCAGTAAAACAACAAAACTTTTACAGAGTGACTGCAAAAAACAACACTTACTCAGGAGCAAAGTTTTGCTCTTTTTTCACGCTTTCATAGTTTCACAAGTATTGATCTTCATTGCTGAACCAGATGGAATCTACTCTGTTTCTGTACTGCTCCCTGTGAAGAGAGGAGTGCGTCCCCTCAGCTCTGCTGGGCAGAGGACCCAGCTCCCTAGTGGTTTAGTCCCAGGCTTTGAGGAACGAGAATGACCTGGTTCAAACAAGAGTTAAAGCTGTGCTCACTTTTAGAATGATACTAAGCTGGAAGATACCAGAAGGAAATCAGAGTAAGGCCACATTTCTATGCTACCTTCACACAAGAAATCTTGTCTTACAGACCTTTACTGATCTGCAGCAATATGCTGAATCAGATGAAGTTTAAGAAACAGATTTGGATAAGGGCTTTCATGAATCTTCCGGCTAATAAATTTCTGCCAGGATTTTCTATTATCTGCAAGGCATTTTCCATATGCAAATATTAGAGTTTACAGCAAAAATATTGTTGGAAGACATTTGGATAATGGTTTTAATGAGAGCATACACAAAGCCTATAATACAGTAATTAAAGAAGAAGAGATGAAAGCGATGCTGGAAATGTGACCTCGCCTAACATATTACCAAAGCCACTCTTACTGGCACAGAGTCACAGGTTGAGTTGATTCTGTTTTCCTGTGAATGTAAGTCTGATATGGAGAACAAAATCATTTGTGGTTGTGCCAATTTAGGTAAAACTGTTTTAAATACAATTTAAAGATTCCCAAGTACAAGGACTGAGCACATGGCATTTAGTACTAAAGCTAAGTCTCCTAATTGGACAAAAATGTATTTAAGACACGTTCATTACAGAACTTTCATTTCCTTCTTTTCTTAATTGGAATTAGAAAAGATATACTATCAGGGTACAGATAAATTTCAAGATATTCTCAGGAAGGAGAAAAATGAAAATGCTGTTATCTAATGACGAGCTTGGGGTACTTTCCAGGCTGACTTGAATTTCTCAGAAGAGAAGACCTGCTGAAAAAAAAAAACTGATTTATTCAAAGCACGTGCCATGAAGCGCCTGCTCAGCCTGATCTTCCAGGTAAGTGCTATGATCTGACAGGACACCCAGGGGTAGAACTAAACCAGAGATGTAGGCACATTGGCCCTAGTCTAAGAAATTATACATAGCCATGTAGTCAAGTCTTAATATTTGTGCTTAAAATTATGCTAAAATTATTTCCTAAATAAAGATACATTAACACAGCATGATCAGTGGGCAATAAAATGATGGGTCATGTTATGAATTATATACTATTTCACCTTCTCCATTATTTTTATCATTATGTCTTCTATGATACGCTGAAAGTTTACAGCACTTCACCAGTCTTTATAAATTGAAATACTCTCACAAATTGTACTGAAATAGCTTTAAGCATTCTTAATATAGTGCAATACTGGTAATACCTAACAATAGGTGATAACTGGAATGCTTTCCTAAACATGTTAAAATTGGTTTAGCATTGGATGTTCTGGTCTGATAAGAGATTCCTCACTAAGGCAATCAACTAAAATTAGCAGCTGGCATGTAAATTACTGTACAAGAAATTGCATTCCCTCCCAACTTCCCTTTTATTATGCATTTGCAGGCTCTCTGTATAAACAGATTGCAGTGAAAAATTTCAACTAGGAAATGATGAGCAGCTTGAATTGTGTTTTCAAAAAATAATTGTAGGTATTTTTAATTCTAAAAGATTTGATATTTGAGAATATTGACAAACAGAACTCGTCACTTTGATCTTCTATTTCAGAACACATCCAGCTGGTATGACTAACTTGTTGAACTTCATCCTTTGCAATGAATGCAACCTGTGAGCTGGTGCACCGAATTTGTTCTATTTCTTTTTTTTTTTGTTGTTGTTTTTTTTTTTTTTTAAATAAGATACCCACAAATTCACATTTGGGATAACACAGAATAAATGGTGTGGCAAGAAACAAGAGGCTGGAGGTTTCTCTCCTCGTTAGAAGCAGTTTGGGACTGCTAATTCAAAACAGAAATGGCATACGTGAGTTCTGAGACAGTTTCCTGAGACTTTCTATATGTGCCACATGCAGTACTAGAAAGCAAATGCCAACAATACCTTGAAAAGATTTATGTTGTTGTTGTTGTTTTCATCCTTCTTTGAAGCTTAGTTTGATTCCAATTTTCTGTATCACTGTACCAGGTATACAGGTTGCTAAGAGCATCCGTAGCAAGATACAGTTCTGAATTCTACTATTTATTCAAAAATCTAAAATATATTTTAATCACCAAATTGAACCTCTTATCCCATTCTCTTTCTCAGAACAGATACACAGCACACTTACTCCACATGCTGACAGGTTTTTGGCTGCTTGTAAATCCTGAAAATATTGATCAGTTAAAAATATTCGGATGCTTGCATCCCTTGATTCTGCTTACCACAGCCTTTCTTTCTGGTCAGCGAGCAGAGCACCAGCAATTTTGTTATAATGATAAATGACCCTCATAGACAGGTCACTCTTTTTTACCTAAAGCCACAATTTGCTCCTTCCTTTAGGTCACAACCTGATTTTTCAGGGTGACAGATTTATTACTTTCTTTGTGTGCTAAAAAACAAATCACCAACAATTGCTCAAAATACCGTCCTGTCACAATAACTTTGAGCACTTCCCAGCCAGAATGATGCAACACAAGAGGGTTTTTTCCTGTTTTTAAAGCAGCAAAATCACTTGTACATTTAGTCTTGCTGTTGTAAAGATCCATTTGATCCATTTCATCATACACAGCATGTCCAGGCTCCCCAAAGAATAAGGTATTAAATACCTTATTAAGAGCACCATTAAGCCTCTCACAATAAGAGGTGTTACTTTTAAAGTGATGGTCCAAAAGAGCAACTTCAGGCTGACCTGTGGTCCTGGAGATTGCATTTTGAGGGAAAGTAGTAAAATACTTGCAAAAAACTTTGCTTTATGAACACTTCTGGTTCATCCCCATATCTGAAGCATTAGAGCAACTTGACATTTTTACAAGGAAAAGTTGCCATTTCAACTTGCACACTTGTCTCCAGGAAGACTTCTCCCTGATGACTCTGGTCAATAAAATGGTCTCAGGATGCTGGTCCCAAACAATATTACAAACTAGGACTTATTTTGAGCCTGAGTGAAACCTAGATCAGCAGTCCCCAAGATCTTGGTCCAGCAGTTCTCCTAATAGGACACTTGTTACAAATAGGGTTAGCATTTAGGTTTTGCAACAGCACTCAGAGTCATAGAGTGTGTTGGAAGCCAACTTAAATATCACCTAGTTCCAGTCCCCTCCTGTGAGCTGGTTGGTGGCAACCAGCCCAGGCTACCCAGGGCTCCACCCAACCCGGCCTTGAACACCTCTAGGAAAGGGGCAGCCACAACCTCTCTGGGCAACCTGTTCCGGCATCTCATCACCCTCCATGAAAAATTTCTACTTAACATCTGATCTAAATCTTCCCTCTTTTAGTTTAAAACCATTTCCCTTTGTTCTGTCACCTTCAGACTGTACAAAGTTCCCCTCCTGATTATGAGCTCCCTTTAAGTACTGGAAGGCCACAATGATGTCACAGAATCACAGAATCATCAAGGTTGGAAAAGACCTAAAAGATCATCCAGTCCAACCATCACCAGTACTCCCCAGCTAAATCCTATCCCTCAACACAACATCCAAACGTCTCTTGAACACATCCATGTTCGGTGACTCCACCACCTCCTTGGGCAGTGCATTCCAATGCCTGACCACCCTTTCCGAGAAGTAATATTTCCTAATGTCCAGCCTGAATCTCCCCTGGCGCAGTTTGAAACCATTGCCTCTAGTTCTATCACTGTCTACACGAGAGAAAAGGCTGACCCCTAGCTCACCACAACCTCCCTTCAGGAAGTTATAGAGTGCTATAAGGTCTCCCCTGAGCCTCCTCTTCTCCAGGCTGAACAATCCCAGCTCCTTCAGCCGTTCCTCATAAGGCCTGTGCTCCAGGCCCCTCACCAGCTTCGTAGCCCTCCTCTGAACACGTTCCAGGGCCTCAATGTCTTTCTTGCAATGAGGGGCCCAAAACTGAACACAATACTCGAGGTGCGGCCTCACCAGTGCAGAGTACAGGGGGACAATTACCTCCCTATTCCTGCTAGTAACACTGTTTTTGATGCAAGCCAGGATGCCATTAGCCTTCTTGGCCACCCGGGCACACTGTCGGCTCATGTTCAGCCGAGCATCAATCAACACCCCCAGGTCCGTTTCCTCCACACAGTCCTCCAGCCACTCCGCCCCAAGCCTATAGCGCTGCCTGGGGTTGTTGTAGCCAAAGTGCAGGATTCAGCATTTGGTCTTGTTGAACCTCATCCCCCTGGCTTCAGCCCAGCTCTCCAGCCTGTCCAGATCCCTCTGCAGGGCCTCGCTACCCCCAGGCAGATCCACACTCCCAGCCAATTTGGTGTCGTCTGCGAACTTACTGAGGGTGCACTCAATGCCCTCATCCAAGTCATCAATAAAGATATTGAAGAGGACAGGCCCCAGTACCGAGCCTTGGGGAACACCGCTCGTGACCGGTCGCCAGCTGGATTTAACTCCATTCACCACCACTCTCTGAGCCCGGCCCTCCAGCCAGTTCCTTACCCATCCAAGAATGTACCCGTCCAAGCCACGGGCTGCCAGCTTCTGCAGGAGTCCTCAAGTCCTTCTCCACAGGGCTGTTCTCCATGACTTCTCCCAGTCTGGAGCCATCTGGGATTGCCCTGTGCAACACCTTGCACTTAGACTTGTTGAACCTTATTAGGTACGCATGAGCCCTTTTCAGACTTGGCCAGGTCTCTCCAGATGTCACCCATTCCATCATACCAACTGCACCACTCCGTTCAAACTTGCTGAGGGTGCACTCAATCCCTACTGTGTCATTGATAAAATGTTAAAAAGCACCATTGCCAAGACTGATACCACTCATGTCCAGCCTCCACCTGAGCATAGAGCCACTGACAACCACCCACTGGTTGAGACCACCTAACCAGCTCCCTATCCAACAAGGCCAGCCTTGACACACTGTATTCTTCCCCAAGCCACCCAACTCTGTATCCACTGCCATACACGCCCTTCTTTTCCTTCAGTTTAATGAGCAGATCCTTCTTCAGTCACAACAGTTTCCTACCTCCTCTGCTTCATTTCTTATGCTAGGGGGGATGGAAGGCTCATGCTCTTAGAAAAGCATTCTTGTAGTGCTGATATACGCAGCTTATATCTGCTCACTGCACTTCTTTGCCCCTAAGGACAGCTTCCCAGGAGACCTCGTTCACTAATTCCTTAAAAAGCCAGAATTTCACTCTCTTGAAGTTCAGGGTTCTGATTCTGCTAAGATCATATTCCTTGAAATCACAAACTCAACCAGGGCACAGTCACTACAGCCCAAACTGCTTCCAAACTTAACTTCTTCAATTAATTCATCTGCACTGATGAGCACCAGGTCCAGTAAAGCTCTTTCTCTAGTCAGTTTGTCTAATGCTTGGACCAGAAAGTTGTTCTCAAGACACTCCAGGAGACTCCTGGTTTGTTTGCAGCTTGCCGTGTTACTTTCTCAGACGACAGGCGATTTTAATCCCTCATCAGGATATGAGAGCCCACAAGCATAAAGCATCTTGTAATTGAAGCAACAAGGCCTCCTCCAAAGGCTTCCCTCAATCAGGCAGCCTGACCCACCAGATGTCCATTGTTGGTCTGAACTAGCCTTGTACCCCTCACACACACAATACTTCTAACTGAATACAAGGCATTTTCCCAAATAAAGACAGTCTGCAGAGAGTACAACACATTATAGCCTAAACTCTTGAAAATGGTCTACCCAAACTTCATTTTGTACAACTCCAATACCCAATTAGCTCCCTCTATCATTTCCAGCAACATACTTTCCACTGAGCTATTGTCCTTATGCGATTGTAATGTGCCATTAAATACACATAATGTAAACATGAATTTCTGGTTAACACAGTTCCACAGAACTATTTTTGATAACCTGTGTACACTACTACAGAGTTCATAAGGTAGGAGGTGCAAGAAGCATACAAAACAAAACTATTTTACTTAGAAACTGTAGCATTCTGACATAACTGAAAAAAAATGAACACTGAGTGAACAGCATCACCAAAACATGTAAAAGGAGACTACAGGAGCAAGTGATAAGTAAGGGTGAGCATTGAGAAGCTCAGAGAAAGTAATCAGGAGAGGCTACAAAAACACCTTTCAATCTGAGAGACCTGTGTCAATTTTAAAAGTACAAATATACTGAGCTGCAGGAAGTCCTAATATTCAGTGAATCCTTGACATTATGCCTCAGTCTTTTGGATACTTTTGAATGTGTGTTCCTACACTGTTTTTATTACCTGTTTTACACGTGCATGTGGAGGTTGCCAAGTCGTATAAAGATCCGTACTGCATGTTCAATCACTGAGCTACTTAAAAATGTAGCTGTTTGCAAACACGATCCCTTGCCATACCACAACAGATTTCCACATTGTTCATCTTTACCTTGCACATAGTTTGCAATAACTACAAGTACCATAACAAGCTGCTTTCAAGGAATTTAGATTAACCTCCCAGATGCAGTTCCGTACATACATACCGCTGCCTCCTGCTGGCAACTCTCCATTGCAGAAGAGCCACATAAAGAACTCAAGTTGTTTCCATTTCTCCCTGATGGTTGTAATGAGCTCGTCTTCTCTGAGATATCTTCAGTATCAGAAATCAGTCCTAAGACATGCAGGACCCGCTAACTTCCACAGCAGGTCTGTATATATTACAAAAGAATGAGCTCAGGACACCAATGTTCAGAAACATCTGAACCATACATACACGCACTCTTTACATGAGAACAGTAATGTTCAGCAGCCTAACAAAAGCTACTTATCTTCACTGATACATAATGAAGACTAAGATGTTTTCTGTGTTGCTGAAAGAAATTACTACCTTCTCCAACCCATCCCCTGAAAGAAAATAAAGTTGGCGATCATTAGCCAGCTTTATTCTATTTACTGAGATAAGGTTTGGTTTATAGCTCTGATATGAGAAAATTCTCTCAGGACAGCTCACACTAACCTTTTAGCACAGAAAGTATCAAGATACTGAGACATGATATCCCATCATGACTGCTGCTGCAGAGAGGAGGACTTATCGCAGGATAGACTGAAAGGGTCGAAAGTAACCACCAAATTAGGCTCCGTTGTGTCAATTTGTTGTCCCTGGTCTAATAATACACCTCTTGGCAAGCTCTAACAGGGCACCAAATTAGCATGTTGCTTTAACTTAACCTCTTGCCCATATTTACTTAGGTAACAAAATTTTTCATTTTTCACATCTGAAAAGTGGCAAGAAGGGGGGTGAAATATTCACTTCAGAGCTTTCCTTTCATCCCTATCAAGCTAACACAGACATCTGAACAAGTAACTTCAGACTAGAAAGTACACAAGACTCCCATCTAGAGTCACAAAAAGACCCTGATGACTTGCAGGCTGGTCTGAGCCCACAGCATTGCAGGGAGATGCAAGCAGACAGTTCAAAAGCTCATCTGCCAGGCCCTCTCATGATTTTAAGCCAGAACATGCCATTAGGCTCAGAGCAAAATAAAAACCATACAGTTGTACCAATACAGTGGGAAACGCTACATTTCCTTGCATGGGTGCCAGCCAGCACAGCTGCTAGAACAAAAGTTCACATTCCAAATGAAATCACCATACTGTGCCCTCAATCTTCAGACGGAGCAGATCAGCAGAACATAGCTGCTTCACTAGCTGAAGGAACAGACTGAGACAAGGAAAGAGGAGAAGCCGTGTGACCTGGTCTGCTCCCATAGCTGCTCAGGACTAAAAAGAAACCAGCTACTAAACCAGATTAAGTTTAGGCAGCAAGGTGCACGGACACACTTTTTAAGAGATTTCTCTCAGCTAAGCTTGCTTCTTTAGGGATTCAGGAATTAAATGTAAGAAGAAAATTTTGTTCGTAGGAATCATCTACGAAGAAATTAAACTGGTAAAAGCCTGTGTATGTGTAAATGCCTTGGGAATTACTGGCATCTAAAGAAAACACTGCAGAAACCTAGAGGCGAGAACAACTCTGTTGGCAGAGCTGCATTTCTGTTTGGTCCCCATTAGCCTCCCCTAATGCTTTTGTTTTTTCCTGGTGAGTCTAATTGAGCTCGCTTCCTAGTCAGAGCAGTTTGTGCCTTTCTCTGGAATCCAGGACACAGAAGGAAGTCACTGCTCTTGGGCTTCTCTCACCAACTTTGCTCACACATCACTACAATGTTGACAATCCTGCCCTGCACTTCCCTTCCTATGACAAAGCTTTTTGTGGTTTCATTAAATGTTTACCAAGTTGTTTACAATCTTCAAATTGAGGCCCAAAGAGCACTGCTAAGTTAACAACTCCTGAGATTTGGATGACAAGGCTTTGTCCCAGTCTGCCTGTTTCAACCAAATATCTATAAAACTAAGGTCTGGTCGCCCTGGTTTATCCACAGCAGTAAGGACTACCTGCACTTTTTGCCACATTTAGTGTAAAATAAGCAACTCCATGCCTCAGTGACAGCCTTTGCAGGAGCCTCTCAGAACAAAAACTGAGTCTCTCACTTGCCCGTGCTCAATTATAATGCTTAATTCAGAGCTGTATTAACAAATCTGAACGGCTCCAACACAGGAGTATGAACCACTGACATTTTCACCTAGAAATATCAAGCACCACTTTCAGCTAAAGCACATCTTCCTGGCACTGTCAGTTACAGGCCCCAGGAGGACACACACTGTCCGGTTACACAAGATACCTACGTACGTCCCATACAGACAGAGTGGTGAAATCCCAGCCAAAAGAGATAACCAAATAAAAACAGTAGCAGATTTAGATGCCTGCGTGCATAAGATGAGGCAGCTTTATCAGAGAAGACAAAGCTTTTGCCAAGGCATAACCCAGAGTACAACAGTTTAAAAGAAAAAGTTCTGCATACCGACCCTGTAAGGATCTCAAAAACTACTGATGTTGCTGAACTCAGCAGCACAGAACTATTTACTTGTGAAAGAACAAATCATACCAGATATTGAACCATCCCACATTCACCATTGGCTTTATGCACACATGGGGCCAGTTACCACAGATCAGTAGTCGCAGTTGCTTATTCTTGAGATATCATATGCATCAGAAATACAATTTGACTTTTAAGAGACCTCAAATAACATGCATACAACAGGTTCCTGAAATGCAGCTCAATTACATCAAGCTAAATCAGACTACTTTTCCAGTGCCTGAAGAACCCAACCCCTGACACTGTCTCCTTTCACTTGGGCTCTGCAACTTTCACCTTTTCCAAGCAACTAAGAGCCAGCCTCCCTCCCCCATCTGGCAGCAGCAGACAACACACTCCTCCTTCTGCACATCCCTCTTTTGCTACACAGTACATGTATGTACAGATAATACAAGATCACCTCACTGGCATAACCAAAGAATAAACCACAATACTTATTAGCGAAGAAAAATATCTAAGACCTTGCTTTTCCATACACTGAATGACACATTCAGACTCAGTGATGTTAGGTTCTTATCTTAGGTCTTCCAACTCCTTCCCATTCTCTACTCAGATCCATAAGCATTGAAAAAGCTTCACACTGGTTAGCCCTCTTCTTAATTTTTACTTCCTTAAATCTTCAGTTCTCATCTCTTGACAAAATCCATTCAAACAGGGTTCTCAAGTTAATGGTTAAACTTGTTGTTTGTAGTACCATTAATATAGGTCAAGCAGCACAATAGTTACAACTGCTGAGAGGGAAGGTACATAAAGACACAGTAAGCAGTTCAGGACCTTATTACAACACGTCTATCAAACGCAGGAGTACAAACAATGTGCCTGATTCATCAGAAAGATAACTTCTGCTGACAGTACACAGTGTTCCCTGGAGTCTCTTGCACATGGCTCAAAAATTAAAATTGGAAATGTAAACTACAGACACATTCTTACAAATACATTTCAGCACAGTGAGCTGTTCTATGCAAAATAGCAGATACAGGCAGCCGGATGAATTCAGCTCTCATTTGCATCACTGAGCACCAAAGAAACTCAGTAGCAGCTATGACTTTATTCTGCATTTTCTCTCACATAACCAAGGGAAGAATTTGTCCCACCAGGCCCAAGGACACACATTTTTTCACTGCAGGATGCACATGCATAATGCCTAGAAGAGGGATTACCTTATGCTTTATTCAGGAATATTCAAAAAGACCTCTATGCCTCAAAAAGTTACTATTTCAGGAACAGACAGTATTTTTTCAAAGCTAATGGCACCCTAAAGCTTCACAACATGGATCATTTCTGCTCAGTGCCAGTCATTCACTGCTGCAAGTTCAAATACATCATGTTCCAGTTTGGCTCCTGAGCTCATTAGCCAAGGTTCCCAAGCTCAAGTGAATTCCCAAATACGCTACCAGAGCCAAAGCTGAAAGAAGTCAGGCCTCAGAACTGCAAGAGCCTACTGCATGTGCCACAGTCACCCTTCTCTTTCCGATTACTTGCATCATGATGGCACACAGAAGCATGAAACAAGTCTGCAATGTGAAGCATGTCTCTCCCCAGTCCCCAGCATGACAGCACTGCCTTTTGTGACCAAGCATTCTGAAAGCACAAATCGCATTTCAGATCATTTGTCCTTCAAATTAAAATAGCTCTAATAGACTGAAGCAAATGAAATTTAAGTAGAAGGCTGCTTATGCATATGACCCAACAACTGTAATTCCAGGATGATCAGTTCAGCTGCTGTGAGTCTAGGCTGAAGGGATGAAATTAAGCAGAATATTTTCACACATAGCAAAACACAGAACTTACAGTACAAAACAGAATGCATTGCAAATTATAGTGTGTATAAGAGCCGGGGTTTCACAACTAGTAAAAACTGAAGACTGTTTTCGTCTCTCTCACTTATAATTTGCACTTCTGTATTATTTGTTATCTCTTATTTCACTGGTTTATGAACCGTGGACTAGATCTTCAGCAAATAGGAATCAGCTCAATACTGACTATAACAAAGCTCTCTTCAATTACAGTACCTGAAGTGATTAACTGACATTGCATGAGTCTTATAGACAGACTGGACATGGAATGACATCAGCTGACAATGCCCTCTGGTACGAATTTTCTCAGAAGATTAGTAGCATTCTGCAAAATCGTAATTTGAAACACTGGTTGAAGCTATCCCAAAGCATCCTAACCAACTTAAACACAGACAAGCCTGTATCACTCTGTGCATTTTACACATTGTTATGTATGTCACATTTCTGGTACCTTCCAATAAAATAAATCACATCACACAATTAAAACACTTTTGAGACTTCAGATAAACTCCAGTGCACATTACTTGTAGTACATAACAGTTCAATAGACTACTGTCTTCTCATTGTGTTTATATTGAAAAGGCAGCCCATCAAGGTGTCTTGGATATGACTGTTCATGTTAAGACAAACACTGGCATGATAAAGGAATTTTTATGCATCACATGGATATTTTTTTCCTATTCTGTACTAGGGATCTGTTCTAATGCTTTGTATGTTGCATTTTCCTTACCAGGATGAGACATGCTGCACTTAAGCACAGATGTACAGGAAATCCCACTACAGTATAGTTCCTCCCTATGAACAGGCTACATGTTTTTCTGAAGAGACTGCTTATATTAGCATCAGCAGCATTGCCTCACAGTACTGTTTTTCTGGAACATTAATAAAGATTTCATTTAATTCAGAGAAGGAGAAGAATAAAGAAATTGAGAACTGTCCACAGCATATGTGGAACAAGAAACATAGGAGGAGTCCACAGAATATGATGTAACTGCCTGCAAAAACACGTGTGCCTCTTGTCTTCCTCCCAGAATGGATAATTCATGGTATGTACAGGCAATTGGAGCAAGACAGCTTCCTTAGGTACTCACAGGATTCTGCCCAGTCATTCAGGAAGCATGAGCCAAGTGGTTCTCTACTGATGTTCACATTGCTAAAATAAGAAGCAAAAGGGCTTGCCTCCTCACCACCACTTCTGTTTCACTTTAAGATGCTATCTGCTGAACTCAGGTAATGACAATTCACCCCATTTAAAATGAGAAAGTAGCCAGGCACTTAAATCCAGCAGAAACTAACTTTGCCAAACTAGTTCTATCAGCCCCTTTTTAAAAATGGCATTCAGTTCTAAAAGTTTGTGTTGTAATTCAGTGAGTTCCCCTTCTGTTATTAAGGCTGTCCTGTTTAAATACCACCAGGGTCGATGAAACAAAATCTGTGACTCTTAAATAAGCATTAAGTCAGTACAACTCAGCATTCAAACATACTTGCATTTCATCAGCCAGAATAAGCAATTCACCTTGTTTAGTCCAAAATATCAATAGAAATACATTAGCCAATAATGCTTCTGTAACTTAACATCACACCTTTGTAAAATTGCTGAAAAAAACATTTTGAAGACCATTAAGCCAGGATAAAAACACTAATATGTCACATGAAACCTAGCTCCTTGCTTGCAAGTCTGTGCACACAGTTATGATGCCAATGATTCTGGAAAGATCTCTCATCATGAAGGGACACAGACTATTAGCGGAGCTCAATTTGAAAGCAAGCTCACACTACACCTACTTGCTATTCTTCCTATCATCTCTAAGTTATGCAGTCCTTTCATGACATAATTTAAACATGTGGTGAACATTTCACAAAACTGCGAGCAGCAAACTCTCCTTCACAGCTCTTCAGGGGCCTGGTAGGACAGTCGGGCCTACAAATAGCTTCAAACTGAGAAGCCAGCTCAGAGCTCTCCTGTGCACACAGAAGTCCTGCACAGAAAGCTCACATTTCACAGAGGTTTCATTTCAACATCAACATATATTTCCTAGTCATCTCAACTCAAAAATGGCTTGGCAGAATCACAGACAGAACTGAGAAAATTCCAGGAAGCTTCAATTTTGAGCAGGATGAACATACTGCAGTGGGATCACAACTACTTCTACAGTAATCAAGGTGTTACCAGCAGTTCCTCTTATGAATGAAGCAGTTTGGCATATTAACAAGGCTGTCTGATCTAAAGCTTTTCTCAACCATCTCTTGCAATAGAATAAGGATTAGCTTCAAATCCCCTAAGAATCTATTATAAAGTCCCAGAAACAGAGCTTTTTTCATTGTTTTTGTTGTAAGAAACAGAACATTGCTTCTGTAAGTGGCAGCCACTGAGTTCATAGTTTCATGAATTGTTCTGCTCAGGGAAACTACAAAACAGCCTTTCTAAGCGCAGCTGTTTTCATAGCAAAACAGAAATGGGTCCCAATAGCCCTCAGCATCAGAGGGACATGGTAACTGAAGGAACCTTGTGGGTTGCAACCTTCCACCACAACAAAAGTAGGTGGATCCAACACCAATTATGGCAAAGAACACCATCACGGAGCACAGGAAATGCACTGCAAGCTCTAAGGTGAAAAGCAATCCTTAGTCTTCCGAAGACGACAATGCAAAAACTGCAGTTCAGGTTAGTAGTGCTGCCCATTGTTTTAGCACTGTACATGTAGATTATTTACAAAATCCCATTTTTCTAGAAAAGCAGCATTTTTAGCTACAGAAGCAGTGCTGTTACTCCAAGCAGTACTAAAGCCTAACTTGAGAAAAGGCTGAACTTCCTCAACAACTGCATTTCAGAAGGTGTTCAGTGTGGGAACCAAGATAAGAGAGAATTCGGGAAGCAGCAGCAAGAGGAATTCTGTCCACAACAGAAGACAGCAACAGACCAGATAAAAAGAGAGAAATGGTAGCTAAAATCAAAAGAGAGGGGGGGATAAGATCAGACAGTAACAGAACAAAGAAGCAAGAGGTAAATGTCTGTGTTCAATGTAACAAAATGTGCTTTCACTCATATTTTAGAAACATTCTGAGCTATGATTTCACTTGGATTCTGCTAGTTTCTTAAGCTATAGGAGAAGTGACATAGAAAAGCCTGACTTCATGCAAAAATCCTACTATCTGTGCAAAATTACTTTTTAAACTTCAAAATGAAGACTCTCCTCCTGCCTATTCCCAGTGTTTTATACAACCACAATGTCAGTGACTTCACTAAAGCAGCTCACCCTGAGATAAGTTAAGATTCTGGTTAATTGTCTTCAATAAAAATGATAAAGCCGGTTTCAATCTCCACCAGCTCAAGTCAGTCCCTCTCTACATTCACCTGAACACTGATCTTTGAGTCAGAAAGAACTTCCACCCCATTCCATCCCTCTTCTGTCATTCATTGTTTGTCATTTGTCTCCGTGTGCTTTGGGTAAATAATTGATCTAATGCATTTATTTATTTTAAGCTTAACGGATATTTGCTTCAAGACTGAAATTCATTGTAAAATGGTCCATTTCACAGATTGTGAAGTTTTGATACCTTAACAACAGAATTTTATACAGCTTCTTGACACATAGGAGAGAGATACAGGAAAGAAACGATGATGCTGCTTCTGCTGCAAAATAGCACTGCGTTCATTGGCAATTTAGCTTCACTAACTGATCAGAACTTTCCATGCCGTTAATATGAAATGAAAAAAATCAATTGTTATTGTTCAGTCATTACCTCCCATGAACTGATGTACAAGTGTCAAACATGGCAGTGAGTTAATGGTAACCCAAAGCAGTTGCTACTTTGCAGAAACAGGCTTCAGCCGCACCTTGTACATGCCCCAGCTCTCCCCATCTTCTCATCAGGAGAAGTGCTCTGCCTGCTCTGCAGGTGCAAGTTAAGTAATGAGAGGGGCACCTGCCACATTGCAATCACCTCCTGCAAGCTCTTCACAAGCAAGGTCACGTGAAGGTCAGTCAAATTCTGTGCAGATGCCACAAAAGAAACAGAGCATGTTCTTCTTAACTGCCACTCATTGTAGCCTCCGTGAGCAAAATTGCTTCTCCCATTATAAAATCAAAAAGCCAAAATTATACATCAAAACACAAAATCCTGTGAGACCATGTAATTGCTATCTGAGAAAGATTCACATTCCAATTGAAGAGCCCTCATATTTCAAGAGAAAAGCACACACAAGTCCCACCAAATCCGTGTACTTCCTTACAGAACATTAGAGCCCACTCCACAAAGGAAGAAGAACTTCTTCGAAAGATGCGTAGAGAGAAGAGCAGAATGTGGAAAAATGTGATTAAAGCCAGCAGTAATCATGCTCAAGGGAAATCTCACTCAACTAAACAAAGAAAAGCAAAAAACTCCCTGCTGCATAGAAGTAAAATTAATCTTGCAAGATGAAGAACAGCAACACCAATACAAGAAGACTGACAAAAAATCCAGACATTCAGAAAATATATGTTTACCTAACATAAAGGACTTGCTTCACTGACTTCAGCACAGCCCTTACTTAACACAGGACTTTGACCTGAGTATTTTTTCTTTTCTAAACCAGAAGTTTTTGTGGGCTTTGAAGAAAAGAAACAGTAGAGTAGACATTCCTTGAATAAAGAGTTAAGTTTTTCAACTGGTGAGTCTTAGATGAACTGGAAGCAGTAACTTCTTGGCACAAAGGCTGTGAGAGAGCAGCAAAGGGCAACTGTACCTTAAAAGGAAAGAAACCAGCAGCCAACAGCAACCGTAACACAGAATGGGTAGGAACCTTACCAAGAGCACGGTCCCACAGCGCAGGAGCTGGTTGAGCTGAGCAGCAGCCAGTCACCAACAGTCACCAGGAAGAATAAAAGAGACGTGCAGTTAAACCAGAAAACTCAAAGAACAATGCAAGATCAGACCCACATTCGGCACAGCTCGAAGAAACAGCTGAGACTCCACCCAAGAGTTTATATGGCCCCACAGCCATGTGGGTAGGTGCACAGGTGAGGCCAGTCATGACTCGGGGGAGCCCAGGTGAAGTCATTAAGGCCTACTGGTGCCTTCAGGCCTCTGATCAAAGCTTCTTTTTAAATTATCCTTCCACTATTACTACATTAAATTTCTCTCCCTGCATTTATCTATTTATTTATTTTACAGGGCTTTCTAGAGCTCACCATTAGGCATCCAACTCAGTTGTGCACACCGCTGTCTGCACCACAGAAAAACACTTCAGTCTAGTGGGAGGACAGGCAGTGGTGAACAAAAGAAAGCATAGTGGTGTTAGCAAGAGATTAATGTGAATTTACAGCTATTAAAGGAGCGGGCTGAAGTACCCCTGAAGCCTCAGTTTGAGATGAAGGATTTGGTCTAATATTATGCAAAGAGGAGGGCAGAACAGCTCCACATACATCACAGCAGATGTGCCAGTGGTCTGATTTAAGGCTGTTCGCTGCCAGCTGCAGCTCCTCAGAAATCCCACAGGTTCCTGCTCTCCCCAGAAATACAGACACCCCAATTCCAGGGTCATTCCTATGTCATATTGTCACCCAAGCATTTCAAATTAAATGAGAAGGTCTGACAAACTCTGGACACACAGTATAAAAATATATAAAAATATTAATTAATATGTTATACTAATCTATTATTCATGTGGCTGCACTGGGGAGATACGCTCTTGAAGGAATTAAGCATTTCTCAGATCTTAAGTCTATTTGTTCTGTTTTTTAAGAACTGTAATATTTATCAAAAGTGGTGCCTACATGACTCGGAAGACAATGAAAAAGCTGTGTTTCCTCACTGCTACACAGTGCTTGTGAAATATATCTGCTGGGCAGAATAGATACGGTGTTTTACCATGAAGCTTACATCTGAAGTAGTTGCGGGTGTCCAGATTTCATCATATGCCTCCAGAAAACAACTACCTTAAATTTTAAATTGTCAAGATAAAGACTAGTGTGCTGTTTAATTATTACTGCCATAAACCAGAGCAATATTTACCTGCCTATAACAGAGCTTAGGAAAATCCACTTATCTCTCTTGCCAGGTGCCACATTTCTCACAGTTATTAATAAGATGATCAGAAATCATTATTTCTGAATGGCCTTTGCCCCACTTTTCTCTGCTGTCCAGTACACTTCCCAACAAAAGCTGGCTTTGAAATTGGGACAAATTCTGCACTCGTTTGTTGGGAAGACAGAAAGAAGCAAAAACTCTCATCTTCACCAGACCCAAGCCGTCGCACCAGCAGTAAGCCTTGATTCCTCCTGTGGCAGTTAAGCCCATGCAGCAAACATTACGCCTCCATTCCCCAGCCCCCAAATAGTCCCCACTCCTGGTTCTGCTAGGAGCTCCCCCCCAGCAGGGCACAAAGTGCCATGCTGAGCCGCTTGCTTTTGCTGCCTTCCACTTTGCATTAGCAGCCAGCTCAGGTGCACCCACACGAGGCCGGGCAGCAGGAGGTGCAGCACACACCTGGTGTCCCTCAGGGGGAGAGACGGGGAGAAACTCATCAGAGCACGCGGGGTGTTTCAGGATGCAGGGTCCTGAGTAAGGCTTACTGCATCCATCCTGCCTCAAGTGAAGGTGCAGGGCCTTTTTTGCTTTTGGTTTTTGTGAGGGGCAGAGGGCATAACTGCTCTCCCTGCACATACGTACATATCTTGAAAAAAACAGATCATCCAGCTACCAAATTCAAAAGATTTTAAGTACCACTTAACATTCACTTTAGGACTCTTTCTCCTCTCCTCCCTCCAAAGGAACATATTCCTAATATTTTATTAATAATGCTCTAAGGAGAAGCTGCTTTCTGCTCCTGAGTGCTGTGTAAGATGATAGATGAGTTCACAACACCTGTTACTGGTACATACGTGGAAGTAATTTCCCCTTGTCTGTTCCACAGAAATCTGTTCTTTTCTCACATAGTCAAATACCCTGTTCCTATTTCTAGTAAATAGCTGCTAGATAAGCTTTGAAAAGGTTTCATAATTAATTAATATATTTTTTCTTTGTATGCCAATAAGTCAGATTATTGAAGGAAAGTGTGCAGAAATTAGAATTGAAGCTGCTTACATAGATATAGATAGGCAGACAAACAGACAGGCATAAAACTTGCCTAGAAAAAGCTTGCCAAGAAAAAGGTTGATTTTCTCCAATGCAGAAAGTTAGCATGAAATAATGCCCCACCACAGCTTGCCCCAGCTCTGCTTTGTTATTCAGTTAAGGCCAAAGGAGGACTTCTGTAATCCACAGCTGCACAGAACTGAGTTTTCTTCCTAAGCACTCCTGAAGGCTCCCCTATTGCTCATTTAACCTTGGGAGTATTTCCAGACATCTGTATTTACCTCCTCCTCTGGATAATCACTTATCAGCAGAAAAATTCACTTAATAAAAAAAAAAAAAACTTTTTCTAAGTAATTATCAGGGAAAAATCACAAGAAAAAATTTTATAGTTTCTACAATTCATCACTCCATCACTCCTCTTCAAATATGGTTTCTATTCAATTGTGCTCATCCAATCAGAGAAGATAAATTTCTAAGAGAAGAAAATATTCCAAAAGATTAAAGTAGTCATGGGAAAAGATTTGCATTGTTAACACCCATGAAGAACTCACCATGCTTCTGTCCAATGCAGATGAATTTGAATATGTTGAAAATCACTAGTAAGGAGTAGCACACAATGACATGAATTTTAGCAGCATTACATTTGATTACTGAGGTGATAAGCATTATAAGCGTTTTAATATACTGGGCTGCTCCAATGTAATGTCTCCAATTTCACTGTATCTGTCTGCGATGTCAGAGGTGGACGTTGGTTCCCACCAGCATTCCATTGCATGTTCTGGCTGCATGACAGATGGCAGTAGAAGAGCAGTCTGACAAAATGGTACCTGACATGCAGAAAAAAATGGCACCCAATGACATTCATTGATGCTTGCTGAATGCTTATGGAGACCAAACGGTGGATGCAGCAAAATGAGGCAACGGATGGTGCATTTCAGCAGTGGTGACAGCGGTGCTGGGTCACCTCCACTGGTGCAGACTGTTATAAGTGCGGCACACAGCCTCTTGTTCCTCACTGGAGAAAATGCACAGCTAATATTGGTGACTACACTGAAAAGTTATCTTTTGTAGCTGACAATTTGCTCTATAAATAGTGTTATTATGCTCTTTGTCCCTACTGTACTTTTCATGGAAAAAAATAGGGGCTATTACTTTCAGAGTGGCCTACAAGTATGTGTGTCTACATAAGAAAATAAGCGAGACATTTAACAGTGCAGCCACACCATGTGACCAAACAGTAATTGAGAATCAGCTGCTGGAAGTAATCTCATAAATTAGAACTGTTACATTTCAGTACCGGAATTGTTTCGCTGATAACCCCAAAAGATAATCAACAGATAGAAGATAGATCCGATTTTCTTTATTTCTTCTACAGAATACTGTATTTTCAATTCCAGTTTTGCACATGCAAAATAATGTAAAGTTCATGATGGTGGAGAAAATACACTGAAGCGTGCAAAAGAATTTTAAATGTCTGCTGGAGGCCAGGAGGAATGGCAGAAGGGCTGAAATGAAATTTTACAGAGTGATTTCCAGATAGAGGAATAAGGCTTGTAAATCTCTTTCCACTTAAACAAAGCTGCAGCTGAAACCAACTGGCCTACTCTCAGGACAGCTCACACCTGCTGGGCACCATGCTGGGCTCAGTGCCACATTTGCCCTGGACTTCCAGTTATACGAGAATATGTCCCTCACTTGATGTGACTGTGCCGAGCGTTTAGCTTTGCTGAGATGTACCTCTAGGGAGCTCTGTGATACTTTGAGATGGCATAGAAAAATAAAGAGGAACATACTGGATTCAGAAAAGCATTTTCTCCTAAGAGAAAATGGCAGACTCTTGACCGGTCTCACCAAATTTACACCGATGGGGACAAGGTGGGGTTTAAGACTCTTGGAAGAGGTCACTGTTCATTGGTCTAGCTGTTTTCAGAGCTTCATAACATCCTCACGTCCCCAGATGAAATGCTATGAGAGAAAAATGTCCATGAGAGGAGAAACTCCCAATTCCATTTGTGTGGTAAATGGTTGCAAAATAATTTGATGTACAAGAGTCAAAGGAAGGATAATTGCCAAGCTTTTGAAATCAGATGCATTTTCTTTGAGGGACATTTGATTGAGGGGCAAACAAGGGACAACTTCATCATACAAGAATGGGCAAAATAAAGACAGTATACAGTTTTCAATTATCTTCCTGAAAGACCTGCTAAATATACAGAGATGCCAGATCACGGACTAATACAGATCATCCTGGAGTTCTCCTATGAGTTTATTTTTCCCCCTTTGGACTCAGTACAAAGAAAGGCAAAGCAAGTCTGTCTGGTCATGCACCTGGCACTCATTCTTGTATCCATGGAGACAAAGTATCAGAAAGGAAAAAAAGAACATTTTTAAGTGACCCTGACATTTGATACTGATGCAAAAACAAGGAAAGGAATGACCTAGTTGGAAGCCAAAAGCATGAAGTTTCTTTATTTCCTATGATTTAGTATCTCTCTCCCTCACATAGGGCAGATTCTTTTATAGACACTCCTGCATATGGGCCAGTGGAGCTCCAGCAGTGTCTCCAAAGGCACAACAGAAAGTTTCAAGCCTTACATTCAGCTTTTCTCTTTATCTCCCATCCTGGAAGACACATAGGTTGCTTTATTATTATTATTATTATTACTATTATTTGATGGAATAAATGATTTGTTTGTATTTTTATGAACAGAATTTAAAAGCTATTTGATGATCAGATTAATTGGAATTGACAGAGAGACTAATTCTTTAGGTTTGTATTAAAACTGTAGTAAAAGCTGGCTTCTAGCTTCCAGACAACATAATGAGATAAAAAATATCAGTGACTTTGTAAAAACACCCATAGTGTCTGTTTAACCAGACTTACAAATATTTTTTCCCATAATAAATAGAAAGATGCGTTTACATTTTATTCTTTTGCTTTTAAAGCATCTCATAAACATTACAAGACAATAATTCACAGCATTGCTGAGTGGTAGTTTGGCAGTTTGCTCACTTTACAAGTATGAAAACAAGGAAGAGAAACTTGATCTCAGGAAGTTTTTGGTGCACAAGTCAATATGATTTTACTTGCTGCATGTACCATAAGCACAATGAATATTTATGATTGGGACTCATTAAATGGGTGAACAAATAAATGGCCAGTTTATACACACGATCAAGGTAGATAATGCATCTGAAATGCACTTGCAGTAGTTTAATAAGAATTTGGAAAATCAGGTCCTCCCTCTAAAACCTGACTCCTTCGCTGAGGGGCTGCCCAACAGCACAGGGCTCCTGGCTATAATGCCCAAGCCTTACAAGTCACTGCAGAGTTTGCCACAACAACCCCAGACTGAGGAGAATCCTGAAAACTCATCCCCTTTCAGCACAAACTAACCGCTTTATCATCCAAGTCCAACCATCGTGACAAAGCACACAAAAGAGCAGATGTTGCTTTACAGCCCTCTGCAAACATCAAAAGCAAAACTCCGGCAGACTTCAAGAGGCTTCAGATCCAGCCCACGGTGGAAGAACTTCTTGATTTTCCAAGAGACTTGACATATCAAATATCATCTGAGCACTCAGGTGGGAGCCTGCCCTCACACCACGGACTGCACCTAGGTTGCAGTGAGCACCAAGGGCACAGCAATGTACCCCTATAGGGCCCACAGCCCCTACCCACCTGCATGACATGGGGTGCCACAAGGCACAGTGCTGCAGGGCAAGGTGCCCCACACTTCCTCTGCTGGCCATGAACCAGGACTTGGCCACTCAGAGCCAAGCTGAGCAATCACCCAGTCACCTGCACAGCTGCCCAATGCTCTAATTTGTATTTACAGTAAAGCACCTGAAGCCATTTTGAAAGCTAGATTCTGTAGCTCAGCAGCCTCAGGTGAGCCAATGCCATCTACGTATCATAATCCTGAGTATCGATGCTTAACAATGCTGTAAAACTCTTACTTCATTCAGAAGCACTACACTTTCGGCTAAGTGGCTACAACCTGGAGCTGTCTCCAGCCTGCAGGCTGGGCAATAAAGTGCTTTGTCTGACAAACCCATCACAGAGGTTTGCTCACGCTGTCACTCGGGTGTAGAATCCCAAGCACATTCCCAAGCCTCCTTTAAGGAATTAACGCTTGCTTGCTTTGCCATCCCGAGAGTGTTTACAGAAGGCAAAACAACCGTGCTTGCAGTACACTGTGCAAAGAGGTGATGACATCAGGAAGATAGGTCACAAGCTTGAGTTTATAGTCATTACACTTACATTGGTATGGCTTTTCATCCACTCAGTATAATCTTATGACCCCACAACTTTACAACCCTCCACTCTCTGGGTTTCATAGCACCTCTCCACTCTGGGTTAATCATTTCTCTGTCATTATCTGCCAAGAGTTCTTATCTCTTCTGCTGTCACTTTATAACAGGGCCTTCTTATCAAGCTGTACTAAATCACGTGATGGAGCCAAACCTATCACAAGTTCCAATTCTTCTGATTAGAGACTATCATGAAATGGGATACATGGTTTACAGCAGGTCACTAATGCTGGAAAAAGTACAGAGTCCACCGAAAGACATGCTTGTTACTTTCTGAATTCTGGGATAATTTTTTTGTTGTTGTTCATCACTCCGACTTTCACTGAGGGTTATTATAGCCTTGGTCTCAAGGCCAGAAAAGTTTACAGGCTGCACCTCTTCCGTACTCAATGCTGTACACCTTGCACCCAAGGGTACCGTATATTTACACTCAATAATGTCTTCTAGCTCTCACACGGCCATCATACAGGAATCTATAAAACATGGACTTACATCAGTCGGTAAGTAACAGTTTTCTGTTTTGATGACTCTGCGTAAATATAGGAGATTGAGGCTGCCCAAACCGAAAAAAATCATTACGATTGGGCAAGCAAACAAAACTGATTAATTTACATGTGTTTTTAGGCAAATGAGAACTTTATGACACTATGTAAAATGAAAGTAAACAGCCAATGACTGAGTGAATGATTTTTTTCCACAGAGATAATGTGATTACCAAGTTTACCATTCGACCGTTAATAGTATTTTTAAATACTGTAATTGCTAATTACTAAGAAATTGCATATGTGCGTGTGCGTATTAGCACTGGTGGAAAGCATGAATTGCTACTGGCCTGACTGTTGTTATTGAATAAAACCTCAGGAATGTTTTCAGGGTATTTTTGTTGTTGTTGTTGTTGTTGTTCCGTAAGTAATATGGGTGTTAAATGCAGATTCTTTTTAGTATCTAAAAACGCATATAGATATTCATTTAGTAGGGATGGGCTGGATAGTGAAGGTCGGTTGATACCTCCGAGCAGTGAAGTAAACACTTTCAGCAGGATATGGAACAGCACCCGCTCGGTCTCTACTCAGAAAGCCAGCTGGCGAGGGTTGCTCTGGCTTGCCAACATGAGGGGCATTGAGCCCCAGCTGCCCAGGGCTGCAGGGGCTGTGGTGGAGCCCCAGCAGGGCCGCAGATGGCACGCCAAAGCAGACTGCTCCTACATGGACTGGGAGGCTCTTCTGCCTGTGCAAGGCAGCTCAGCCACACTGCAGGTTCCACAGCCCCTGGCTGTGCAAGGCTGTGCCTTGGCACAGCAGTTTATGGCAAGGATGAAAAAGGGAGCTTTGGCCCAGGGCCATGTACCTGGGATCACTATCCTCTTCTTACCCCAAAGTGCGTCACTGTGTGCAGGCAAGGCACTATTCCTGATGCAGGGTGTGATATGGGCCCCTTGCCATCAAGGGACTGCAGCAATGGAAGGTGCAGCAACAGCTACAGGAAGTATCCTCAAATCTAGCTGAAACCTGATCTTGATTTCCTAGGTGGAGCTGCTCCTTCTCCAGGGGAAGGGGAGGGTACCCATGGACAGGTTCCCACCTGGGACCCAGCTATGCCCCAGTCTGCCGGCCCCCAGGAGCTCCTTGCTCACAACTCCTCCTGATCTACACATCCCACACAAAGGCCATGCCCAACACCACAGCACACTTGGCTGGGCTGTGAATGAATGGCTGGAGGATAATGTCCAATGACTGTTCTGTAAGGGTACCCATCCACAGCAGCAGAAGGAAAAATGAGACATTCCTCTCCATCATACTTACACCAAACATATTCAGGGTTCTTTAAATCATGTAGATACAAAGAACAGAGGATCATGAATTAGCAAAGCCCTGTTGTCACCATACTTCCAAAATGCACTCACATGTCCCATACTGTGATCATACCAGGTCAGATTCACTAAGCAAGGCCTAGGAAAAGCAGATCTGAATCCTGTGCCAGTCTCTGAAATCCTAGGTGCTCTGTGTCCAGGGCAGGACTGTTGCCTTGTGTGGCACAGCACCACCACACCTCCTGGTGGTATTCCTGACAAGCATGTCTAATCTGACATGGGTACCCTGAATACCATGTGCCCTTAGAGTTAAATGTAAGAAGGAGCAGGATCCTGCTATTTGCTCTCCCTTCATGGAATATGCACAATCTGCACAAATGCCAAGTAGACTAAATCCCATCTCTGGATTCTGTCCAGTCCTTCCCAGCACATCCTTTGCTTTTTCCTCCGAAGCCAAAGCAAAGCAGGTGGGTGTGTGAGGTGCTCTTGTTCAGGGTACTTGTGCATGAACAGGCAGCCAGTGCTTATCCACTGGTATAAGTCAGCCCGTGGTACAGAGCAGCAACATATTGCTGCAAGGGTGAGCCTGCTTCCTCTTGGCCTTGTCCAGTTCCCATGAACACCAATAAAACTCCTTCTCTCATTTAAAGGGGAGTGGATCTGCCCCTCAGAGAGCAAACAGCCAGAATGTAGCTGAAACCTGCTTTTAGGTTTACAGTCATGTAGTAAAAAAAAAAAAGTAGCTGGAATTCACAGGATCGTACTAGATGTGAACATCACATCTTCCAGGTGAAGATCATCATACGGTCCTCTGGAAGTGCCATGATTTTTTTCTGGTTGGATTCCTAGGAAGCACAAAATCACTCAACCAGCTGGATTTTCCTCCAGTCATACCAGTGTCATAGCATCCTTAGGGACACTGCAATTGGTGTAAGCATAAGCTATGATTATTTAACAGAAATAACAGTTTCATTAACTTGAAAAAATAGTCAGAGAGCAGGACAAATAATCTCCTTGCAATTTCTTACTGTGAGGCTTTTCAGCTTGTGTAATACTCACTGCCATATTAATTTTAATGTCATCTGGCAATTTATAGTATTCTAACTAGTGCTGTCCAGTTTGGCAAGGTTTATTTGTATGTATTACTACTATTAGCATGCATTTATCATGCACTTTCACATCACTGGCAAAGACAGCAAATGCTGTCTTTACAAGTTTAGATGAGGATTTTGGCCAGCAGAGCAAGCAAAGTTTTCACAGGAATGAGTAGAGGTTGGGTGCAAGACCCAGGCAGCTTTTAACAGTGACATCTCAATGCTAGTCTTGACTTCTATGCAGTTTTCCTCTCCTTAAATACTTTTGCCATCATTATACTGCAAATGAGCTATTTAAAAAGGCAACAACGATGATACCTGTTGTCTCCAGAGGAAAACCTCCAGGGCTGCCAGAAGGCCTCCAGTCACCCATCCACGTGGGCATCTCAGAGGTCAGCTCCCAGCTTGTCCTTACACAGGGCTGCAGGGACGAATTACCTGCAGCAAGAGCTGTGCCTTGCTGCGATATGGACAGAAACGTTACTGAAGTGTAAAGTTTACTCTCCTATTCCTCAAGTACTTCATACGTACTGCAGAGCTGATGTGTGCATCAGTAGGTATAAAATATATTAATACCTCATTATAAATAATGCACAGCCTTGCATACATACACAATCCTTATCAAGATTTCTCAATATAAACTACGCTATTTTATCTTTTCAGGGTTTGTTTTATGATTATACACTTATGCGTGGAAAACCCTTAGATGATACATATATATCTACAAGCTCTGGGTTTGCTCACGATAAAGATCAGCCATTAAATTACTTTTTGTAAATAAAGTTTGCAAGCTTCAAAACATAATCACTATTTGGGAGGGGAGGGGGGAGGAACGGACCTAAAACATTTCCTTTTTATTTTTTTTTATTTTTCACCAGCAGATCAAGGTCAGTTGCCTCAGCAAAAGAAATTTCATTTTTAAGCCTGTCTGTGCAGGATAGAAATCAATTATCTCTTATGGTACAGAGGCCAGCGCTCAGCCCTGACAGGAGCCTTGCTTTATACACAAATATATTTGGAGTACTTCCAGACCAGGCTGCAGCCTTTATAACCAAGATGCTCCACGCGCAGCTCCAAAGGGGCAGCGTGGCCGAGACAAACGGACCCCACCAGCGAAGTAAACAAATACCTGGGTGGGTATTTGCACCCAGGCGGTTGTGCCCGGCCCCGGAGGGCAGCACTGCCCAGCACCCCGCGCCGCGCCGTGCCGCTCCGCGCAGGGCTGGGGCTGCGGCTCCGCTGCGGGGCGGAGGGAGGGACCCGCTGCGTGTCCTCGGCGCGAGGACGTTTTCCCTTCTCGCGGTTAGCGGCAACAGGTCCGAGCAGTGCTGGGATAGAACGCGTCTTCTCTACGAAAGGCATGCCATTTAGCGTTAAGAAAGAAAGAAAACTAGCATGTTTTCTACTTGCAAAACCGACTCTTTGAGTGTGTTCGGCTAAAGGCTGGCTTGCGCCGAAGGCTGGCTCGCTGCCGGTGCTGCCGGTGCTGCTGGTGCTGCTGATGCAGGGAAACCCCCGCAAACTCCTGGCAGGGCTCGCCTCTCCCGAGGCGCCCGTGCCTTCGGCCGCCCGGGCCGGCTGCGTTGCCTCAGCCCTCGCCTCCCCCCGGGCCCCGCAGGAGCGCCGGCAGCCCTTCGGGGAGCCGCCGGGAGAGCCGCTGCCCCGAGCCGTCCGGGGGCACCGCGCTGCGCCCCGAGCCCGGCGGGCTGCGGCAGGACGGGGTGCGGCATCGCAACGCCTTCCGGTGAGTCACCGGCAATAAAAGAAAAGCAATCACGGAGGTGCTTTGCCACCCACTTGGCCCGACGCGCTCCTCGCCCTGGAGTATCCCGCAGTTTCGCATCACCCGTCACTGCCAGGTGTTTATAAGGCAGCAGGGCGTTCCAGCGCGCAGCAGCTCGGCCGGGCGTTAAAAATAGCTTCTCGGTCAATAATTGACTGCTTGGAAAAGGCTCTCCGGTTCGGACCGGAGAGGATCGGCATCTCCGCAAGGCAGCGGTGATGACCTGCAGCAGAAAAAACGCAACAGGCTTCAGAAAGTGATCTTCTGTGGTGTGCGTTTTGCTTCAGAAAGCACTGCAGCCCGAACACTGTCTCTGATTTGCTGACAGCGGATCAGAAACATTACGGAAAAACAAAGTATGTTTTTGTGCTTTCTGCAGTTTTCTGGAAGGGACAGTTTGCTTTCTAAAGCCTGAGTCGGAGGCACTAACAATCTCCACCCAACTGAATCCCTAGGAACCAAAAGCAATGTTCCTTGGCTGAGTGATGAGAGGAGCCCGTGGGCTGTGCGACTTTGGAGGTTTCAGAGAACTCTCCCTGTCGTACCGTGGGGGTAATTGTGATGGTAGGGATGGCAGGGACACGGCGGGGGTGAAGACATGGGGTGAGAGATGAGAGGGAAAAGAAAAGGAAAAAGGAAAAGGAAAAGGAGAAAGAAAAAGAAAAAGAAAAAGAAAAAGAAAAAGAAAAAGAAAAAGAAAAAGAAAAAGAAAAAGAGCCTGTGATAGATACATATTTCCTGGTATAAACAGTCTCGTAAAGTTGGAAGTGAGAGGTGAGTGAGATGAAGCAGAAGCAGCTTTACAAATGCTGCAGCTGCAGAGGGGAGCTGCTCACGCTGCTCTCAGTCACACGCTGCCTGCCCGGGGGCACTGCCCGTGTATGTCCGGGGCTGGGCAGCGTGAGGCGGTGTGGGGCAGCACGGAGCAGCACGGGGAGGTGTGCCGCTAGGGCTGGGTGCTGCTAGGGCTGGAGCTCGCTGGGACTCCGTGGCAGGGACTTCACCCGCAACTGGCGGAAGGCACCGACATCGGGGAGAGATCCTTGAGATTCACTCTGGGGCTAAAAACGTGATACTCGAAAGGATGGCAGAGGGCAGAGAACGGATGAGGATTTATTTCCTTCTTAAATACTTCCTTATAAGTTTTCTTGATTGACTTGGCATTTAGACTTCTCAAGAGAAAACTTCAGTCTTTCATTTCTTTTTTTTCTTTTGTTTCTGCAGAGTTTGTCTCAGACACCTCCCCCATCCCCGAGGTTCCCTCTTACTACAGCTTGCTTGCTGAGAACATAAACCCAACCTTCTCTGGGCCACTCTCCCCCGCAGAGGTGGCAGGGAGCACTGCCTGCTGCTCTCGAGCAGATCCTCGGGGATGGGGATGTCTGTGTGTCTGCAACATCAGCCCCAGTTCTGCGGCCTCTTTGAAGCCGTAAGAAATTGGAGCTTGAAGTATCACCACACAGAACCCTCTGCTTTCTAACAGAGAGGTGGAAGAAGCTTCAAATTATTGAAAATCAGTCTGTGTGTTTTTTTTTTTAATGTAAATGAACATACATTTAAATAGGGAAGTATAAAATATTCCAGGTCTTGCTCCTCGTACTAATCAAGGCTGCTGGAGGCTCCCCGAGCCATCATCTTTTATAATTATAATTACACGCGTCAATCAAGACCTTCAGGCAAAGTCAGAACAAGGCAGGCAAACTCAGGAGAGAAATCACGTTTAAAAAAAAAAAAAAAAAAAAAAAGTTTGGAGAACTTCGTAAGGAATGGAGAAGAGATTAGAAGAAAGGGTAATTAAGGTTGCTCAAGGCAATTGTGAGTGCTAGGACTCCATGTTAAATTAAACATAGCCACAAGGGACCAGGTATCATTTATAATGTGTACTGCCCTAAACTGTTACTTCGGAGAAGTGGATGTGCAATCAGCTCTCCAAAGTACGTCCGTCTGTGGCGATGGCTGGCAGAGCAGCACCGCAGCGCTGTGCTTGCCCGGCAATCCCTGCCTGGCAGAACGATGCGGAGCCCACGACTGAGACCGGAGCTCCCGAGGACCGCCGCCAGGGCCGGGCCCGGGGTGCGGCCGTTCTGCCGGGGCTGCCCGCGGGGCTCTCTGCCCCAGCTTTCGCCCAAACGTGGGTGCTTTTCTCGGAGCACAACTCACGAGAGCAGCGGCACGGGACGCCTCGGGGGCACTTCGCCGGGCGGCGTGACCGAGAGGGGAGGGAGCGGCGGTTCCCCGACGGCTCAGCGGGCCGCCCTCTCGCCGGGCCCGAAGCCGCGTCGCAGGGTGCGGCCCCCGGCCCGAGCGCAGAGCTTCGAGCCACGAGCCCCGGGGCGGGCGGCCGAAGGAGCGGAGCCGCCGCTGCGCTCAGCCCCGGACAGAACCGGGCCGCGGTAGTAGGGAGCCCGCCCGGGTGACGCCGCACGGCGACGCCGTCCCGAGGGTTTGTTTGTGACTGAGGCCGGGGGGAGAAGCTCCCCAGCGGCCGCACGGTCTCGGCCCGACCCGGTCCTACCAGGGCACGGGCGCACTCCCTCGACAGGCTCGTCGCGCCTCTGCGTCGCGCTGCAGGAGAACCGCTAAGGTGTGAAGTTACAGAAATAACGCGATGACATAGGCCAAAACTTCCCTGCCCGTCTAAGTGCCGAAGGGGAATGGCAAAACGTAAGGAGCCCGTAAGCTCCGAGCCTCACTGCGCGCTGGGTCCAGCCCCACAACGCTAAACACCCTGAGCAGAGCGGGAAAGACAGACAGAACTCTGTCTGTGCAGGGCTGGCTCGAGGTCTGCACTCAGTTAAGCAAAGCTCTCCCCGTCTGTGGGTGAGAAAAGTTTGAACTGTAGAGAAAATGGCACACGCGACGCACTCCGGCCCCGCTCCCTTTCGTTCGTCACCAGCGGCTGTAAGTTCGAACACGGGTCCGCTGCTCCGCAATCTGTCCCAGCCGACGGGAAAAGCGCTCCCAGCGCCGCGGACAGTTCCGCGCCTCACTTTCAATCGGAAGCATTTTTCAGCGCCGAATATTTTCAGCTTTTAATATACAGAACGGTGACTGAACTCTAAGAGCAGCACGGGCGGGGGGTCTCGGATGCTCGCAGAGGTGACAATAACGCTCAGCCCACACCGCGGTGCCCAAGAGCGGCCGGGACGGCCGGCACCGATAGATTTCGCAAGAAGTTTTAGGGAAAGGAGACGCAAAGAGCCAGAACAGATAGGCGAGCTCCCGCCCGCTACGTTCAGGCTCTGGGGCAGAGAGGCGGCAGCGGGTCCCGAGGGCCGGGGTTCCCCAGACGCCGAGGTTCCCGCTGCCCGCCCCCTCCCGCAGGAAGACAGGCGAGCGCCGGGGGTCCCGCGGGAGGCAGAGGGGAGCTGCAGCGGGGTGCGCGGCGGGCCGGGGGCCGTCGGGCTGCTCTGGGGCGGGCGGGTTCGGCTGCGGCCCCGATCCCGCAGCCCGGACAACAAGCGGGCGGGGGGCGATCACGCTGTCGAGCGTGTGTGTGCGCGCGTGTGTGCGCGGGGGTGTCGCTCGCTTCTCTTCCGCCGTATTGGCTGCGAGAGCCGTGTCGGTGCCCCCCTTCGCCGAAGCCCCCCGCGGCCCCCGGGCTCCGGGAGCGCCTCCCCACGGGTCCGGGGCGAGAGGTCCCGGCTCCGCACCTCCGCACTTGTGGCGGGGGAAAGGGGGAGGAGGAGGAGGAGGGAGGAAGGGAGGAGGGGACCGGGGGTGGGAACCCTGTCCAGCAGCACCGGCGGCGGCAGAGCGCTCCCGTGCACTGCGCCTCTCCGCATGGATCGGGGCGCCGGGCTGCCGCCGCGCTGAGCCCCGGGCGGAGCTGCTGCGGGCTCCCGAGGTCGCTCCTTCCTCTCCGACACCCCCCGGTCTTCCTCCTCCTCCTCTCCTCTCCGCCCCCGCCGCCTGCAGACCGACAACCGCTTCGCGGCTCTCCCGGCCGCGGGCACCCGGCGGCGCTTCCCGGCGGCCGCGGCCGCTTGGCGCTCCCGCCGCACCGGGGCAGGGGCCGGCGCGGAGCGGAGGGAGGGAAGAGGAGGAGGAGGAGGAAGAAGAAGAGGCGTCGGCCGCCGAGCGCCCCACGGTCCCGCTAAATCTGTGCTGCCGTGTCCAGGTGCCGGTGCCGCGGACGGACACGGAGCCCCCAGCCCGGCCCGCAGCCGCCTTGTCATGCTGCCCAAAGTGGAGACGGAGGCCCTGGGACTCGCCCGGTCGAATGGGGAACAGGGGCAGATGCCAGAAAACATGCAAGGTAAGGGGGGAATTGCACGGCGCTCCCCCTCCGCGCACGCTCGGCTCCCCACCCCTGCAAACCGACCCCGCGTCCTGCCAAAAAAGTTCAGGGCTGCCGCCCGCGAGCTCCGCCGAACTCGCGCCTTCGCGGCTCGGGCACCGAAGCACCGGCGCCGGATCGCGGCAGGGCCCGGCCGGGAGGCGCGGCCGCGGCGGTCGGGAGCCTCGCCCGGGGGTGCAGCGCCCGCGGGCCGCCGCTCGGGGACACCGGCGCGGGTCGCAACGGCGCGGGCGTCCCATCTCCGCTCCGCCCGAAACTATCGCCAAGTTAACGGCGGAGGAGCCGCGCGGGAAAGTCCCGGGGAACAGCCCGCGTGCCAAGCCCGGGGCCCGAGGGGACGGCACAGGTGGCAGCGACCGCGGGGCGAAACTTCGCCCGGAGCCCCGGCGCGCGTGCATCGTTCCGGGTCCCCCCGAGGGCGACGGCGGGACGAGCGAGCTGGAAGCGCCTCGGCTGGCCGGGCCGGGGGCTGCGGGGAGGGCCGCCGCGACGGATCGGTTCCCGCGGCCCCGTGAACGGGCGCTGCCCGCTCCGCCCCCTGCCTGCCCCGAGCGGCGGGTCCTGCCCCGCGGCTCTTCGGAAGCCGTCCCCCGTCCTCCCGGGAGCCCTCGGGGAAGTAGGGGCGGGGTGGGCCGGGGGCTCGGAGGTGCCGGGGGCGGCCCGCCCGCCCCTTTCTTCTCCCGCAGAGGAGGCTCCCCGCCAGGCGGTCGGAAAACCCCTGCTTTCCCACTCGTCGTTGTTTTTTTTTTCCTGCGAGGAGAGAGAACTCGGTCCCAGCGCCGGGTCCCGGAGCGGCGGCCGCGGGAGCGGAGGGGAGGGCCGGGCTTTTCTCCTCCCCCGTCCGCCGCCGCCCCGCGTCCGCCCCACGCCGCTGGCAGGCGGTGACTCCGGCCGAGCCGAGGCCGCCCCGGAGCCGCTGTCCCGGCCGCGTGCCGGCGGGTTCATGCCCCGGCGCGCAGCTCCCGCGGCCCCCAGCCGGGCTCCCCCCGGGGCGCTTCGGGCGGGCTACGGTCGCTCCGCCGCCCGCGACCCGCGGCAGCCGCGGGACTACCGGGAAGGCGACGTCCCGAGCGCCGCCGCTGCGCGCCCGGCGCCTCCCGCGACAGCTCGGGAACCCGCCGCCTCCGCCGACCCGAGGTCCAGGGAGGGAAATCGGCGGCGCCGCTCCGGACGGGCTCGCTTTCCGTGAATCGCCCGCCGGAGCAGCCGAGCGGGCTCTTCGGAGGGAGCCCGACTCGAGCGACCGCGCTCCGCGCCCGTCTTCAGCCCGGCGTGCGCCCACCGGGCGGCTCCCCGGCCCCTTCCCCGAGCGGCCCGAACGCCGGGCGCGCAGCCCCTGACCCCCAGGGAGCCGGGACCCCCTCCTCGTCCGCACCATCGGGGCCGGGCGGCAGCGCCGAGACTGAGCGCGACGCCGTGCCCGGCTGCGGCACGCCGGAGCTGCGGGCAGCGCTCCCGCTGCGGCTCGGGGTCGGGCTGCGGAGCGGAGCGGGGGGCGCCGGTCGCCCCGAGCCCACGAGCTTAGCAAGTAAGTAACTTGACTGCAACGCGGCACAAAAGTGCTGGGCTGTAAGATACAAGCCTAGGCTAAGTAAATATTTGCAGGCTGATGTTGAAAGAAAACTTTAAAGGAAACGAACCGAGTCACTTTAAATACGGCGGTGACGCTTCATCTTTCCACTGCACTTTTTTAAAGTCCGTTCCCGATCACTCTCTGATTTAAACGAACTCGTTTAGTTTGTGATTCCCTCAGCTAGGCGCTGAATTAAGAGCACTCCGTGAACATAAATACTGAGAACTAAACGCGAGGAGCCGAGGGGTTTGGCTTCACCTGCTCAGTGCCACACGGATTTGCTGTTGGGCAAAAGTTGCACACTGCAGTGCCAGCCGTACTCTGAAACATCGAACTTTCTGCAGTACTTTCTGCTGTACTTTAAAGAGAACTGTTCCTCTAGATGAGAACAGTTGCAGAAAAAAAAAAAAAGTGAGTTATTAACGTAAATCCTAATAGAATGTGCTATTTCTCCTCTTCCCAGTGTCTCAGTTTAAAATGGTGAATTACTCTTATGACGAAGACCTGGAGGAGCTGTGTCCGGTGTGCGGAGATAAAGTGTCGGGGTACCACTACGGGCTGCTCACCTGCGAGAGCTGCAAGGTTCTGTACTCATTGCTTCTTACAAACAGAAGTACGGCAAAAAAAACTTTCAAATATAAACAACAAAAAAGACAAACTAAGGCAGTTAATAGTTGGGCTTATTTCTAGTGTGTTTCTTGCTAGATTCTCACGAAAAATTAAGCACCAAAACGCTGTAGGGTTGGAAGTCTCTTTGGGAGAGCTCGTTTGCAAAAAAGGGAAGAAACAACGTGGGCTGTTTTCCATTGTAGCTTTAGTGTTACTCTGAAGTGTTTTGCTGCTGTAAAGTGATGTAGTTACAGCGTAACTTTTATTCCTAACTGTCCCAAATATCGATCTCTGTTGATTTACGTATGCTTAGGCTATTTCTTTTCCCGGAGGACAAAGTCAGAGTCTCCTCAGCACAGCTCACTTTCACAGTCTCATGCAGCTGTACGATTTCCCATCCCTCGGTGCTACACGGCACATTTCTGTATGGTGGTGACTTGGCTGTTCTTACAGCAGCCAGACACTGCCAGAGCTCACCTGACACAAAGCTACAAATGTATGACTTGTCTTCAATTGTTCCTTATTTTGAGAATAACATTTTTGTAAAGGTAACCACCTTTAACTACTTCTGAATTAATTTATCTGCATGGTTTTGTTACACTCAAGTTTAAATATACATGAATTTATGGTGTGATCAATTTGTCAGGTAAAAATTTGCAAAGTTCTTTACAGCTATCTAAGTAACGCGCTGTAAGGAAGCTCCACAGCTTGAACAAAGCAATTTAAAACACTTAGTTGCACAGCAAAACTAACTTGGCACATTATATTTTCATTAAAACAAAATCAATGAGAATTGAATAACAAGCACTTATGCCTTTAGCACGCACCACTGGGATACATGTTCACCAGAGGTATTCTGTATTGTTTTTATCTTTGCCACAGTGTTCCTACTTATTTTACAGAGAACTGCTTTGAAGGGAACACTTATTTTACAATTAAGTCGTGCAGAAGGAGCTGCCCAGCCTCTCCTTCCACACTGCCCACAGCCTCTTGCTAAGCTTCGATGCAAATCCAGAAGGCAGAGCCCTAGCTCAAGAGAAGCTCCTGTAGGATCTGGTGCTTCTTTCCTGGATATGTCTCACTTTCATTTAAAACCAGCTGTGGAACTGTGTAAGAAGAGTCTGATGAATATGTTACAATGCTTACTGTGCAATGAAATGCTGGAAGACACCATTCGAGCAAAACAGGCTGACTTTCCTATCTCCCACGCAGGGATTCTTTAAGCGGACGGTGCAGAATAACAAGAGGTACACGTGTATAGAAAACCAGAACTGCCAGATAGACAAAACCCAGAGGAAGCGATGCCCTTACTGCCGATTTCAAAAATGCCTCAGTGTTGGAATGAAACTAGAAGGTAAGAGCCCCAGCCCTGCTCACATCACCAGCAGCAGCACAGGTTATCATAAACACCGATTTATGAACATTATGCCATATAGCACATTTTTAAAGTTGTAGTAAAATGTGGCTTATGTTCAATGAGAATGAGGCTTCCTATAACAACATAGTAAATGGTAAATCTCTCATAACATGTCAAAACCATACACTCCATTTTCATGTATGTACGCATTTGGATATTTCAGTACTTCCAAGCTTGCAAATGAAGGGCTCTAAATAATATGGAAATTAGTTCTGCAGCTTTATGAAAGGATTTAATTTAGATTACACTAAATATGTAAGAGGTATCCAGGTTTTAGAAATTCTTTATTAGAGTGATGTATCTTACTCCTATTTTATCTAGGGTTCCTTTTATAGTATTATCTTCTGATAATATGGCACAAAAAGAGAGACAGAATATATAAGTCCTTTCTTACAGTGACTTGCTTTTGGGATTAAGGACCAAAAACTTCCAAAGTTACGTCCTGTATTTTCTGTGGTGCTACACCTGAGATAATATCACCAATGGAGGAATAAGGACTTCAAAGTATACTGTTTTACTTCATTTGGCTCTGTCCTGTACAGAGAGGAATGAAGAGGATACGACACCCTTTGAGAAAAGAAAATGCAAAAATGTCCCTGAGATTCAAATGTGAGACTCAAATTGATTTTAACACTGATAAATAAAATAAACTGAGATTTCAAAGCAAATAGCATTTCTACTTAACCAAGCACATCCTTCTAAATTCCTAATTCTTCTTTTGTGTTGAAATGGCATTTACCTGAGACACCTAACAAGGAAGAATCAGACCAACGAGGGATAACATAAACCATTAAGAGAGCCATAAAGGACAAGCCCCAATCACCTGAGTTTGGCAGAGGAAAACTTCTGCTATAACTGAACATCAACAGAATAATCAGCCCTCTGCAATCTGACAAATTCAGTGCTGTTCTGTCTGCCCACAGCCTCAGCTACCACTGATACTGCACTACACATCCCAAACCCTGCACACACATCTAAATTCAAGCAGTAAAATAACCAGACGTTGGGAGTCATTTTCTCCTTGCTGGCAGATAACAAGGGTAAATCACATAAACTGCTTTTACCTCCTCTCAATTGTGGGCAATGATATAGATCCAATTTTTGTGCTTCTGTGATTGCATGCAATGCACCCTAATTTTTGTAATACTTACACCCAGAGCGTTTGCTAATAGAATTTGCCATGTAGCTGTTAATTCTGGATACCTGGAAGGACACTGTGTATGCAGATTTAACATTAAATTTACATTTGGCAGCACTGTGATTTAATTAGTTTTCTACATTTTACTCAAAACCAACATTCAGCAGCATTATTAGGAATGTTTTGACTGCAAATCTAAGGTGCACGTAGTTTTAAAGGTGCTTTAGAAGTGTACTCCAACTCCCTTCGCTGTACACCCTTACAACTTCTTTTCATCTCGTTAGAGAACTGTTAACAACACGTGCTGCCGTAACTGTAAATACCTGTGACATTTCTGTGTGTGTTTCCCTGATAGTGATAAATATATATAGCCTTAAAGTCTTGTTCATAAATTACCATGCACTAAAAAAATAAAGAATCATTAAACGTTAAAGTCCCTATGATAATGCACAGTATTATGTGTATCCAGCATCCAGAATAAATTTTTAATGTTCTACTAATCCCTAAGATAAAAAGCTCAAGAACTTAACCTCCAGCAATCTCAGCAGTGTCCACATGTCACCCGGCTGTCAAAGGTTCCTCTCTCAGTGTAATTGCCGTTGGGCGAGGTGGGCTTGGCGAGAGCTCCTCTCTATTCCATTACATGTACAGCACGGTGACAGTCACTGCTGTGACAGACCACCAGCATGACTCCCAAGGCAGCTGTTGACGTGGATTTGTTTTAATTATTTTTAATTCCAGACATATTACAAGCCAAAACAGCGCCAATAGTTTGTGTCACTTCCTCCTTCTACGTGGAAGGCAGCAGGCTGGCAGCTTTTCTCTGTGCGTTCCAACTGCAGCTGTACATTTCTGTAGAGCTGTTCAGATACCTAAAAATTTCTTAAAGTCGCACACCAGCCTGAACAGAATCTTCCAAAGAAAGTATTTCCTTTTTGCCAGGAAAAAAAGACATTCTCTCCTTTGTGACTACTGAACATTTCACAATTTCTGTTTCAGATGTTTTAATGGAATGACCATAATGAGGCACTGTGGTCTACTGGCTATGTCTCAGACATACTCTGGACATCAGCCCTTGTTTCTTAATGACATAGCAACTTGACATAAACCAAATATATGGTAAGATATCCACGTGATCCCATAGCAGGTGTGAAATTCCTGTAGCCAACCACTATGTCTGTCCCCATGTCTTAATCACTGTAAAGAGCAGTCCTTCCAAGCTAGCAATGTGCATGCGCTATTTCAGTTATCAGAAATAAGTGACACTTGTTAAATCAAATGACTCTTTCTTTAGGAGTAAGTACTACTTTGAATTTGAAAAGAAATGAAATAAATCGGAGTTACGTGTCATTATGCCCTGTCCTAATGTACGTTTCATTATGGAATGTCCATTTCCAGTTTTCGTTATGATTTACTTCTTCCTCTCCCCTGACAGCCGTGCGAGCTGACCGAATGCGTGGCGGCAGAAACAAGTTTGGACCGATGTACAAGAGAGACAGGGCGCTGAAGCAGCAGAAGAAAGCTCTTATCCGAGCAAATGGACTTAAACTGGAAGCCATGACTCAGGTGATCCAAGCTATGCCAACCGACCTGACAATATCCTCTGCGATCCAGAACATCCATTCTGCCTCCAAAGGCCTACCTCTGAACCATACTGCCTTGCCTCCCACAGACTATGACAGAAGCCCCTTTGTAACCTCTCCAATTAGTATGACGATGCCACCCCATGGCAGCTTGCAAGGTTACCAAACATATGGCCACTTCCCAAGCCGTGCTATCAAGTCTGAGTACCCCGACCCTTACACTAGCTCACCAGAGTCAATAATGGGCTACTCATACATGGATGGTTATCAAACAAGCTCACCAGCAAGTATTCCGCATCTGATATTGGAACTCCTGAAATGTGAGCCAGACGAACCGCAAGTCCAAGCTAAGATCATGGCATATCTGCAGCAAGAGCAAGCCAACAGAAGCAAACACGAGAAGCTCAACACATTTGGGCTCATGTGTAAAATGGCTGACCAAACCCTATTCTCCATCGTCGAGTGGGCTAGGAGTAGCATCTTTTTTAGAGAACTTAAGGTAGGTAACAATTTCACATTATATTATTTAAGAAAGAAATATGATTTTTAATGTTGTACTTCGAGCAAGAAAGCATGGTTTATCTGTTTCCCCAAGCACCTCCAATTTATCTGGCTTAAGTAAGCAAGTTGTTATGGGGAGAAATTTGTACCTGTCTTCATCTTAGTCTGCAATAAGCCGTATCAGAGATCTCAGTTTTACACTTCTGTATTTTACCATTTATCCTAATAGTTGTTTAACTCCATAGGAATAGCGCAAATTTTATTCCTTCCCTGTCAGCCTCTCTCTGCCTTGTACTCAGAGTTGAAGAATGTCTGTTACCATTCTGCACTCATTTACATAATTATCTTATTACCTCAAGTAACACAGTAACCTTATCTCTGCCCATCTATGTTCACTCCCTACTTAAGTGCATACTGGAATATTAACTTTCTCACTGGGCTATTATTTTGTATGTATACGTGTAGTTAACCATGAAGGCTAAGTTGTAAGCAGGGTCCATGTAACAGATAGCAAGGAGGAAGAAAGTATCTTCAGGACTCATTTGGTTCTTATCACTACTGATACACTGGGGACTCCTGTAATCCACATCATCCATAATTACCTTTAAGCTCTTCTTTATGAACACTAGGCAGTTGGACTCCTCAGCACACTCAATCCTTATGCACAGCTCTCTGGTGGACAAAAATTTCCCCCTATACATTTGTCAGATGTCACTTAAGGCAATTTTGTTGTTTGTTGTAGCTCTGACACAGAAATTGTAAGTCAGAAATGCGGTATCAGCCACACCCTCTCAACCTAGAAGTTAGCTCTGAAATGAATAAAACACCTTCTGCCTCAAAAAAGCAAACAAATAAGCAAACACAAGATGACAAACTTATATTAGGTCTGAATTTCCCTATTATACTGCCAGTTAATTGGATTTCCTGCAACACAGAGATGTTCTTGCCGTAACTATTTGCTGCTGAACTCTGCAAAGTTTTCTGACCCCTAACTTCTTGATAGTTGAGCAAAAGAAAAATAATAAAATATCCAAATAAAACAATAACTATGTAAGTTTAGAACTGAATCTACCTATATCAAGAGCACAGAGGGGAGAGCCCATTAATGATCTGCAGTCAGGATGCTTGCCACAACGCATTTCTATCATGGCCTTAATGATTCAGACACAAGAAATAAAGTCCATGACTACAAGAAAAGTGAGCTGTATATGTTGTATATACAACTCCACTTGTTCTCAGACATTTTCATGACAACGACTGAAGGAACTATTATAAACTCAACCTAAATTAAGAGAAAAAAGGGAGGAAGTTACTCAGGGGAGGAAAGAAAATGGATTAAAAAGGAGTAAAAACTGTCACGTCTTTGTTTGTTTGCCATATGTTGTTTATAATCTTTTAGTGAGCCATGATTCTCATTTTAAGTAATGTTCAGATTAGAATGACAAACAGAATATATTTTCGAGAGACAATGTCCTAAAGTCAGGAACTGGGAACTTTGGACCCATTAAGTTCTTAAGGTTAGAGTAATCATTTAAAAAAATTACTGGGATTTGCAGAAGATATTATTCAGTGTAAGGATTTTTAAGTGATCACAATCTGCCATCAAATTACAGTTATGATTAAAGTAATTATATGAACAGATATTTGAGCAGTATTTACTCTTCATGGTTCTGTTGCTTACTCTGTAGGCAGATTTTATAGGCATTCAACATGCTGTGCTGGGAACAGTCTTAGAGATGGTCTTCATTTCTAATCTCAGGCTGGTTGATACTCTTCAACTAATGCATGCTTACTAGTATGGACATAAAAGGTGCAGAAATTTGCTTCATGAAAGTACTGATCAATTGCCCCTATCTCTCACAGTATGTGAGTATACTACCACATACACACAGATCTCTAGCAATGCATATATATGTTCTAGAAACTCATGGCATACAGGCTTTGGGTACATCTATCAGAGACAATGGTTTCTTCCTTGTATTTGTGCCCTTGGTATCGTAGAGCCTCCAGTTAGCTTTGTATCCTGTGGCATACCCTGCTCATATTTCTTAATTGGACAATATCTGCTAAACTGTACAGCATTTCAGAACAGTATCAACATAGTCAGAAGTCCATCATTTAGGAACTAGGTTACAACAACGCTAAGAACTTCCAACTTTTCAGCCTGAGGTTTTACCACCACATTTAGATCAGACACCACACTGTTAACAGTACCAGGTAGCACTAACTCTTTGCAGCTGAGAAGAGAGAATTAGAACTGAAATTTTTCCTGACCTTTCTTTCCATCCATGTTGTCAGCTCCTTCCAATCAGCGTCACAACAGCTATTTCAGGTTGCTCTGGAGAACACGGGTACCTGTGGGGAATAAAAAAGAGGACTTAAGGATATGACAGAGATTTTAAATGCAGAAGGAAGGAAAAGCTAATTATGAGTAAGATTCAAATAGATTTTCAAAACAGTTAACCTGTTCCCTACCTACACTGAGAAATATATATTTGCTTGAAGTATTTTCCTATTATTCTGGCTTTTCTACATGAAAACTGAACCATCAGATGCATTCCAGATAAGATACACAAGTGCATTAGCCAATCTAAGACTAAAATCTTAACAGCTTCAAATAATGAAACAAATTGAAGTATTAACAGGTATCCTTATATGAGTTCTAAAAGTACGTAATGTAAAGATCGTACTCGTTAAAGTGCAGAACCTTCCATCTTCATATTGGGTATCAGAAACTAATGGAAGCATTAATGAAGCAAACTAGTTGGAATGAGTAACAATGCCAGAGTAAGAGCCAAAGCAGCAAGCTGCAGTCTAATAGCTTGCATTTCAACATCTGCTAAAATCTCAAACATGCACCTGTCTTGTGAAGTAAGGGTACTGTTTAATTAGTAATTACATTAGAAAAGTGGTTCGACATCACATAATTCTTGCATCAAAAGAAATGTTTCTGTACAAATGAAATATGAACACAGAAAACCTCAGAGTACAATGATAATACTAACAGTGAGGAAGACCTTTGCTTGCTATTCTGGAGTTGCTGAAAGCTTAGTAAATATAAAAGTAAGATATATCCATCTTATCCTCAGCTATGAAAACTCAGGAATGCCCCAGGGATGCTAGATTTGTAGCCAGCTGTCTGAGTCATGTGAAAGGTCTCTGTACAAAGCTAAAAAGAAAATATTGCAAGAGTTTCTAGAGTCCAAAGGTTATCTGGCCCCAAGAAAGGATGCAGACAGTTCCAGGGGACTGGCCTTTCCTCATCAGCTCACAGCAGGGAAAATTCAACAACTGCTTCCAAAGTACTCTTCAAACCATAAAAGCAAGCAGTCTCCACTTGAGGCAGAAGAAAACAGAGCCTGCACTGAAGAGCAGTCCTCAGGATACTTTCACATGGCTGAGGATCAGAAAATTCACTAAACGTTGATAGTTATAAAAAAGGCACTAAAGAACCTGTGACTCACATAAAAATACTACCTTGACTTATTTGCTTATTTTAGTGGGGATGTCACAGGTCAAAGTACTACGTGAGCACAAGCCCAATTAGTGAATGATTGCAGGAAGAGCCAGCATACTTCATGCTGAAGAAGTTCATCCTAAAACCATTCACTGAGTTTGCCAATTGACTTAGGCCATTCACTGATGTCAGAGCACGAGCTCTGGGACAGTAACTACACATCTGTCCATTAGCTGTAAATGCATCTTTCAAAGAAATGAGGCTTTAACCACATTTCTCCAAAGGGCCTGTCTGTAGGACTTCTACTGTACAATGGCAATACAGATGTTTTGGCGGCTAATAAGCAAACAGATGCCTAGTTTTGTATTATGTGTTTCTCAAAAACACAACTATATTAGTAGAGTTTCAAATTATCTCTTAAAATAGTGCAAACTTAGTGTGAATTGGGTCAACAGAAGCACTGGAGTCCCTCTTACTTGTCATATCAAATACATCTACATAAATATAGTAATAATAATATTCAATACATCATGGTTAATTTCAAACTTCAATCTCAATGAAATTAATCATCAAGAAGCACACAGAAAAATAAGGAGATAAGGCACAGAAAATGAATTATTAAACCAAATTGAGATGGGGGAAATTTTATTCTTTAGAAAAAAATATCGGTAGTGGAATACCTTAACAGTTTTTCTTCAGAGTGATAAAAGGTTGAAATATTATTTAGACTTATGTAATCAAAGGCAATTTGATAACTTGAAGTGCTTTTGGACTTTGTAGCATGCATTTATCAGGGCAGGAAATGTAACTGACATAGCTGATGAAATAAAACTGCCATAGGATTCTTTCAGTCAGGGAAGCAGTGAGAAACTGAGGTTGAGGATTTCCCTTAGTATCGGCAGTCTGACTACAGAGCATGGTGTCATACGCAGTTACTGATTTTTAGGCTGGTTTAAGCGTACTGGGATCTGAAAAAAGTCACAGTTTCTCAAACTTTCTAAATGTTGGGAGAAATGGGAAAGTATGCATCTTACTGACCCAACAAGTTATTTGCATTAGAAACATTAATTTGATTTAACTAAGTGTTTTTCATAGTAAGAAATAATTCTTTTTTCTGAGATCTTGTGCAAAGAAATGTAGTGAAATGACTGCAGTGTAAAGAAGACTCACCAGAGAACCCAGGCTTAATGAAGCATGGAATGATACCTGCCGCCCCACTGAAACTTATAGGGACCACTCTGTTAGAAGTCCACGTGATGATCTTCTTGACTTCTTCTGAACAAAGCCTGTGACTAAACGCAGTATTTCAGCATGCAGGGGTGTTATTTGGTAGCCCTCCTAAACTGCTTGTTCATTTCCAAGCCTCTGGTGCCTTTTCTAAGGGTAAGAAGATGCCAACATTCTCCTATGCTCATTCATGCCAAAGCTGTCTACTTAGCCATACCCTGCTGTCACCTCTGACAGCAGCAGGCTGAACTCAGCACTCTGCAGTTAGTCATTTTCCCGCTGTATTTTCCCACTGTAGTTTACTGCAGCAAGCTTTCTTCCATTCCCACAAACAGCCACTATGCAATATTTTGCCACTTATACTAGACAAAAAAAACTGAGCATCCTAATGCTTATAGCAAGCATAGATGCAGGCCGTAGTACGGACACAGGGAGGTCTGCAGCTGCAGCCACTCCTGCTTGATAAGCCTGAATCTCCCACTGCAGCCTTGGCAGGAAGAATGAGCCACACTTGCATATCCATCTGCAACTTGGTGCCATTTGTGTTATGCAAAATGGAAGTTTAACATCAGAGTTCAGTTTTTCCTTCAAAAGAGTGGGATCACGATTAGAAGCAGAAGACAACTGACAGCAGTGCCAGATTATCCAGGTGCAATACCAAATGCAATCTTATAGGGTAGTACGAAAAATAAAGATCTACCAACATTGCTGTTCAGAACTTGCATATCATGATGGTTTGCAGAACTTGGAAGTTCCTGCCACAAAAATAGCCCTCCCCTCCCCTTACAAGTCACAGCATTTCTTAGAAGCAGGCACTAAGTCTTATGTAGGAAGATCATGGCTCTTAGCTCTGTGGAAATTGTCTCATTCAGGTCCAGTGCCTTTGTATGACACTCCTATCATTCTAATACAGTGCTTTTGTACAGCACCAATTTCTGTTCATATGAGATAGTTCCCAAACACAGTGAAAGTTTTCCTAATAAATATATCTGGGCTGTTTAGTTATAAGGATATTCTTCTTTTAGCAATAACGAAGTCATTCAGACTTTCTACCAACCCTGCCAATGTCTATAATATAAATTCATGATAATTTATACTTCCAAATATAGATATAAGCTGCTCCAGATCAGTGATGGTCATTTTTGCACATGCAGCACTGTGGAGCCAACAGGTTTCAAACTAATGCACACCTAATGCACCCAGCTCTAGAGCTGGAAAATGCTGAGAAAAAGCAGAGGAAAGTATGTTTTATGAAGGAAAAATTAAGAGATCTGAATAGCCACATCTTACTGAAACAACAGGTACGGCCATGTGGCAGCCATGTACAACCACAACAACTGAAAAAAAACAATTCAGAGCATTAAATGCATTCTACAGCTTTATAGGCATGGGAACACAGTGGAGGACTTAAGCCTTTTCCATTTCTGATTTAAAAATTCTTATAAAGCAAAGCTTCAGATGGAAGCAGTGACACCAAGCAGCAGACAGCAATGAGACAGACAGCACTAACACTTCCCAACCCACTGCTTCTCAGCTCCCAGACCTTGCCCAGCCCGCGCTATAAAGAACCTTTAATCTAGGTGAATGGTATTCCCAAGTACAGCCATACACTGCTTTGTTTCCATCACCTACCAAGCAGTCACAGCTTACTCCATTTCACTGCCTCAGTTTAAAAGCATCCAAATCTGTGTCAGACTACACATAAATGGAAGCAAAGACCAATCCCGTGCTCTGCAAACAAGATTCAGCTGCTTACTTTCCTCCCACCTGTAGGCAAAGGCGCAGAAAAAGCCTCAACAAAGAGTGAGTTTTGGTGCAAGAGGAAAGTGCTCCATACATCACAGCATTCCACCAATCTATTAAGTTCCAAGAAGGGCATTTTGGGGGATGACCGCTGAGCAGCGAAGCTCTGCTCTGACCTCCTGACAAATCACCCAACCCGCGGGCGCCGCACCAAACACGTGCAGCACAGCCGTGCGCGAGGCGACCCTGCTGATGGAAGCACCAGTTAAAAGCAATCTGAAAGAGAGCACCACCATCTTCACCAAGCTTCCAGCCGTTTCGGCATGCTGACAGATGGCAGCTTTAGTCAGCTAACACCGCTAAATCATGACACGTCGTGCTTACATGCTATCTTATCCGCATTCGTGAAGCGACGTGAAGCATAAGCATTTACACGCAGCGGTTACCCCCAAACACCTCAAGCCGCTCATTTCTTACTTCCCGCATGCCTCAGGCTGCAGGCCGCACTCCTCGCGCCAGGACAGGCAGCAGGGAGCAAGCCGCTCGCCACGTGCAGAGCGGGCAGCTGCTGCTCGCCCTGGCCAGCTGCAGGGTGCCACAGTCTTTATTTGCTGGACTGAGCAGCAAACAAAAGTTGCTGCTACATGCAGCAATGCTACAGGCACGTCCACAGAGCAACTCCAGAACAAATGAAAGGGCAGGTGTAAGAAGGAGAACTCAAGAGAGGAAAGAACGGCTACAGTAGGAAAATGAAGCTACAATTTCACGTGGACATCTTCAGTAGCTTTTTTTCCACTTCTGCAGCTGGTAGCTCTGGGCTGTAGGTGCAGGCTGGGCTGATAAACAACACTGTTGTGGGAACACCTCAAGCACTAAAGCAACCATTATAGTTTTATATACGTCTGTGCATCTATATCAACAGATACAGATATATAGAGATATATGTATATACACATATATACATTTATGTATATACATATACATTTATAGATACAATCTAGTAAAAAAAAATGAAAAAAAGTAAAATTTATTTTGTCCAGTTCTGGAATTGCCCATCATACTCATCGCTTGGAAATGGAAAGAAACTAAAATCATTTTTTCAGAAATTCAGAAATAGAAAAATGCTTTTTTTGCATCTAAATACAGCTCTTCATTTGTTGAAAGAGAAGTTACTTTGATATTTGTTGCTAAATAAAATCTTGGATCAAGTAAATTTAATTTAAAAAATTAGTGAAGGCAACAATAAACACAGGAAATATACATGAATAAAGTGTTCTAAAAGTCAGGCAACTCTTTTAAGGCTATAAATACAACCTAAGCAAGGCCTCTATAATTAGCAAAGGGTGAACAAAAGAAGACATCCAGAAATAGATGGGGAGGGGGGGAGGTGGGGAGGGTGAAATGTCTTGGTTAGCCTTATTCAAGTGTTCTTTCCATAGCATAGGAAATGGTTCCAGCTAGCTCATGAGTTCTGTTGGTATTAACTGATTTTTAAAAGGACATTTCCATGTTGTCTCCATGCCAAGGAAATTCTTTTACCGGCATGTTTGCTGAATACAGGAAACATCATCCTGACTAAGTGACACTGGATGTGACGAAGAGTTGTGTCCTTACTCTGGTGTTTCAGTCAGCACCCTCTGTTCCATCTGGATACCATTCGGTATTTACTGGGGAACACTGACTGCGCTCCTGTCATTCATCCTGAGCAATGAGCAGTGGCCGGTGGTGCTGAGTCATGGCTCTCTGTCCCTGAACCAACTCATTGCAGCCCCTTGGAAGGGCACCAGGGGTGTCTGTCTGGTCATCCACATCTTATCCCTCTTAAAAGTTTTGGGGGAAAAGTCTGTAGGAGCAACAGAGTGCTGGGAACCTCTCCATGCAGTGGTAAGAATTCCCTGTACAAGGAATAAACATGCACCTACAGCTGCTCCTAAACAGAGAGCTGAAGAAGTCAGTCTTGAATACAGCGATGTTCAGTGTTAAGTCAAGTTGTGCTTATGGGTCTGGTTTTGTTTGCTTATTGGAAGAAAACTTGAGGCTGATGAGAACTGTGTCCAAGTAAGAAGTACAAGTTAAGATCTTGAATAGCGCATTTCCAGTTTCACGCACAGCGTCTGCCAGTTTCCTGTTTTCTTCTGTAGAGCTGCCTGGCTCAAGTGTTAAAGTTTCATTTGCTACGTGTTGTTCCTAAATCCCTTTTTTGTTATTTATTGGCTCTTCTTTTTCTTTCTCTTTCCTGGGAATTACATTACAGCACAGTCAGTACATGGGCAGCAGTAACTGGGCCTATTTGTGGTCATGGGCTGCACAGACCTACAGTGGGTGCAGCAGTTCAACAACACTCAGTGTGCTTCACCAACACCCTCTTCAACTCCTTGTACAGCCTTTCAGGAAAAGGTAGAAATCTTTGAGGAGAAAGCCCAGAGTGGGTGGGTCAGGCAGGCTTGCAGTTTCCACTCCATCTTGCTAGTCCTGTAGCTCAGTGAAAATCACCAAAACCAACTATCTGGTGTGCAAGAGGAAGCCAAAACTAATGCTGCAGCTCATGCCCAGGTCACTACATCTCCAATAGTTTCAGCTTCTTTTGTAACCAGTGTGCAGTCACTGATGTTCTTCCTGCCTTTATATGGAGAAAGCGGGACAGAAAGACAGCTACTCAAAAGTACTACCGGACTATTGTTTTGAGAGGTACATATGCACTGATATCACACATGAAAAGCAAGGTTAAATTTTCTGCCTTTGAGGCGGAGACTCTGAATCTCTCAACAATGTTTTGAAATTTGGCCCCATCAGTAAGTTTCTGCCCAGACTTACTATGCCTTGAGAAATCCAAAACTGCTAAAAGGAGAAGCATCAGAAAACAATCTTTGTGATGCAGTACTCAGAAAACAAGGGTCCTTGTTTAAAACACAGAGTAAGTATCAAGAACAGCAACAAGATTAATAACTCTTCCGTAGGAATATGCACGTGACAATTATTTTACTTTGATCTGCCCTTGCTGAGATAGATACTTATTCTGCAAGTGTTGGACAATGCTCCTTCCTGAGACTGAACTTTCATTGGGAGTATTTGCAGCGGGAAGTGCCATGCCTCAGAGGCAGTGTTTACATGGCTAGCTCATTTGCCAGCATTGAACGGCATTTGCCTTTCATTCGCATGCCTCTCCTTTAAGGCGTTCTCTTTTCCTCTTGACTTCAGTGGGAGCTCCGCATGTTTTGCCTCTGATTCGTTTGCATGCTGGCCACTCTAATTAATATCAGTTTCAGTGGAGTTTCTCTCTCCCTCTTTTTCAGTAGAAGAGAATAGCTTTCAGCAGCTTACCCCAACACCAGCTCGTGTATTTACGGATCAGGTGTTTGGGCATTATCAAACTGGCACATACTGCCTATACAGAATATAACTTCATTTTTTCTCTATCCCAGCCAAACAGGACTTTACCTTTTACTCCAGACCTAATAATAAATGGTGGCATAACTAAGAGCAGAAGAAAATGACATTGATCATTCTAACAAACTCCTCTCAGTGTTGAAATCATTGCATAGGTCTGTGTTTGTTTAACAGTTATAGTTTTAGCTAGCTAACACGGTCTTTCTCTATAGGATGCTTTCATAGTACGTTGGTGCAACAAACATAAATCAGAACAGATCCGTTCTTTCTTTGAGACCACCATTCCCCAGAGCTGGGTTGTGCAACCCACACCAAACCCCAGTCTGCTCTGCCCTTAGTAACTGTGCTTTGGCCTTCAGAGATACTTTATATGGGACACAATACTATATATTGAGGAAGACTGCCAGAATCTGGTCCTTTTTTTTTTAATTTATTTTTTCCCTGCTGCTTGTGTTATTGAAAATAAATGTCTGACATTTTGATCTCAGACCTGCATATCTGCATGTACTGAGGGACACAATGAACACAGGGGCCACTTTTCTCCTCCGTAAAAATTATTACATGTGGCTTTCTGTGCTAACATAACCCTCTTTACAATATTTCAAAAGATACAGGACTTCCCAGCATGATGATAAAGTTTTCCTGTGTTCCAATAATAAAAGTTGAACGTACCAGTAATTTCCAGTTCCTCTGAGGTTGGGCAGCCTGTGAGGACTAACTCAGAAGTAGCCAACCTGCAATATCAGTGTGGGAGTCGGAAACAGATGTTCACCGGACAATACAATTTGTTGTCACTGTCGATACTATATGGCACTTGTCCCAACAGAAATTGTTTGTAGCTGGAAAAGAATGTAAGGAATGATTCATGCCCCCAATTACTATTATTACTTTAAAATGTGAAATAGTTTCTTGTTTTCTTTTGTTTTATATGACTGATTCAGAGAGGCCTAAGGACTTAAAAACAGAATTAGTTGGACTTGGAGCACTCGCATAGTATGTCAATCAAATAATTTAAGGCTTTTTCATTGGGGCAAAATAAATTATATACAAAAAACAAGAATCGACTTCTTCAGAACAAAGGTGCTGTAACCTTCTAGTCTTACAAAGTACTTGATGTTCATTACGTAGTTACATTAAAAGCGCACTGCACTGGGTAAACTGGATGTTGTGTGTGTGTGTTTGAGAGTGTCTATTTATAAAGGTTATAATTTATTATATTAATATAGTATATTATACACATAGTAACATTTGTAATAGTTTCTTTATGCCCTAGAAATTCTAGTGGCCATTTGGTCATTCAGAACTGAATGACCATTCGCTCTTCAACGAGAAAAATCCTCTATTCGAGTAACATAAGATGCCTAGCCTTGATTTCCAAATTCCATGAATATTACAAAAAAAGATGCACTAGATCATACTTACTGTAAAAGACAATGTATTAGGCTAGGTGCTCTTTAAATTAAATATTAATTTTACAGGGATGCATCAAATATATCTGAAAAAAAAAGCAAAAACGGGATGCAGAAAGCGTAAATGAAATCAGGCCTAAATACAAATGAATATATTCAGTAGGAGTCTCAATGAGAGCTAAAGATCTGAGTACCAGAACCCTTGGATATATCACCTATATTTTACATCAAAAAGTAATGCTCCAGGTATTTTCAAAAATGAAGACATCTGGGATCTAAATTGGAGTTCACTGAAATCAGTGGCATAACTTGGATATAGATGCTGACTACTGTATCTCTGCCAGGCTTCTTTTAGAGATATATAACAAAGGAAAAGGTGTGTGTAATCATAGGACTCAAGAGCAAAACATTTTAGCACTGTAAAATCAAGCAACTGCCTTATTTTTACAAAAGCATGTAGTAACACTTCACAGTAATATTCCTTTAACAATAACTTCTGTTTACTATATTTACTGCCGCAGTGTACTGCAACAGAGTAGTTTAATGATCTATGTCAGGCTTTTGTCAATGAAATGATTTTCAGATGTACATTTCTTTTTAACTACTGCAATGACTTGGCTTCAAGTCTCAAACATAGTTCAAATTTTTCATGATTTTAGTTTGAGTGAATTGAGAAATACTTTAATAGTGGCACACTATCCGTTCAGATCATTTTGCAGGAGAGACTGAACTCTATACAAAATGTTCAAAGTCAGCATATGATAAGACTGAATGAAATTGGCCAGTCAGATAATGCGTAGCACATGTGTAAGTAGCACACTAAATGTTGTGCATGTCCCTGCTTACGTGCATTTTTATATATATTCAAAGATTAAACTGAGTTTTTCATCAACTAGGTGGTGGCAAGTGCCAAAATGATTGAGGATTAGGATGGGATTTAGGCTGATCTAGCTACAGTTGTATTTCTCATTTCATTATCGTGCTTGGGATACTGCAACAGTTGTGTTGTTGTTTTTTTTATTTTATGAAATAGGCAAAATTAAATGTCCATACCAGACATACCGTTAAGTTACGGGGAGTGGAAGAGAAACACTGCACTAGACTTCTTTTGTCTGCACCCAGCAGAGATGTCCTGAATGTAGAAAACAGCTGGGAAACTTCCTATACACTACACAGCTTGAAAAATGACTTCAAGATTTTTCTAAAAAAATCCACCTGATTAGACTATATTCCAAAAGACTGATACTCTGATTCTGTAGTATGTCTCTTTGTAAAATATGAATCAATACAGATTCTGTGTTATCTGGTTGCATTACATCATTTTTTATACTAACTCTGCTTTCATTGTAATTGTCATGACAATTGAATCCCAGTAAATGTTTTAGGCTTCGAAGGCTTCTCACTGCAGTACTAGGGAAGGACATGTTTATACAAGGCTACATTGTCACTTAGCATTCAAACAATTACTGGCTTAAACAGACTCATTTGCAGAAGTGACTCTTCCACCATTTTGATGTTTCTGATTGGTATGTGCTCATTTTGATGTGCTGATCAACATTCTGCCGTCTGCTGTCGGTTCACATCTATGAGCCATTTCGGAAAGCAGCGGCTTTAAGAGGAAGCCAGTTCTGCTGGCGGTGTTATGGGGATGGTTAGGGAAGAGAGGTGAGCAAATGAGGCAGCTTCAATTAGCAGGAGCACAGCCCACCCTCTGGCTATGCCAGGAAGGGAGGCGAGCCCGGGCCGCTGCTGCCCGCACCAGAGTTAGTTAGAGCGCTCTGAATCTCATCTTTTGATCTCGGGCGATATTTTTCTCTGTTATGTCACAGAGGTCACCTGGCTCATGTGTGACAAACTGCCTGCATAAGTCACAGTGCCAGTGGCAGAGATTTGTAACCATGTCCCTGGTCCATTGCCTTTGAATTATTTCACAGGCCCTCTGCTTTACATTTACACTCTGTCGGAAGATGAACAGGGGAAGGGAGTAAAATCAAGGGCAGGGTCTCATCCTGAAGGACAAGGGGAAACAGGTGGAAGGTTAATGGCCCTGGAGCGTATCCACAAGCCTCTCAGGCTTGATATATGGGCCTCAGGCCTAAAACGGGCATTGGCTTTCAAAGATATATTATTTCATTTGAGGAGAGACATTCTGGAGTTCCTGCATTTGTCTGCTGATAGATGATCCTCTGTCCACAATTGGTTATGGCGTGTGAGTTTTCCTTGGGCCTGCTCCCGTACATAAAAATTTTGCTGAGCTCTCCAACCTTTCACATGCCTTTAAGAATGGGACGTGTGCAGGCCTTCTGGCAGGCTGCTGGATTTTTGTTGCTGCTATTTTTGTAGTTCCTTTTGAACCGGGAAGCAAGTGGGGGATGAAAGACACTTCTGTTCATTCATACATAGCTGGACAGGGGTGGCCTCGTGGGGACAGCATGGGGGAGAAGAAGATGTCAGGAATCAATTATGCATACGTGTGTCTACAGCCCAGACGGAAGCGAGCCTGCCTAATCCACTCTTTTACACTGACACATGCCTGCGTAGAGATAAAAGCAGGCAAATCATTTACGTGATGTTTTTACAAGCCCTCTTCTTTTATTGTATTTCGTTTTCACAAGGGTTTTCACACACTTGAGCTTAGAGGAAAGAGCAAGAGCAGTGATCCCATGCCTTTTATCAGTGCCTTCTCCAGAGCAGTGACAACGAGCACCTCTTAAAGATGTGACGCTACCCGCTGCTTTACAACCAAGATTCAGAAGACCCATAGCCAGCTCATGCCATTTTGTATGCCGATAATCTGAGACTGGCCGAAACAAACAGGGGTTCAGGCAGCATGGCAGATGCTTCTGTGCACAGAAGAGAGATGTTGCTGTATGTCCTACCCAGCAGTGTTCCCACAGCATCCTCTGCCCCAGCATACCCACTATATGCCACAAAAAATCTGGTTAAAAAACAGTTTAGAAAATAATTAAAAACTCTTAGCATACTTCGTGGTTTAATGCAGCCTACTTAGCAGCTTGTTAGTCAAATTGTTCTTTTGATTTTTTACATATACTTGTAATAACTGTTATAGGATTGTGTTTCTAAGAGCCATTACTCAATGACAGAATTGATTTACGAAATTTGGGATGTATATTTTTACTATATATTCACTTAGATTTCTTTTAATAACAAATAACCATTCTGTTTCAGTGGATAGATTTTGTTTGAAAGAATTCGGCCTGAATTGTATTTTAATAGCTCCAAATTTTACATTCTTTTTTCCCCTATAAGCAAGCACAGAACATACGTGAAATGTTTTCAATATAGTGTGCTTTGCTGTTGATACAGTAAAATTTCTACTTAAAAATTGGGATAGTAGATTAAATATAATCCTACGTCATATGTCAGTCAGAAATCGTCATCAAACTACTGCATCCACAAGTGCATCATTTGAGTAATTAGGATCTGTTTTTGCTGTCACTGAACCCAGCTGCTCAACGCTCAGCACCTTAGTGTGAGCAGGATCGGGATTGTGCTGTACTTCAGTCAGTCCCTGTAGAACGTGTCCTGTTGTAATGCAATTATTCCCTCTTCCATTAGTGCCCTGCAGAGTCTAAGTTAGACAAGTGAGCTAGGGACATATTTAGTGTCTACTGCAGCAGTAGGAAGGAAATCTGAGGAGTTGTTAAAAGGAAAGACTTAGAAACAGAAATTCTACAGAGAGAACTGAACAGAATGTTAGCAGTCAGGAGGATCTGCTTTTCCACTTGTTGCTTTGATAACGGATAAAAGGCTGTCATGAACTGCTGGCTACCAGCTGGGAGCAGATAGAGTAATCCCAGCAGAGGCTGGCCCTGGCATTCCTTTAAATCTTAGAGATCATAGGAAAACTGTTTTTTTCCTACCATTGTCATCATCATTCATGTTGATGTTTTCCACCCGTTTAGCATTTCATTTAAGTTAATCTACTTTACAAGATCTTGATTGAAATCTAAGCAAATATCATATAGATAAAGATATTTCAGCTATCTCACTCAACTGCCTAGAAATAAATTCCAGAGAACCAGAGATCAAGCATAAAATAACACTGCTATAGGAAACATGCTGTTTGACTGTAAAGGTGAACTGCACCCACCCTGCAGGCAGTCATAGGAATGGTCTGTAGTGTATGTCTTCCTTGTAATCAATTGCTTGCTGTAATAAAGAGACTCAATAAATTAAATCCAGATGATGTTAATTGAAAGAGAAGAGCAACAGAATGTCACTTGTTAGAAAATGAGCTGGCATGCCCCCTGCGTGGTACAAACAAGTACAAACACAGTGACAGACAGAACCATGCATGTTTAACTTTACTGGTGTGTGCTGTGCCAAAAAGGTCACATTACTGACATGCTGGACACATGCAGAATTGGGCCAGTAGCATCTGCTAGCATGTGTACAGATGCTTGACTGGAGCTATGTTGTTTCTACCTATGCTATTCCAACAAAGGGGAAAAAAACACCAGAGGTGTATTTAAAGCTCTGATTGTCATTCTACACTCTTTACTTTAATGACATATTAAGGGGCCTAGCTTACTTTGTATTCTTATGTGTAATTACCCATATTTAAAAAAAAAAAAAAATCAACACTCATTAGTGTTCCATTCCACTGACTTAATTATATCCCTTAATTAAATCTTGACTAACCAGGGGTCACTGCAGTGTCAGTGGGATTTGTCACTGTTTGTCATCAGGTGTCTGGTCACATCTATTTCTGGTATCCCTGTTGCTGCATTCTGTTTAAGAGTGCAGCCTTTTCTAAATGCAAAGAACAATCAGGCATTGCCTTATTGTGTTCAGAGACTTACAGTTAACTGAAAGGCTAGTGAATCTGTTCTATAATGCCAGCACTCTCCCAGTCTTCACATGCAGGAGATGGGGAATCAGGCAAATATAAACCTTTTCCAAACACACTTCATTACCTTACTTGTGCTCCTTTTCAAAGGTTTATTCTTCCTGCACTCAGAAACCATGGACTTATTAATTTATCAGATAATCTTGTGTTCAGCAGGCGTAAAAATATATTGCAAATAGCAATCCAGGGATGCTTCCCCTTTCCTCTATCTCCTAAACATGAAATGAATTTGAAACATGACCAGCAAGAACGAGCTAAATCAATATTACATGCATAACAAATACAACATGGCATGTGCTGCTATTGCTGTGCTGCTCGGAGTCAGAAAACTGAGGCTCCCAGTTCAGTGTTTCCTGAATAATTCAGTGGGAGGTCTGCACGTGCAGTAAGTGCATAATAGTGCTGCTTCTCTCTATTTCAAATCTGCATATTTGGGGTTTGTTATTTTGGAAAGTTACTTATGGGAAATATAATTCCCATGTTTATGCATATAATAGGCACCTAATGTTTACCTGAATAATTGATTAGTCAATTCAGGCTTTCATAATTAGTTGTTGGCTTTTCAGTATAAGCCCACAAAACACTTGTCAATCTATAGATGTTCTTAGTTTATTAATATATATGTTATCAAAAGAGCTGTAGTCATTACCTGGAAAGCACTTATTATTTATTCTGTGGAGGCAAAGGAAGCTTCTTCATTCTAGTTATGTATTTCCAATCTAACTTTCCCGGTAGATCATCTTTTTATTGTTAAAGTTTTCATGAATGCTATCAGTTTGTACTCTGCTCACAGCAGAAATCTGAATGAGGGCGTTTTAAAAAATGCATTTGGCCATTCCTCTGTTACACAGAAGCTAAAGTGCGAGGTTTCATTGATTAGAAAATAACATGTATCACTTACTTGTAGGCAGATAAATAGCCACCTAAACAGATACCACTAACGGATATTCCTATTGCAGCCATAGATGCTGACACCAGACAGGTGCATCTGTTGATATCTCACGTAGCAGTAACACCACAGTATGATCTGGAGACCTATAAAGTAAATTGCAGATTTATAAGATAAATTATATTTATTATCAACTTAATGTCTTCATCTGAACTCTACCACTTAATGTTTTTTTGGTTCCTTAAATAACTGACCAGTTTTCATGCACTTGCCATTAAAGAAGAGAAGCAACTTCTCACTCCAAAAACTTTGCATTTTATGCCCACAATATAAAATTCATAAAATATTTGTGAAACTCATAATGAAAATTGGTCAATTTTTGCTAGTAGTAACTTAAAGACCTAATTGTCCGATAAAGATGACAGGACAATAAATTGCATGGTTTATCTTAAGGGGAAACAAACCACCTTTTCACTGGAAAGCAACTTTTACTTCTTGCAATTGCTGGATTCGTGGCACTCAATTTATAAAGATATTATTTACAGAAAAGGTATTTCAGTTCCACATATGCTATACGTTTACTTCCCCTTGCTCCTGTTCAGAAGAATCACCTCCATTTTAGTGAAAATACATGAGCTTCCACTTCCCATCAGCAAGTACAGAACAAATGCTTCAATAAAATTGGAAAGTGCTTTCCTGAATCAATCTCCTCCTGAGGCTAGTACCATCAGATGTGTACAAAGTTCTCTGCGTCACAAGTTTAAAGATACATATGTAGCAGCAGAATTCTAAAACATTTTAAGTCTAAAACATTTCTAGAATAGCTTCTTTGTTTGGAAAGAATATGATGTAAAAATCCCATTGCAGTAATGGAAAATAAAATGGTACACTCATTTTTCTGGTGTTACCAATTTAAATGTGCTTTGCCACTGAATTATGTGGTTATACACACCACAAAGTTCTTGAGCAGTGCTACAGCATCTGGTATACGACATGTATGTACATAATATGCACATATTCTATCTCAGTTTCTACTTAAAGATACAAGAAATTGTAGAATCCTTCCCTTCAAGCAAATTTAATTACATGCCTCCCATGGAAAAATGCAAAAATATTTCTAGGAGTGTCATTATAAAGTTCCCCATCCACAATATATATGTATTGTACTAAACGTTCATTATCTGCTTCTGAATCCATCGCAAAATAACAGAAAATTAAACACTATATTGCAAAGAACACAATATATATATATTGGAATCAAAGCTCAATTAGCTACTACTATGTTAACTTCCAGTGTAATATTTTGTGCAGTGTTCGAATTTCAATCATGGTATTATACTAATACATGGATTTTCTACTGAGATATTTTTAAGTACAGTGTTTGCTACCTGGAAAGTATTTATAATTTTGACTAGTGAGCTAATTAAGGACACAAGCCATGTGAAGAGTTAAATGCCTACATTCTCCCTATTAGTGCAGAAAGTTCTCACCAGTGCCCCTATCTATTAACCTATGAATTCAGAAACATTTCCCATGGTACTGTATGGCTATCTCGGTCCTTCCATTTAGACTTCAAAAGAGTACTGTCTCAAAAAGCGTTATACAATTGGATATAGATGTATTTTGCTGAAGAGTTTCATATTTTCATGATTAGACAGGCGATCTGATCACAAGATGGAAAAGAGATGATGTAAATAAACACTGAATTAGAAGCCCGAATAGGATTGTTAAGTCCCTTTTTCTAAGTTACAGTTAAAGGAGAGGCATTATGCAGGCTTTCAGATAAACTCACAAAGCTCTTATCTATACAAACCTGATAGATCTGCCATTATTCTTAGTGAACAACAGAAGTTATATCATTCAGTTTCATTAAAAATGCATTAATCCCTTTTTAGTAATCTTCTAATTCATTGACTCAATTATACACCGAACAATAAAAATGTTTGGTATAATAAAAATACAGCATTAAAAATGTGGTTTATACATAAATATTTCATTGCAAAGAAATTTTTCCGGGTTTTAAAAGTATTAAAAATATGAATATCATGTTCTGAGGCAACAAAGTGCAGTTTTGTTCAGCATCTCTGAAACTGTATGTCAGAAGGATTAGTCTTTAAAACAAGCCAGCCTGAAATGGTTGCTTATAGCATTCCTTGCAGTACTTAATATACTGACATCCTATAAAGTTAGTGACACTTTCTGCCATAGGTCGACAAAGGGACGGGATGGGACTCAGGATGTACACACACACTGAAAATCCCAGCGCTTCCAAGGAGCTCTGCACAGCAGAAGGATCTCACCAGTTTTACTGGGTTAGGATTTGATCAGCACACCGGACGTCCCATGGCACAGCCTGTGGGGCCAATTCCCAAGCAGCTACTCCATGCTAGCTGTACAGATAATTGACACCAAAGTTACCAGCCTTTGGCCTGAGTGACAGCATGCTGTGACTCTCTGGGCTGGGCCCAAGCTGGTGCACGCCGTTGCCAGCAGCAGTGTGCTCAGCAGTGTGAGCAACTCCACTGCAGCAGCAGCAGCCACTGCGATTCTGCAGGCATGAGGGAAACACCTTGGGCACTCAGCCTTGCTCTGGAGCAGACAGAACAGCAAGAGCAATCCACTGAAAGCTTTCATTGATTTTAACAAAGCTGTTACTTTTTAGAGTTTTGTGCTCAAATTCTTTTTACTCATTTCTTTGTGACAGGAAAGCAAAATACCTCTGGTTGTACCAACATGCCCTCAGCAGATTTTAGCCAGGTACGGCCTAGCAGGTCCTATGCCAGACTGCCACTGGTGGTGGGAGCTGCAAAAAGCTGGCCTGATTTTTACATGCATTCCAAGATGAGAGAAGAAAGCACTTTGTATTTTCATTCGTCATCTCTTTGCAGATTTAATTTTAATTCTTTCAGCAAAGCAGATTATTAAAAGCAATGACCTGAGGTCTTCATTCTGATATCAGACTTGCAATCCTGTATAATGTGTGCCTGAGGGCAGAGGTCACACTAACGAGTCTGTTAATGCAGTCACTCTGGGATAAGATCAATCTCCATACTTCACCATATTGATCCAATAGCTCATTGGCACTTCCCTCTTTGAATTGATTAGCTTGTGTGTGAAAAGAGATGGATGAGTTTCTGACCCCGAGGAGCCCGTCAGGGCACACCCGTGGCAGGGGAAGTGGATGTTTTCACTGCTTCATTTGGGTGGCTCATTATGTGGATGACTCACGGGGAATGAGGGTCATAACATTGTTTTATGAATTATTTACAACAAAACATCAGGTTTTTCCTACATTTGATGTTCTACCTGTACTTAATCCCTTATAAATAGAACATGAAGAAATGGACACAAACAACTAGTTAATGCCAAATATTTGTGTAAAGGGAATCAGCACATATAAGTGACCTCAAAACGTAATTTTACTAATATGAGGTAATAATAATAGATATGAGGGTAGGAATAGACTTCATGGGTCATCTAGTCCATTCCCCTTATATGTGACAGAATATTGATGATATCTAGAAATGAATTACATTTTAATTGCATATTTCTGGTGAAGTACTCACAGTGAATCTAGTTTGGACACCTCAGCAAACTTTGTATGCCCATTATACTGTAGAAATGGGTGATTTGCATGCAACATGTGAGCCAAAAATAAACTACTATGCACATCACTCCGTTGTTAGAAGTAACCTAAAAAAAAAAAAAAATTCAACTCCATTTATCAAATAGTCACATATTTACAAAATGCATATATTTGACACAGTAGATTGGATTTTGGTGCTGTGTGTGCTCATGCAAGAGGGAATATAAAAGGAGCTGTCGCCAGAGTCTGAATTCAGAAGTTGCCTTATGTTAGGTTGTAGTAAAAATATGTAAGCATTAGCAGAGTCTTCAGAGATGTAACAAACTGAGAACCTCCTCCTGGAAGTCTTCTACTGAAGAACAGACTTTTTTTGTTGTGGTGTTTTTTTGTTTGTTTGTTTGTTTTACTTCTGACTGCATATGAATTGTTGAATCAGTTTCAAAGATATTTATAATGAAATAATTTATTATATATCATCCAACCTCAGGATATTATATAACACCATACCTAAGATGCTGTTACCTAGGGTGTCAGGTTATACAATAATGCTGAAAAACAACAACAACAACAAAACAACAACAACAAAAAATATTCTCACTGTGTTGTTAAACTGATGCTTAAATTTATGTAAGAAGACAGTGCATTTCGATAATAATATCTTGCTGTATTATTTAACTGGATGTTCTGGATTTATTTGGTAGGCTGGCTGTTTAAACTGAATGATGTTAAACTTTACTCACAGAGAAGTGTCCATGCATACTTCGCACAAAAGGACAACACTTTTCTACTATTAGGTTTATGGTAGCATAAACAGGTACTGCATAAAAACAGCAATTGGAAGACCCTTCCTTAAGGGCTTTGTAGTCTGGAAGAGACAGACACTCAGGCAGATTTGTGGAAAAAAAGAGCCAAAGAGTGAAATCAGTCTCTTATTTGTCAGTAAAATTATGTTGAATGTTTGTATAATCCTGAATTAATTTAGATTTCAAAGCCATTCAGGCTGTAATAGCTAGGAAAATTGCCCTGATAGAGATTTACATGGACTTAGGATGGAGCCATACTAAAGGTAAGTTCCAGTACACCTAGACAAGAGCTATTATATTCAGTGTTGGAACGTACTTTCCTTTGATAAATCTGGGATAAATACGGGATTAGTGAATGAATACTCTTACATTTGGGTATCAAAGTGATATTTTAGTCATAGTAAATCTTCAGAAATAAATCTGATAAACTTAATTAGAAAACAAAGGAAATGGTACTCAGATCTAGATTAATAGCAGATTGACAGAACACAAGCTGTGTTCAAGCTGATTTTTTAAAAACGAAATTTATGCCATCTTATTATAAACTCTTGGCCATTGATCAAAGGTCTGCCGGTCTGACTAGAACTCAGCTTTCAGAGTTGTAGCATATGGGGTGAATGGAAAGTTATCAGAGCAACTTTTGTTGTTTGTCCCCAAAGTTGACATCATAGAATCCTTAGAGTTGGAAGGGACCTCTGAGGGCCATCTAGTCCAACCCCCCCGCAGTGAACATGGAACATCTAGAAATGAGTAAAGAAAAGACCTATCAATTAAATGATTGATTAGTCTCTCATTTTTCTAAATTCACAGTTATTCTTTTCCATGTGAATATTCAGGAACTCAGCATAGAGGCTCAAAATCTGGATACCTGGTAACATGTCCAGCTCTAACAACAAAGAAAAGTCAGTGGCCTGCTTAGCTGTGCTTGCCTCCTTCACCTGTCCTCCATCATTTTTACCCATAAAGATTTTCTCAATCCATGTTTTGTACTGCAAAAACTCTTCTCATCAACAGAAAAAGCAGCTCAAAAAACAGTTAATTCAAGGATATCTTCAAACAAACTTTAACATTAATCCTAACTGCAGTGCTTATATCTGTATGGGACCTGAGCAGAGTTGTGACCACCTTATTTTAATGATACTTAAGAGATTTTCAAATGAGCATAGAGGAAAAAGGAAGTGGGATAAATGAAGCAATGCCAAATAAAGGGATAAATGAAAAATAAATATATGAATACACTACTTCTTGAACATTCATTCAATCAACACTTCCTGTGATTTTTAATAGCATGGCTCTGACTGCTCTTCTACAATTGCATTTGTCAGGAAAGAAGCTAATTTTTCAACTAGATGATATTCAGAGTTGAAAGAATTTAGCTAGATGTTAGTAGCTGCATACCAAGAGCCTCCTGAAATGCTTTTAAGACATAAAGAGAAGAACTGAGTGTTTTGGATCACTCCTGTATACAGTAAATGACCAGTTCTTACCTTCTATAACTTCAGCTTTCCTGGGGGATGTTTTTAAGAAACTTTTCCTATTTAATCAGAAAATTAGTACGTGATAAACCGATTTCCAGTGCTAAATATTCTTTCACTTTTTCCCGTGCTAAATATTCTTTCACTTTTTCCCGTATCATTGCATCTTCTTTCTCTATCTCTGCCCCAGTGACTTACTGTTACTGCTGCAGCTCCTGCGATGTAAGACAATCTTTCTGTATTTTTTTTGTTTTTTCATCGCTATTGCATTTCCTTTCACATCTTGCCTGAAGACACTGTTTCTCAATATTTCTTACTGCTTTTGCTGGTATTTTCTTGGCAGTTCAATTACAAAGCAGGAAAACAGTGGGAAGTCCATTTGCATCGCAAGTGCAGTGCCTTACCTGTTTCTGTTGCCAAAGGTGTTATACAGGTGACTTTTTGTCCTGTTTAACTGCAGAACCCAGTCTTGAGACTTAAGTTCTATATGTTTCAGTGATTCCAATAAGGGCAAAAAGAAACACCTGTAGTTATGCAATTAGATGTTGGTCAGAAGTATTTAGAGGATTATGAAAAGCAAAGTATAGAAACAACATATTCTAGTTTCTGACAGAAACTGAAATGCTCTGGAATCAAGAGATAAGGAACATTTAAAATATAGAACTGGTCTTTCTATATCCAACATAGTTATCTGCACATATAACATATATGATAGGTAGGCAAACAAGTAATATCCATATAACATCAGCGGAAGAGGGAACTCCATGGGAGTTCCAGCACAACATATTTTAATTTGGAAAATATTACTGATGTAATAAAACCAATATAAAAGAAAAACCGAAATGTTACTATGCAAATCAAAAAAGATCCTTCAGAATAAAAGTTCGTTCTACATTCACCTTTGGTGCTTACTAGAAATGGTATATAACATCTGATTTACTAGTTTCTTTATGTGGTCTATAAAGTTTCCCATCCTGGGAATCTCTAGCACATACCTGAAACATTTTTCTTCTCTCATTTATGCTGCCATAACTTTAAAGTAACTCCTTTTTAGCCATGAAATCAGATTTACTTGCATACTTCCCATATGGGGAAAATAGTTTGGTGCCGTGCACACAAACCAGCGTTTGTAGGTGTCAGCTGGTAAAATAATAAGACTACTTCTCTTGGCTGGTGCTCTTCCCATACTCCACACCTCTTGAGTAGATGTCCTGGATGTAAAGAAATGCAAAATGGGAAGTTATCCATATAATGCAATTTAAATTAGAGCCAATTTAAGCAACTCTTGTATAAATGTATGCAAAAACTGGTGTTAGGGGGCATACAGCCCTTGAAGGAATAGTATACTGTGTGCTGAGAGATTGCTCTGCCAGCCTGTTACCATATTAAAGGGCTCTTTCTGAAATTAGCATGTCTCTTGTGTCACAAGCTAAAAGTATTTTTCCATATTATCCATGCGTAAGTTTTAATAAAATATTTATTTTGTAGAAAAAAAGTTATTATTATGAGTTTAATAGTTTACAGTATTAACAATATACCTGCGTGTTGTATTGATCTCTGCCGAGATTTGGTGTTATTATTTTAAGAAAAATGATATGATTATTTATCCAACAAATCATCAAACACGAAAGGAACATTACGAATTAAAACCCCTTTCAGATAATCCTGAAACACTGGTGACTTGGCAAAGCCCTTGGAGACTTTAATCGAAAGTTGCTGTATAGTAGAGTGAAACTGCTGATTCAATATATTGAGAATAAATTCACCACCAGTACTTTAAAATCTACAAGACTCAGTCTTGTCTTCTCATTCCCCAGAGGACATCTTTGTGGTTCTTAAAACGCAGATCAGACCCACAGTGATAATGATGAATTGTGTGGGTCTGACATAAGTCTAAGGACTTACATTCATGCAAGTTGAGAGGTAAGAATCAGGCCCAGCACATTTTGGAATTTAGTTTGTTGATATCAGAAAACACAGCAGTATTTCTGGAGTAATTCAAGGGAACAAAACAGTTTTACTCTCAAAATTGCTACACAAACTACACAGCATTATTTGATTTTTTTAAGTTCTAGACCCGACCATACATAAATGTATACTGTAATAACATCAGTAGAGATAAACACAGGAGAAGTATTTTGAAGATCAGTTTTATGGGTCCAGTCCTGAAGAAGACATCTCCTTCTTCACACTGTGAAACGGGGGCTGAGAAGAATAATTTTCCTCTTTCCTTTGCATTTGCTTTGACAGGGAAAAAACATTGCATTGTAAGCAGAACTTTCAGTTGGGGCTACAAAGAAATTGTTTCCTTATTTTCAGATTAAAAAAAAAAATCTAAGAAAAACACATTTATAATTCATCAGAAATAATGCTGACTGCAAAATACTAAGTAATCTTTGTGCAGTTTGCAAAGACATACATGTATTTTTTCAGGAACAGGAGGAAAATAGGTTTTTATGTTGCATTTGCTGCACTCTATACATATATTTAGAGTGGAGGCCCCTAGAACCATACACATTGTTTTATATTCTTGCAAGAACACAGGATGGTCATGAACCGATGCTGAAGGCCATTTATTTTTTTTTTTAAGAAAGTATTTGACTAAACAGAAGGTGAACACTGAAACTGGGAAATGCCTGGTCATGGCTGGTGTGATCCTCTCTTTCACAGTTATAGAAGAATCTCAGAATATCCTGAGTTGGAAGGGACTCATAAGAATCATCAAGTTATTTTTGAGAGATGTCCTAGGGCATGAGGGGAAAGAAGACGTTACAAAGCCACTGCTCTCCCCATGGGCATTTGCTAATCAGGAAACACTATGTGCCATTCAAAGCAAGGGCACTGTGTATTCACTTCAAATTTTGTGAATACAGAAGCATGGGGCCTTTCTAAGACAAAACAATGCTTTCTGCTATAAATTCCTTATCTATGCCTTTAATAAAGTGAAAGGCAGTTTGATATTCCAAATATTAGTAGTTCTACAAGCAGGGAATTAATGAAGCATTTTATCCCTCTCTCTCTCTCTTGGTTCTCTGATGTTGAATATAGGGTAAGCTTATTAGTCTTTCCTTCAGGGTGGTACTTAGCAGTTACTTTCCTCTATCTGGATACCGATTCCTGGAAAGCATGCATGAACATAATGGCCTGGATACATGAACTCTCTGCTGAAGCCAGCTGACACTGGCTGATGGATTCAGAAGTTACTGAAGGCAAAAGTATGCACATATGCGCATACACACGCACAGGCACATACTGAGTATAACTGCATCTTTGTAAGATGCTCTTTACATGCCATAAAGGAGCAGGAAAAGGCACACACTTGAATATTTCCATATTTCCTTTCATTTCTAAATCACGAAAAAATGTGGATTTTTTGGATGTTACCAAATATGTCTTATGCTCCGTTCACACTAGAGCGAGACACTAACAGGACAGTCATCTAATAAGGGCTGTAAAGATGCTCACTGACTTTATGAAGAGTTGGCAATTCTGTATAACATAGGTTTATAGTAAAGAGATGGAACAATTGTAGTTAATATTAAGTCATTTTTTCTTGACCTCTGTAGCATTTTATTAGTGAGGTTATCACTGGTAATCACATTTTAGTAAGGTATTCATTGATGATGTAAGTTAGCGCATTTTCTTTCAAAACCCCACAGGTTTTTGACAGCAACCTTGCACAGGTTTCCCACTGTTAGCAGCAACCCATGTGCAGAGCTCAAATGCTTTCCCACCTATGTAATGATTTGGAAACCACGTATGTGTTCAGTAGTAAAAATTAGCCTCTGGAATGCACTTGTCTTATAAAACTTTGATTTGGGGCAATCTGCTTCATTATAGCATCTGAAAATGAAGTAACAACTCAAGCTATATGTCTGCAATGACTTGTAAGGGATCTCCAAAGTACATTTGAAAGGAAGTTCAGCCATCCCTTGAACCTTTGTGCTTCAGACTGAACAATTCAGACAGATGTTTAATCACTTCATGTTCACAAGGAAATGGCTATTCAATGGCCGTAGAATTTGAAAGTGGCATTGGCATTCCCTTTTAGAAACATAAGTAAAAACAATTCAGCTGAATCCAACACATTATTATCACATAAATTTTAAACATCGTATTTTTTGTTTTAAACATTAGATACCCTTTTAAATTTTCAGTAGCAGAAAAGCATAAAGCCGTAGTGCCGGCTGATGCAACTGAAACGATGAAAAAGGGTTCTCAGAGAGGGGGGTAAAAAGTGAGCGTATTGTTTAACTGTATCTGCAGCAATAATTAGTGAAAATATTTAGCTTAAAGCAACTCACACTAAAAAAAAGCATGACCCTGAAACTTTTAACAGGTATTTCATCAAGCGCCAGACTGAAAATACCTTTTCAGAAGAAATATCGCAATAAATCCGTAGGTTATTTGTTACTGTATGCTAAATACTGTGAAACACTTTCCTAAAAGAAAGATACAGTGTGGTTTTGATAAGATTAAGGAGCATTTCAGCAAAACATACACATTATTCTTCATTTTTCCATTTGACAATTTGAATGTTGTTCTTCAGAGACAGCAAAAGTTTATAATGATTAACGTCCCATGCTGTGGGAAGTATACACTTTACAACAATACTAGTCTTGTGTTGCACTAGCCTTCCTTATCTGAAACATCAGCACAAATAATTTTTCAGATGAGTAATCAGCATTTCTGAGATAAGTCCTTCCTTAAGCTGCAATGGATAATGTGGGATTGGGTACTGCAGTGTCAACAGAGGCCCCAGCAAGCCAGACAGCCTTCCAGTCGTTATCCCCTACCACCTCCCCCCAAAAATAAAAAAGAGCTCAGGACCTGGCAGAGTGGGACGCCAGAGTAGGCAGACAAATGCAACCACCTCATCCCCAGCTCAGTCCAACTTTCTGTCCCAGCAAGAGATCATGTGTCACCACAGCACGGAGGATTAGACCTTCACACTTCAATCTGAGAATCTATTTCCTCCACCCCCAGAAATATCCTGCATGACTTGTTATACAGTGTAAGATGAATTATGCAAACCAATCGTTGTGTCTAAATATGTTCCAGTGCATGTTTGTTTTCTAATCCTTGCCAGCAGAGAACTCAGAACTCAGTGATTTCAAGTCACCTTATAACTCCAGTTTGCAGGGAAGAACTTGGTGGTTCATCTGGGAATCTGTATTTAGACCATGAGAAAAGCCACGTGAATCTTCCATAGTGGACACAAAGGAGTGTCATAGTGCCATGAGGCCCCATGGTCCTACTAAATCCCAGGGAAAAGGTCAGAGGACATGGAAAGAATAGAGAAAAACATCTCTTTGTCTCACTTTCTACACAAATTTGATTTTTTTTTTCACGTTCTGCAAGAGAAATAGTGAAATTATGAAGGAAGCTAATGCAGGCAATATCTTGTGCTTGGGGCCTAGATCCACCTTTATCTGGTCCGATCCTGAGACATGCTGTCCCCCCACCCAACCATACAGCAGTTCTGCACTGGGGCTTTACTGAGAAGAGCTGGGATGCACAATGGCTGAGACAACCAGGGGAGAGCACAGCCTGCAGCCTTTTTAAATGCTGTGACAAACAGGCTGTGCAAGCAGTAATTCCCTCATTTCGGGGAATCCCAAAAATCCAGCACATCACTCTACCTGCTGAGGGCTGCATCCTGAAATTTTTCTTTGAAGGGGAATTAATGTGTTGCTGTTTTAACCACTGTTTTGATTCCGGTTTGTAGACATAACACTACGTCTCATCACCAGTAATGATGTGACCCTGGGACCATCACCTTCAGCCTCATATTGGTTCAATAGGCCCTGACAAAACTTGCACACAGTGTTCTTCCTGTTCACGTGTGAACATTCTTGAGACTCACCTTGAGCAAATGCTGCAAGATTCTACCACCACCACCACTGTTAGCAATATTCAGCTGCATGTGCAGTTCTCTGGTTGTAAACCATCAATTCATGTGGATGAGCTGATGATGGAAATACTCTTCACTTTGTGGTGTGACAGCTGTGCATGGCCATACAGAATGTGGCTTGCCCTTAACATCACTGTAACCACTGCTGAAACAAATACACCACCCACTGCCTCACTTTGCTACATTTGCTGCTTAGTCTCCATCAATGTTCATCAAATGTTGATGATGTCAATGGGTGCAACTTTTTCACATGGAGGAATTCAATGACACACCTCTGCTCTATATGCACTTCCATGTCAGGCACCATTTTGTCAGACCGCTCTTCTGCTGCCATCTGTCACACAGCAACAAAACATAATGGAATGTTGATGGGAAGGTTCAATCTCTACTTCCATACCACCAACATCCACTTCAGACATTGTAGGCCAACTTAATAAAATAGAAGGCATTAGTTTCGGAGCAACCCTCATAGATGCAGGGAGGTTTGTGTGTTGTTCGTTTTTCTGGCTAGCACGGTAGCTGGTAGGCAGCACGATGGGGTGGTGGTGGGTGCCTGTGACGACCACCATTTATCTTCCAATTGTAATGTGAGGAAAATGCTCCAAGTAATCCAAACAGCACAAGGATAACTCCAAATTCTGACATGTTTCTTCATCCTCGCTGTAATTACAGTTGAACAGGATTTTCTTATAAGAAAAAAGGATTGAAATAGGATACCATCATGTACTAAAGCAATTAGAAAGCTACTCTTTGCTCCACCTTAATATTCTTACTTCTTGAGTGTGGATAGTACACATATCCATTTTCATCTCTGCTTGTGACAACTGCCATCCTCTGTTTGTCTGACACAAAGTACTTGCTCCTTCTTTGCAGTTTCACTTACTCTCACACAATCCCTTTAATTCTCTATCATATCCAATGTCATCATCTTCACCTTCATGGTCTTACCTGACATCCAACTTCCCTCATGTCCTCTCACTGCACAACACCCTTTCCTTTACAACCTCCTCCTGAGTACTCTCCTTACTTCCTCTGTTATCCAGTCACTGTTTTACAAGTAAGACATTTTATTCCTTTCACAATCTTAACATTATTATTCTTTCATCCCACACTATGTTTGAGTCACACACTTCCCTTAGCTTCCTCCACATCTTTCCTTAAAAACCATTTTTTCAGCAACAACTTCCAGTTATACTGTCCCTGCCAATGAGAGTCATCATCTGAATGCCACTGGCCAGACAGGACCTAAATTTAACCATCTGAGCACAGTATTCACTCTTGCTTTTGCTTGAGGCTACATAGTTGTCAAATGGATATATCATTTGACAACTTGCTTAGGTGAGACATGGGTTACATTATGCTTATGTCAATAGTTTGTTATGGCAGGGAGCAGCTGCAGATCTGGTGAGAGTTCCTGTAGTACCCAGTTGTTGGCCATATGATGTTCAATTTTTATTTATAAGCATTCTCAGTAGTCAAAGGGCACTTTGTTGTTGCTGTTAATTGATAACAGTCTCAAAAATCTCCACAAAACAAAAAAGCTCGAACTTTAGTCACTAGCACAAGTTTTTGGGCTTGCTTCTAACTGAATGCATACTATGAACAAAACCACTGTTGATTACTAAAGGCTAATGACTGGAGCTAAGACATCGTGGTCACAGAATCTTACCCTTTCTTCTCCTCACCATGTTAATGGAGGACTAGCACACTTTGGCTTCAGTCACAGAAACTGAAGTCCACAAGGTGCTTTTTCTGCAAAGTACTTCCTTTTCAGAATTCACTCTGCACTTAATCCATCAAAGCTTAAACCTCATTGGTCTCAAGATCATTTTAAGATATGCATTTGCTGTGGCCAAGTGCTAATTTTTTGTTTTGTCAGACAATGTATGCTTATGCACAAGTGTGCCACAGAACCACAAAGGCATTTGTGCTCTGGATAACATTACACACTTCTTAAAGATTGCCAGCTAATCCTAGCATAAGGTGTGCTATGTTACCACATTTACTCAGTGGTTTGTGTTGTTTTCTATTCTACATCCAGTATCTGTTAGCAGAGGTATGTGGTTTTCCTCATCTGTACTCCTTTCAGAAGTAGGCTGTAATTGCTCCTCCATTTTTTGTTAATTTGCGACCCTCCTCAAACCATCTCTGCTTCTTCCTAGTACAAACTGGGATGCGTTTTGCTGCCCTGCCAGCTTTCTTAAAATGGCAAAAGCAGCTGGATCTAATCGTTTCCCGAAGCCAACACTGTGTTTTGGATGTGTATTTTGCTTTTTATGATATCCATTTTATAGGCTTTCACTGGTTAAATTGCAGTGAATACAGAGAGACAGATTTTCTGAACTACTAGCAGATGTTCGCTGTTGCTAGTTTTATGAGTCTTGTAGAACAGCAGGAACAGGCTATGTGCAAAACATTTTTTTGTGATTTTGCCATCTCATACTGTTCTCACAGCACTGGCTCAGTAATGATATGATAACGCTTAGGAGGTAGGCTTTGATTGCAGACTAGCTGCTGTTGGGGCCTTCAGAAAGCCAGACCTGTAAAGTGCAGTTTGTTTTCAAAAGTTGCTGCCTGTGGCTGAGACAGATGGGTTAGCTAGAAATATGTCATTTATAATACAATCAAATGCTTGACCTCTTATTCAGGTATTGGTTGTTATGACATGGATGTTCAGTGTTTAAACTGTCTCACAGCTTGTTTTGTTCAGATGTAAGCTGTGGTAGCTTTATCTGAAATGCTAATTTAGGAACAAATGTTGGCATTATTTATTTGAATTTTGTAACACTTTGTTATACACAGTAGAGAATGATCATGAACAGTTCCACATAAAAACCAAGAGTACTGAAATCTATAAATTTTAAACAATTCCTTCTAAAAATGCTTTACTTCAAATCTGGCACACATTTTGGTGGTGAGTGTTTCATTGGGATAATTCAGAAGACCACTCCTGAGCTAAAAAGTCACTCGGTTGTAATGGCTTTCTAGTCAAAGACATGTTGCAGGCAGGGGAATAGATACCTTTTAATACAGAATCAGCCTTGCTCTGCACTCTGAACAGAAATGAATTATCACAGGCACAGACAGCATACAGATAGAGCAAGGCTGAGTTTGTGATAGCACAAGCTTTACTCTGACTTTGTAATATATCCATCTACAGAGTCCACACCTTCTGTCCTCCATCTCTGCTGCCCATGCCTATGTGGCTTATAGGTGTTAGCTGAGCTTACATGTATTAACTGTGACTGTAGGCAGAACAGATTATGCTCAAAACCTCAAAGCAAAACTTTTGAAATACGAAAATTGAGAGTGTTTTATCCCATACTAATTCAGCCCTTTCTTGTACCTATGCATTAATATCTCTATAACACAAATGCAGATTGGAAAAAACATAGGAATAGGACAGACAATATTAACACAAACATTAAATAATTCTGTAGTGATTAATTTTTGCAACCTTATGTGTTATTTTGGCAATATTTAAAAATAATTTCCTTTGCTCTCTTTTGTTTTGGAATACCAAAAGAAAAAAATAAAACAAAACAAAACCAGCAGAGAAAAACGAACAGAAAATGCTATCAACATAGAAAACACAGTGGAGGGAATGAAGCATTTCCCAGCAGAGATACCTGCTGCAGTTGTGGAGAAGGTCCTAGCAACGGCTGTGGGGGAGAGAAGGCTGTGTTGCACACAGGAGCTTCTACATTGGCTTCATGCTGATATGTTCCCTTTCTCTCCTGATTTCATTTCCTTGCACAGTCCAACGAGGGGGAATCATTTGATACAGAAATCTAAGGGAGAAAAAATGGGACCAGAACAGCTGGGAGACAATTGTGACGGGAGAAGGGAAGTTGACAAATGAGGGAGGCAAAGAGAGAACTGAATGTCTAAGATTCCGAAGTTTAAGCCATATGGCAAGTGATTGGAAATGGGGACAAAATACTAGCTAACTTTCATAGGTGACACTTGGAAAATCCGTTAGTTATAAACATTACTCCTTTCTCTACCACAGAACTAGAAAACAAGCGTGAAATGATAAAGTGCAAAAATTAATTGTACAAATTGTACAAATCATCAAATTTGAAAATGCCTACTGCAGTATCTAATTCAGCTTGTGCAAGTCTGCTCCTCACACACAATTTTCTGGGCATTATCATAGCTCCAAATCAATCAAAATAAGAATGCCTGAAAGATTATGTTAATAGAACTGTCTCTGAGAAACTTTATACAAGCGTCCACTGCAAATACTCTCTGCTAATTTCTTTTTTATTTCTCCTATTTTATATCATTTTAAATCTGCTCAGCAGTTACTATCAATGCAGGCTCTTAGAGCCCTTTGAACAATATAGATGTTATTGCCACATCCACCCTAGCCTCTTAATGTTTGCACCTTTAACCCTTCCAGAACTGCCTGAAGTCAAAGGCTTCATTTTTTTTTAGGGAGGAAGTCAGTAAGCACTGTAAGAACAAGTGCAGACGATACTGTTGTTTACTCTGACAAAGTTTTTCCCCATGTTCCTGCGAATTTTTATCAATTTTCAGTTTTTTAAGTGAATGAAACTGGATCTAGTTATTTAGTTGCAATTACAGTCAGTTTAGTGAGATCCTTTATTGTCCAATATTCTGCACATCCTAAATAGCATTATACCAAAAACTTAATGCAGGCTGCTTGTACAGAATGCCCAGAATGCTCCTGCTATCCCCAAATGCAGGCAGTGGTATGTCTGTCACTGCCTTTTGTGCCCTGCTGGTGACACCTGAAGACACCTAGCTAATGTTTATGTTTTCTTTTTTTATACTTACACAGCCATTCTTAAGGAGAATGTTTACCCGTTTATTCACTTTTTCCTTTTGAAAGAGACTTGGCTCTGACTTGGGCTTGTTGCGGCATTAATGGTCTTGAACTAGCAGAGTTCCTCTATTTACAAATGCTGAGGTTCAATGACGAACCCAATGATGGGAAAGTTCACATTAGCACCGGATATGCTATTTTTTTTTTTTACTAAAAACAATATAATGTTGCTACAAGCATTTCAGAACTATCTTATTCTACTATTATTACTTTGCATAACATAATCAACTGTAAATATTGTATACCTTTTACAGATAATGATTTCAGCAGTGTTCTGTTTATTCAGCTGAAAACAGCAGCTTTGTGAACAAATAATTTTTGATAGCATTTCTGTTCTCGTGACTATCCTGCTATTTGAAGGAGGAGGCATGGTGGCCAGCTTTCAGACTCTGTAGTGTGATGCAGGACTAATTTCCAGTGTAACGCCACCAATGTCTGCTTTACAGGTTGATGACCAAATGAAGTTGCTTCAGAACTGCTGGAGTGAACTCTTAATTCTAGATCACATTTACCGGCAAGTGGTACACGGGAAAGAAGGCTCCATCCTTCTGGTTACCGGGCAACAAGTGAGTATGTGGGCTCAGAGAAGTATTGATGGCTTTTTAATAATCATTTTCAAAATAGCAGGAATTTAACTAGGTCAGAAGCACTTCTGTATTCTCAGAGATTCTCCACAAATAATGTAGCTAAAATGACTTGTGCACTCAGTTCCTAGTCTGTTGATTATAGTTAAACTTATAAAAGCAGATATAATCATAAGCACTTTGCTTTTCAAATATACTTGTATACCTCAATGATTGAAAAACAGCAGATGAGAAGTGTTTCTCAAGGATTTATTTTCTTGGAGCTGAAATGGTTTGTTTCTGACAGCAACAACAGACATTGCAAACCCCATGCTTCAGGTCTAAGCAATTTAATTTATTTTCCCTTCAGAATAATGGTTTACTCAAAAGAAGCACTAACTGGATCAGAAACTTAGATAACTTGCAGCTACTGCATCAGAAATACCTTGCTTTTAGAGAAGTATGCTCTTGTGTGAGATACTGGGGAGCTGAGACACCTAAAACCAGGAAAATAATTCAGACCACAGGATACGCATGCAGATATTGTCTCAGGAGCCATCTCAGGGAACATGAACTCCAGTTTCTGCACAGCTTTCCAACAGCTAATTTTCTTCAGATGTCAAATGCTTGGGTTACCCAGAATGCAAGAGCCATAATGTGGGCAAATACCAGGAAAACTGTGAGAAAAATTGAATGAGGTAGGAAGTTTTGACACACCGATATTCTCCAAAGCACACAATAAAGAACCTTATTCCTAAGATTCTTCTTTCTGAAAAAAACCTCAGTATCAAAGAGAAATGCATCTGTGTGTTCTGTTCCTGATTCAAAGTGAAAACAAATGATGGTCCACTGCTATTTAAGCAACTGCAAAATGAACTGCCTAGATGTAGACACACGTGGGAAAAGAGTTCCCTTTTCTAACTATACAGATTCTCCATTTGTGCCTGTGTGCTCAGGAATCTGCTTATAGCTTTAGTCACAATTCTAACTCCGAAGCCATTTCTTAATGCTAAGTGTTTATAATGATTTTTATAAACACTTAGCACTAAGAAATGCCTACGGAGTTAGAAAAAGAAGAGAAATAACTGCATTTATCACTAAAAGATGTACGGTAGAAGGGAAAAATGATCCACTTGTACAGGAAAAGTAGTGGGAAAATTCTACAGAACTGACTTCTGCACCTAAAAGTCCTAAAACCAAGATGAAATAAAGTTGCAGTCTCTGTTTATATGAGAAAAAATTAGTTGCATTATTCCTGATATACATCAGTGCTACTGAACAAAATTACTGATTCTATTTGCATTTCATCTGCAAAACAAAATGAATTATACTGGCAACTATTTTATTTACCACACAGGGATCTTGTGTGATTCCTTTGTTGTTAATCCATAAGCACATAGACTAATTTCTGTTACTGAATAAACTGCTAAATTAATGCTTCCTTTGTTATGTGATGAGCTAGCTTTTAAAGGTGCTGAGTGCATAAATTCCACAGAAACTGTGGAAGACATTTACATACCTTTACACACTTGCCACTGCTTTCATTTTTCCACAGCAATAGTTCTTATCTGGATTAGCCACTTTTATCTTTATTTGCAGAAAAAAAGCAGCTGTACATGTTCTCATGGCAAAGCATAGCATTTTACTGCTGTTGGACATGCTAATTAAATGCACTGCTTAGAAATCATCACCTGGTTTTGGAAGCTGTATGTTTCCAACTAAATTAAAACCTGGGTAAATTGAACAGATTACATCGATTTTTGCCCCAAGTTTGTCAAGTAAGTTTAATGCATCCTCCTTTCAACCTAGTTTGGCTTTTCTGTGCCAGCATTTGCCACTTGAAACTGGTGCAAGCACCCCTGAGTTTTCCATCCTCTGTGCATTCCTCTTCACAGTTAGGCTGCTTGGGGAGCAGGGAGCCATATGATCGGAATACTAAACCAGACCCTTTCCTTCCAGCAAGTTTTTTCAGCATACGACTCTCTTCCTCCCTAAGATCTGCTGCAAAGCAGAGAGTTTTAGGAGACCCAGTTAACAAAGACTGATGCAAAAAAGGCACTGAGTACTTCAGTCGAGTCTATGTTCACTAATACTAAATCACCAGCCAACTCCAGCAACAGTTCCACATTTTCTGTGTTTTTCCTCTACTAGTGATTTGACATCCTGCACAAGTCTCAGCTTTAGCTGATTTAAACAGGCTCGTTTAAAATCTTCCTTATATACTTAGACAGTGCTTCCATATTTTTTGTTCTGAGCCATTTCCTGCTTTCACCTGCTGCGTACTACTGCCTTTTGGTAGTGTAGCTCAATACCGAATTTCTGACAATCTGATTCACTATGACTACTTCTGAACATCAGAACAGACCATCCTGGCAGCATCAAGTTGGTCCGCTGTCCTTCTAAGACACAAGTCTAGTTCAAATGTGCTTATGACAGGGGAAATATGACCATTCCTCTCCACTATTTAAGTGTAAAATAATTCTGGAAAATCATAGTTCTAGACCATGGCATTACCAGTATTTGCTGCTCCACTAAGTGCTGCGTACTGGCTGTCTGCTGCCCCAAGACTTTCAGTTCCTCCAGTATGAAAAAGGAAATAAACATGCCAACATCTTACAGAAATTAATTGATTAAAGTGTGGAAAGCACTCTGACACTTCTGATGAAAAGTGCTGTATATGTTTTTACTTACAGCTACCAGCAGAGCACTATGAGCAAAATTACAGTCAATCACCTTGTTTTCAAATATATTAACTTTAAACTGAGGTCCGGAACTAGATAGCCTACTTTATTACCTGAGATATCATGATTATCACAAGTTACCAAATTTAAGACCTTAGAAGCCTCATTCCTTGCTTACCTTAATATATTCCTCCATAAAAGTTACTCATAAACACAGTCCTTTTTACAATCACAGTCAAGGAGGAAGCTGTCAGGGGGGAGCTTACCACCACTTAATTAGAGCATACCTGCTCTCTCCACTCGGAGTGCACAGCCTCTGCTCCTCAGATATAAAAGTCAAACTTAATCTAGCTCTCCAGGGCCATACCATTTTTTGTTCAATCCCAGGTATCTAAAATGGGCTAGTAGTTAGAAGCACACTCGATAATTTTCAAACACATCAGCTCACACCTGTTACCCTAGGGCATTCTTATCACATTACCATACATGTGCGTTTCCCTCAAGCCACTGGCTTATGAGTTTTTCCCAGTGTCAATCCACTATTCCTACTTTGATTGGAAAAAAAGCGCAGTCAGCAACAAAGAAGTGAGCAATGTCCCTTGCACAAAAAGGCTGTGGTTTACTTTATTTTGTTATTTATTTGGTTCGAGTTTCATAAATGAACCTCTTTTGTGTGCATGTGTGTCAGGAAAGCACTTTTTTCATATCATTACAATTCCTCAGCAGTTCCTCAGAAACAAGTTCCTCCCTGTGCTGCACACTTCATTTTCTGCACTAACTACTGCCCCTCAGCAGCAGTAATTACCATTTCAAAAGGAAATAAAGTAGCACAAATGCATTTCATAATAGAAAACAGCCAAGGAGTGATTTGCAATGTGATAGTTAATTGTAAATCATTGCCAATATGCTCTCCGTCCGCAAAGTTTAGTAGGCTTGCCATGTGCCTTGTAATTTTAACAGACTATTTGTAATTATAGAAATTTAACATATCCAACTTGAGCGCTTTATTTTTGTACCTTCTACCCCAACAGTACATAGTCAATTTCCAAGATCCAGCACACACAGGACAGATACTGAAGTCCGTACAGAATGTCATTGCTCTTGCATTTTCAGGCAGCATTCAACACACAACACATCAATTGTAGGGTCAGCTATGCAGACACAAGTTGTTCATTTTGTTCATACCTCCACTCCCCAGTGTGGCCAAATCTTCTGCTTGCTGAGTTTGGCCAAAGTCTTTCAGATTAAAAAGGCTGCCTAAGAATATGCCTAAATCTGATACTTTTTGAGACTGTTCAAACTACTGATTAATTCACATACATCATACACATATATCCACTCACCCAGACTTATATTCTAAGAAAACACCTGAGGAGAGCATGAGGAATAACCAAGATCTCAACAGCATTTTGTTTTGAAGCAAATAATAATCTAACTTCATTTTAGATCAGAATTTTGTGGCTGAAACCTCCACTGAAATGGGGTGCTCTGTAGCTCTTTCAGCTGTACCTTATGGAAAGGTCTTGAGGTATTGCAAAGGGGCTTTGCCTGGGGAATTTTCAGTGGCAATGCCATTTTTGTTAGACTTACCACTTGCAGAAAAGACTTCTACTCTCCTGATGTCATGAATTCATTGGCTTCAGAGAATCTGCTTGTCTAGGTGACCAACTTGCCTTACTGCTGAAAAGGTTCTCAGGAAATAGCTTCATTTTCAGATTGTAGGCTGCAGATGATTGTTTCACAAATAAGGATGACCCTTGCAGAAGCAGCACTGTTGTACAAATTTAGAAGAGTTAGAGAAAGAACACACCTGTGAAAAAACTGATCTCTATTCACACTTGCTTTGCTATTGAATCTACTGTAGCACTGAGGTTTTAAGGATAAAATTCCAAATCCAGTTCAAAGACAGAAGCAATACATCTATCTGTCCCACCCATCTGTAGTCTACTGAAGCAGTGATATTTTTGGGATCCAATGTAAATGCAACCAGTCTTCTGGACCAATGGGAAAGAGTTCAATGTAGTAGAGAAGAGGTTCAGATAATTGTGTAAGAAAGAAAAATGAAATAAAAAAATTACAAGAAATTTCCATTGATGGACTGTCTTCCAATATTGTACATTCAGCAGTGGTTGCATATCACCTTGTCTATACATAAGAAACACAAAGACCACTGCAACACTGACACAAAGAAATGGACTCTATAGTATTCTAGTTAGTTATATTTTAATATCTTCATATTAATAGTTTGAAGAATGGACTACCACCATTACTAAAGTAGAAAATGTAACGTTACTGGCTAAAATAGCTCTCTGAATGAAACTTAAAAATATTTTTATCATCATGCCCTTTATGACATAAATATATCTACTATAAATGAATTTATTTATGACCAACAACAGGGCATAGAGCTTTTCCAATCTTGATGTACTAGTCGTTTCTGAAACTAAGTTAGACATACTTTGCAATACTTTAGAGTGTTACCATTTGCATATTATAACTAATTAGCAAGCACAATAACATCATCCTAGGGGAAAGGTCCACTGGCAACTTAATTCATTATCTTTTATTATTGTATATCATGTTAAAATGACAAGCATCTTGCACTGTGTAAGTCATCACAATTTTAATTAATATATCCAAAACTAATATGAGCATTTGCTGATTTTGTTTGTGCTGAATCCTCCTCGATTTTTGTGTAAGCACTTCTCCTGTGTGTTTTTCTACATACATTTGCTTTGTAACATAACATGAACATTGTTTTAAATATAATTAATGAAAGTATTAATAATATGAACATAAGAAAATGTATTTAATAACCAACACAATTGCCAGCAAAATATATATTCCCTCCTACCTCAGGAAATAGGGAAAGTAATTAAGAATGTGATAGTAAATTAGCTTGCTTGGTATATACTATGGCTAATGTATTTTCCTGGGAGAAATGCTCACCCAGCCACATAGCCAGACGCTAAAGCCAACTCAAAGGTTTCAGGGCTTTCAGTGCAGGTTGCCACCCATGGATGGGAGCAGTGTCTGAGTCCTCACAGCCAGCAGCAGGCTCTGCTACCAGAATAGCACAGAGCAGAGCAGGGAGGAAGAGGATGGTAATTTTGCTGCACACAGATGTTTGCCGCCAAAAATGCAGTGAGCTAACTTCATGTGAGAAAAAAAATCTGCAGTATTAGTCATTTCCATCTCTTAACAGCTCTGCTTATCAGTTGAGAAATGTTTTCGATAGCTGGCTTTCTAAATGCTGCTGAACTGTAGGTACTTTACCAAGATATTTTACTTTTAAGAAGAACTGTGATGAACACTCACTCAGCAGTGGCCTAACTTGCTTCCACTGTCATTTATGGCATTTGGACTTTTAACTCACTTTGAACTGGATCAAAAAAAGGGACTTAGAAAAAATACTTAGCATGGCCATTATCTCTCTGCAGTCCCATTTAGCTACGATCCTCTTTACTATCAGCATTTTTTTTTTCAGTGCTGTTAGTATTTCTGTATTCTCTCTTGCAAAGCCTGCTGCCTCATCCACCCAGCCCTTACCTCTGCAACGTATGGAGCCAGGAAAGCCAGCAAACTCAGAGGTAGCTATAAGAAGTAGCTATCAGACATGCTGAAAAGAAGGGTATTACATGAATGCTGCCTGTTGAAATGAATTGAGCGCAATTTTCTATTTGGAATACAAAACTGGAAGTCCACTCCCACATCTCTCTTTCTGCCCAATATTCTTGATCAGAACACATCTACAAGATGCATGAGGCTTACCTGAGGCTACTTGATCTTTCTGACTTTCAACAGATGCCCCAACTGCCCGGATACACTCTAATATATTTCACACACTCTTTGGACTAGAGATTTGACCCTGGACTTCTCACATCTCAGTTGACTGCTGAAAAAATTCCCAGTCTGGCATTTTTGATGCCTTAGGTAATCTAGTCCATAGATATTAAAAGAGCTGTAGCATGAGCTGCACACAAAGTTATTTCCCACTGTCACAATTGGAGTAGTCCTGGCCCTGCCTATAGCCAGTTTGACTCTCTAAGTGGAAGATAGACAGGCAAGGACTTTAAGCAAAAAGTTAAGTGGCAGCACAGTGGAGGCTTCTAGTACCTAATTTTAGATTTAAGCACATCAGTTAGCAAATGGTACTACAGCAGAGCCTGCAGTATAGCACATACAGTGATATTCACATTAACCCTAAACAAGTAAGTGTAAGTACCAGAATGGCAAGAACAAGTGGCAGCATAAATTATACTGCGCTGTTCTGTTGGCACTGCTTTGGTACTAAGCTAACCCAGTTAAATCTCTATCATTACTTCTTTATCATTACTATACTCACCATGCAAGATAGCACTGAGTACTGTACTGGTACATGAGGAATTTACACCTCCAGTCATCTGTGCAGCCATAACTTTATGCCTACTGCTTTATTTCTAAATCAGGTGATATGAAAGCATCACTGAAGCTTCTGTCTTCAAAAATACCAGCTAACTTATCACCATCAATACCAAAACCAACTAAACTGTGCAGTAATAGTTGGGAAGCCATTTGTTGATTTGATTTACCAAATGGAAATTGTCATACAGTGTTAAGTAAATATTAAGATGTCAGTATGCAAGTAACCATTTTGCTCAAGAACTAGGATTTTCTAATTTTTGTCTTTTAAAAGCATGTTTAATCATGAACTGAAAGGTGAAAGAATTAATACACCTTTTTTAATATTGCTTTCTGCATACAGAACCAAACAGGCAAGATAGTATACTCTTTAATGTGACCAATTTTTTCCAAAAAGACATTAACTGAGGCTTTTTCATGCACAGTTGATTTTCTATAAACTGATTGACACCTTTGGGGGTCGTCTTTCCACTGACTTATAATTTTGCTCACTCTTGAAAAAAGCCTCCTGCACACCCAGTATTCTCTAGTTAAAGCCGAAAATTCAACTCATCATATTTACACAATAAAAAAAAAATCCATTCTGCATTGTTTTTAATTGCAAATCCTACTCAAGGGACCAATTCTCCTGCTTAGGAGGCAGCCCTGTGCCTTCTACTAGAGAACCAACTGCAGTCAATTATGGTAATGAAATGTCAATAAATATAAAAATTTAATACAGCCTGCTCATGGTGAGTGGCAGATGAGGACTTGCCTCCCAGACAAATTTGCTGGTGTTGCAAATATTAAATGCACCTGAAAGAGTAGCAGGTTGTGTGAGAGCTCTCCAGTAGAGGGATGGTGGGAGATCCAGACATCTACTGGGCTTTTCCATTACAGCATAATTGCTGCACTAAAGCCACTGATATTCTTGACATCCAGACATCTTAACATCTTATTATGAATTGAAAGGCATATTTCCCCCTCAAACTGGAACCTCAGTCAGGGATTTCGAGCTTTTCTTCCTCCACTTAACAAAGCATTAACATTACAAAAGGGAAATTAAGTTGAGAATGAGTTGATATTTGTATGTGACCAGTATCTCAATAGGAAATAGTTGAATCATGTCTCCATATTAAACTGCTCTATGAATAAAAAGTATTTGGGCACGTTAGTATTTATTACTATTTAAGTAAACATATATCCTTATATATAAAGAAATAAAGAAATATATAAAGAAATTTATGTATGGGGGGGGGGGGGGGGGGGGGGGGAGAGAGAGAGAGAGAGAGAGAACATGGAATAGAAAGCATTTTTTGAAAGACAGTTTGTCTGGGAGTCACAAAGACTGGATCCTAGTTTTGTCACAGATATCTTTGGACAAGAATAAACAATTTAATGTCACCACTTCAGTTTTCCCAAGTATAAAAGACGGCAATAAAAACTATCTTATAAGATATTTAAGCATAATCCATTGACTTCACTGAAACATAAGTGCAACACTAAATGCTCGGCAGTGCTATTTTTAACATCCATGCCAGAAGAATAACTTCATTTTTCTTGTACAGTTGCTTCCAATCAATGTCTTGGGAGCACTAAGTATATATAAATAAAATGTCTTATTAAAGTCTGTAACCTATTGACTACATAAAGGTCATCTCTAGGAGAGGTTAGTTTTAGTCCTTTTCAATCATCTATCTTATCTTTCCTGACTGAAATTTTGACAGGTTTAAGTCCTAGAGTTTTCTTCTTGCTTTACAGCTGTTTATGATTAAGCAAAATCAATTCAACACTTTTAAAATAAAGAAAAAAACATGTTTCAAAATACAGTATCCATAGCACTTATTTAGAAAATATACATTCTAAAGGATCAGTGCCTGGAAAAAACAAAATTTTCAGTACTGCTCAATTTCCTTTGGTGGTATCTGGTCCTACTTTATTATGAGAGGTCTTAAAGACTGGATTTGTGCACTGACATCTTTAAACTCACTGTTAACCCAAAGCATGCACTTACCATTGGGCTTTGCCTTAGTTTAAAGCTGGGCTTCACCAACATGTGCTTATGTGTCAATTCCCCTGTTGCTGTGGAGGCCCCTAAGAGACTAAAGCTCTGCAAATATTAGAATAGCCAGGCAAGAAAAGGCATTTTGAAAACACCTAGCACATCATAGCCCCTGTGCTTTGTCTTTAGATCATGTCATTCCCTGAGGCCACAGAGCCTGAGTACGTCTCAGCTTTCAACATCCCATTACAAAGTCTACAGAAGTTAGCAGTGACCATTCTCAGAGTGGCAGTGGCTGGTGCAGCCATTTGTATGGATGCATCCCCTTAATGACACTAGCATTTCCATAGAAATGTTTCAGTATGCACAGTGGTGAGGTTGACTGATTTCAAGAATTGCAATTGAGTGTATCAGATAGGAAGGGTTTTAAGTACCCCTGGCTAATAAGCATTGCCATTTTAAAATACAGTGCATTCATCGCAGCTTTCTGTTGGTCCTCTACACACAAGAGATGTTTAGAACAGCTTGTGGAGAGGCCAGTCTCTCCGAAAAGGAAAGGACAGCATGTCAAGGGCAGCAGACCTCCCCTGCAGTCACACTCCTTACTGTGCTGCAGATCAAGGGGCTTCATGCACCACGGTGGCTGCCTGGGACTGTGTCTGTGCAGCTGGCCTGTGCCATATACCTGCCCACTCCTCCTCCCATAGCAGAGAAGGAACTGCTAGAAAAAGTCCCTTGGAACCAGCTCCAAAAAGTGCCAGGATTTTGAGTAGCTAAAGAGAACAGAAACTACCCTCACAATAACTCTACTTCCTGTGGGAATACACCGACATTTCAGGGCTTGAATAGAGGTTTCTGGCCAAGTTACGGGCACCAGATTGTTTCCCATGAATAACTTTATATCCCTCAAGGCTAATATGCCTGGTGTGGGTGCAAAGCCCAACTTCATCAGTCTCCCTCCACAAGATCATATAGTCACAGTGAGAACAAGAGACAGCAAGTGTATAAAACAAACTAATAAGAGACATAGCTCCCAGTGTCATAAGCAATAGTCATATATAAAGCCTCTAACACAAGCTAATACAGACAAACCAGCATTCACAGAGATGTGACATACCATTAAGATGTATGGTTTAATAACAATTCCAATATATACCGTTGTGCTAAAATGGGTTTGTATATGAAATCATCCTGACTTGATAACATCATTAAATTGAGAGTGATTCTTTCATCCAGGAGTATCCTAGCTACTTGTGACTATGTGACTACTTGAAATATTCTAAAGTGGTTCTGCAGGCACAGACAGATATATTTCACAGAAATATGTATTTCTCTTTTACAGGTAGATTATTCCGTAATAGCGTCACAAGCTGGAGCCACCCTCAACAACCTTATGAGCCATGCACAAGAACTAGTAGCAAAGCTTCGTTCCCTGCAGTTTGATCTACGAGAATTTGTATGTCTCAAGTTCCTGGTGCTGTTTAGTTTAGGTAAGTAAATTCTACTTTTCATGCTTACATTATTCCTTCCTTACTACTCTCGCATTGCTTCTTTTTTCTCTAAAACTGCTGAATATATTTTGCTTGTGTTATTGTTTCCTGAAAAACAAATATGATTTTAAAATATATTTTATGAGATCCACAGTAAACAGATGATCATCTTCTAACTATCACATGTGGGACAATTAAATGAAAAGATTAAAAGTGGGTTTTGATTGAAGTGGTTTCTAAAACCTACAGAATTTAGTGGAGTATTACAAGCTTACTCTAGATACTTTCTGAATATTCCTGAACAAAGATAACATTTTATTATAAATTCTGGAGGACAGAGGAAAATACAGATTGGTATATTTTTATGATATTTGTTTATATAAAGCAGGTGATTTGGAGATACGGTTAAAATATTCTTTTTAAAGGAACTTCAGGTAAGTATAAACAGTCTTGTTTGCATATGGTTGTCACACTGTAACACATAAATCAGGAATATAACTCATGGTCTTTAAAAAGTGAAAGGAACTCTTGAAGCACAGATTAATGATAATAGCTTTATGACAAATCTAGGTAGGAAATAACCTTTAAAGGGAAGATTGTTTTGCACTAGCAGAGAGGACACAGAGGAAAGATCCCTATGCAAGACAAATTAGTTAAACCAGTGCCCTTCAATGAATCAGTCAAGAAAAATCACCAACACCAGGAATAAAAAAGGGGCGTAGGGGGATGGATTCCTATTGACTTCATAGGAACAGAATTTTCTGCCTGTCTTCTGTTTCAGGTTTGCACACTGTTGACTTAATAGAACTGGTCTAAATAAACTCTGGCTAAGTGAATTTCTTATTTGCAGTTATTTTTTATTTACAGGCAGTTGAAAAGAGAGACTTAAAAACATAAATAAGGTCAGATCCAGCAATTTCTCCATTGCCAAAATTATGGTTTTACTCAGAAGTTGTTTGTCTACAAAGAGAGTAAATTGTTGAGCCAAGCACAGCAATGAATGAATTATCAGCAGTGCTGACATTTAATGATCTTTTCCTTTAATTATTTTTTTTTTTTAAAGCTTCTCTGTAAAGGAATAAAATTCTACAAATTATTATAATACAATTGCGGATGAACCAAGAGGAGTAAGACAATTTTGCATATGCTGTGAAAATTCAATTACTCTCTGAAATATGTCCTTCTATGTGGTATTTATAGTGTTTGAATCTGTTATGGAAAGTTTAGATGAAGCTCTCTCAAAACACAAATAGCATTTTTCTCTCATTTATGCTACTATAAAAAGAACTACTTCTGCTCATGGGAGCCTCGCAGTCATATTGCTTCTTTATAGAAATGATGTAGCAAAAAAAAAGTCAGCACCTTTCCAACTATTAATTCACTATTTAGTGCATTGCATAACTCATTAGTTAAAAGTCAATATTAGATGCTATTCTGTAAATAGTAAAACATAGCAATGTTGCCACTTGACCCAAAGAGCTAAGGCATACAGTTGAAGAGAATTATGATAAAACTGAAACAAAAAACACACACAACTTTTCCAGCTAACTACCTAAGTTTATGCCCACAAGTATGAATGAGTTGTCTAAGTTGAGCGAGTCAGGTTTTTTAAGGCACTGAAGTACCTTACAATGATGGTAAGCATTCATCAGAGTTGTAAAAACTAGCTAAGCAGCAAATTCTGTGGAAAAAAATTGGGAGCAATTATTGTATCTAAGTACTGAGATGCATTCGATGCATATCTTTGTTTCTTAAGTTATCTCAACAGAAAACAACTTAATGCTGAAAACACATTATTAATCAAAACAATATTTCAAAAGCCTGAGCTGACTTTCATTGAAAATCTGGCTCTGTAACATTTAATGGAATAAGAAGCATATCAAGAAATACCCACCTTTCTCATTTCTGAGGATGTCCCCTCTGTGGTGTTCACTAAACCAGCAAAGCCTTATACTATTGCTTCTGTGCTAGCACAAACTTAGTAATCCACAACATTCATTTATTGAGAAGAAACCATTTGGCTTTTCATAATCACAGTTACAAAGCTGCCTTGTAAAGCTGTTTGTTATTCTTGACTATACCTTATTGTCTGTACCTTCATAGGATGGCCATCTCCTTCAGGGCAAATAAAACCATCTCTTTTTTTCCCCCTTACACTTCAAAAGTGATAGACTTAGTAAACTAACAGTAAAATAACATTCAAAACTCACAGTGTATACAAAAATTTTTGAAATTACAATTTAATCGTATCAGTCTTGCTTGCTAGCTTTTAAATGAGATAAGTAAATTGTTCATTATATATATGCAAGAGGTTCCAAAGTATTTATATAAGAAAATGCTTTTGATTGTTGGTAGTGTAAAGATGCTGTTGAAGCTTAGACAGATGTATATTTATTGCAACCTTTGTAGCCAGCAGCGCACAACTCTTTCTGCAGCCATGTGAGTGGCACATCCAGGCACCGGAGATCTACTCCTTTCTCCGGCCACCTGTCCCATCTAAGCAACCTTGCCAAGTACATAATACAGATGAAGAAACCAAAACATTTTGGTAACCTATGTTTTTGGATGGTGTGACCTCTCTTTAGTTTAGCCTACCTAGAATTAATAAACTTAGAATTATGTAACTTTTAAATTTCCCCTATTGGCTATAAAAAAAACACTTTACCTGTCTGTACTTAAAAAATTCTCCTTCCACACCAACATACCTTCATATTTCAGTAACTGTCTGTCTGTCTTCAGTGGCATCTCTTGCTATCGGTCCACTCACTGCCAGGCCCTGGAAAAAAAGGAGATATATTCCCCTGTTAATTCCAACACAGCAAAGGAGGGAAGCTGATAGACTCCAAATCAAAATTTAACTTAAGTGTTACATTCAAGTTTTTTCCACAATCTTAAGATATTCAAAAAAATATTCAGTAGCTCAAGAGAGACATAAATAAAAATCAGATTTTTTTTCTTTTTTTTCTTTTTTTTTTTTTTTTACTTAGTTGCATTTGAAAGCCTTCTTTCAAGGAAGGTGAACCAAGCAATTCAACAATAGTCATTGTACAATTGTTGGAAATATACTGAGCAGGCACATAGTAATAGAACTGGAAAAGAAGAAAGGAATCTTTGAGAGACTTGGGTGTTAAACCTACTTCTCCCATTTGCTCTGCAGGCATTACGTTTCTTAATTCATGTCCAAAAAACAGAAAGGGCATATCTGAGAAAGCTGATTATCAAATAGGTGTGCAAGTCCTCATCAAACTTCCCAATAAACGGGAATTAACATAACTGGCTTTCTAAAAGCTAGCCAAGTTGTCAATAATGCAATTTCTTTACCCACAGTAATACAACTAATTTTTCTATAGTATATAGCCAATATAGTCCACAGTACACATAATCAAAATTGCTAGCTTAAATTGACATATGTTGCAGACAGAAAAAGCAATTGAGTCCGTTTATCTCTGAACTATCACTGACAGCAGTTTGGAAACTCCTTTTCTACTGTGACAGAGTTAGAAATTTCTTCTGTTTTCTTCTATTCATTCTAATTATTTAAATGTTGAATTCTCTGGGGAAGAAACAGATTGCCATGACTCACTGTTGTGAAAACTTGGCTTCACTAAAGTCAAACAGAATTTCTCATTGATTTTACCAGAGCAAAAATTTGTCTCGATGTTCTTTAATTTTTCTCCTATCACAAAATAAAGTTCAGATCAACTTTTCAACCACTCAATTTGATTTACATGATTTTTTTTTTTTAATTTGTGAACCAACTAACTATCTATAATACAGGTTACTTTTTATTATCTTCTCATGTAACAAATCTCTTTTCATTTCACAATCCAGTAACATTACAAACTGTCCAGTTAACCTGAAATCAGCCATTGTTCACTTTTTCCCAAAACTTCCCATTTGTCCTTCTTGTTTTTATTATCTGAACTCAGTAAGGATGATTTGTCTAGCCTTCCATCAAAGCAGTTTATAAAGTGAAATGCCAATAGGAAGAAAGTTAGACATCATTTGACCCATGTCCAAGCACTTGTCTGCCTGGAGCTAAATGCTAGAGTAGGCAGCAGCTTACTGGTACTGCTCTCTTATCACTGTCAGGGCACAGATAAATGTACTTCATTTAAGAAATGAAGGTTTTATCAATAGGCAAATAATTGCAGAGCCACTATCGATCTCACATCTCACTTAATGTGAGTCAAGAGGGACCTGTGGACCTGTAGAAATGGTAAACATTTACTTGCTATGGATGGCAAATAATGGCCTTTTCGTTAAAGAAAAGGGGGAAAAAAAACCCAAAAAATTCAATTTTCAAACAAACCACACCAATTACTTAATAGTACAGTGGAGCTCCACTCTGACTAGGCAATATTCCATACCCATTTCTTTTGGGTAAGAAAAATATTAGCAAATCTTTCCATGCTTTCACTGTCCCTACAGCACGAGGGCAGAGACAGGAGGAGAGTAGATTTCATACTGGGCTCCACTGCAGGCAATTTTGGAAAAAAACCTTCCCATTAGGATCTTCACACAGATTAAACACGCTGAATGAGAAGCTTCCTGTGAACACACAGGAGTAGTTGCACAGAGCCTGCCTGTGCTTAGTTTCACTTTGTGCCATTAAATCAAATCAACATAGTTATGAAAGACCCCGGAGCTGGAAAAAAAACAACAAACTTAAATTAGCTATTGCACTTTTTAGTATATTTTATATAACATCGCTGGTCTATCAAATGTACTGACTAGCCAGAGTCTGTGCCTCAGTGAGCCTGCAGCATAAATATACAGAAAACATAACACACGCACACAAAAAAAAAAACCAGCAGCAGCAGACAATGGTGAAACACAGGGCTGTACATAATTTCCATGGCTCATATTGAAGGTTTAATTTGCAGTATGATGTATGCAGATCAAAAATTTAGCGTGTAAGCATCAACTGGAAGTAAAATAACAAGGAATACTGATTACGTTTTGGAGGTATTGATGATACTTAGGGGCACAGAAACAAAATGAAAGACAAAGAAATAAAAGAGTTATTGAGGCAGAAGATCTTGTCAGACCAGAATGGGCCTGAAGAATGAAATATGAAATAAAAGTGGAGAATTAGGCATGAAAGAATTTGTGCAGGATTATAGACCCTTAAATGTGATACATATATAATGGTACAACTTAAGACATTTTTGCATATTTGGATTTTTTTTTGCAGCCTGCCTAATAATCCCTCTATACTTTCAACAGCTGCAGATGTGCCATTTACACTTTCTAGGTAAAGAAACTGCACCAACTTTTCAAATTTAGTCCAGAAAAAAATGGGAACATAACTAAAAAAAAAAGAATTAGTCAAAATATCACCTTCTACTCTCCCACCACATCAGAACTAAATAAATTAAGTTAGCAGGTGATCAGCTCAAAATGCCACCACATATTCTTCAAAACAGCAGATACAGAGAATGCTGTAGTTTTTGTGATAAGAGTCACTTGGAGAAATTACTGGAAAGAAAATCCATTGAAAACTATGAAATACAGAGGACTGTTGGTTCCATTTGTAACCTCCAGCAGCTGGAACCTCAGCAGCTGCTGCTGGTAGGGATCATTCCATGTTTTTTTCTTACACTGTTCCCTAGGACATCTACTCCTGGTCACTGTCAAAGATGGGATCACGATTCAGATGAGCCATAGTGCCATAGTATGGCTATTCTCATGCTCTTATAAGATAAGTGTAAGTCATTCTAAAATTTCAGGGTCAAAGATTTCCCTTCTGTAAACTGGCTTACTACTTCTTCAGCAAGATAACAAAAATTACCAGAAAACACTTTGTCTTCAGTAGCACCTTCAGTGCAAGATCTGAAGTGGGTGCTCTGAACATGCAAAGTATAGCGTAACAAAGACTGACCTGACAAGCCAATAAAAGTCCATGGTGGAGCACTCATCCAGGAACAGTCTGGTACTCACTGAGTCTCTTCTTAATTCCTGTAACAGAAAACACTTCAGTCTTAAAGACTGTCTTTAAGTTTCCAGACAGCTCTGAAGCCAAAATGTTCACTTTAGCAGTTTATTCTTCTCGTAGTTTGTAAATATACAAGTATTTTCGCAATCGATTGCATACATATATTATCAACAGCATGTATTTATAGTTGTGTCATTATTATGAGATTGTTTTATTAAATCCATTGACAGTTTTTTAATATTCATCCGAAGATCACTGAAGTGCACTTTTAAGACAGTACCTGCGAACAGGCAAAGGGTTCTGTACAATCAGCATTCAGCCATGTCCTTCAAGCTTCCCCACATCACATCTGAATTTAGAAAAATAGTTTCCGCACGCTTGTTAAAATCAGACTCATACCCTAACTTCATATCTATCTACAATAAGTATATGAGGATAATGTTGGCAAGGAAACTTTTCCTAAATTTTATGTAATCATTTGAAATTAAAGGAGGATAAATTAGTATTCAGGAGATGTGACTGTTCAATATTTATGCCATTGAGATTTGGCAGAAACAAATAATGGTACATAAAGCTGATGCTTGTCTTAATTAAATGCAGTATAATAGGTGTTGAGGTTTTTTTTTTCCCCTTAGTGAAGAAAGCAGTTTAGCAATGACCAGATATAACTCATTCTGAAGTTCAGAGTTTAAAATTAATCAATATGTATTTATAACAAGGGGGGGGACTGAATATAATTTATTATTAGCTGAAAGCTGGCTAATAGATAAAGACAAGATTTATTTTAGTACATTTTTCCACTACAATGAAAGACATTTTTCCATACTAGTTTCTGACAAAATATTTGCTCTCTTTGATTCTTAATTATTTTTTGCTGTGCTAACAGTATTTCAAATAGAAGACTTATTGGAAGGAATTCCCCAGCCACTGAAAGGCTGAGAGAAACACCAGAGAACTTAAAATGAGACATCTACCGAGGAGGATCCTTTCACTGTGAAAAGCTCATTGTTCAGAGTAAAACTTTTAGTAGTATAACATTTCCTAATTTTCTGATGAGGAATTCTTAACAGCCTATATTACTTTAAAGTTTGTGATGCACATATGCAATGATAGCTAGGTTTTAAGTGGAAGAGAATATAAAGATGAGAGGCACAATTCCAACACATCTACAGCCCAGGGTCACCTTTCTTAAATGTCACAGTAAAAGCTTTGAGAGCGAATATGAAGTAGGTAGATCAAAAGTGCTGGGGAGAGCTCCAATTCAGCATGAGTCAGAGTGGAGAAAGCAGAAAGGCACTCAGACTGGAAAGGGTGTGGGTGAGACAGGGATGGCATTGTAGGGCAACCCAGAGGCAGGAAGTGACCTCATGATGCTGGATGGTTGATGATAAATATGGAAGGAACAGCTACAGGACCTTGACAGTGAATACACTGAACACAATTTTTGTCTGATGTAGCAGAGGAAAAGGGAGGATGCAAAGATAGCAAAGCAGTGAGTTTGGAAGGGAGTCTTGAAAGTGGTGTTTCCCAAGGTCAAAGGAAGAAACGCTGTGGTAACTGAGACACAATATGATGAGGCTAATGATATTTGTTAAGAATTAAACGCAGAAAACAATGGCTTCTGTGCATAGTCCATGGAAGTCTATAAAAACACATTTACAGGTTCAGCTACGTTATATTAGTTTGGGATTAATTATATTAGAAGTAGGCCTACTTAAAGGTCAACATCACTATCTTTTGGGTGATCTCATCTATGGATAAAATGGAGGTTCTGTTTCTAGAAATCAAGATGAACAATTATTTAGATTATTATTACATAACTCAGTTGAAAATTACAGACTTAATGTACGAACTATCTAAATGGAGATGTTTGACTTGAACAAAATGATGAAAGAGATAGTGATGACAGGTCCTTTTTTGTATCCACACCAGTGAAGGCAAATTTCATAGGCAAGAAATTCGAATTCATCATGAGTCTCGCAATTTCACTGTTTTTACAAGCTCTACCCAATCTTCCAAGTCATAATGCAGTTACTTATATGGACTCTCACTGCTGTATGTCCCACGTTAACAACAGAAACCAAGGATGACTGTGTCAATAGAGATGATGTGGGTCAGTAGAACAGTTAAATATCCAGTCTGCCCCTGAAACATTCAATTCTTCTCTGATTTTCTGGAAAAGCAGTCTATCCTCTCTACTCTGCAAGTAGAAGAACTGTTCTACTTTTCTACTTTAATCCTCTGGGAAAGAATGAAAGAGAATAAACAAAGATCACTTTAGGATCAGCTCATGAAGGACTTTCTCCGTTCACAGAGCCAGCATATGGAAATACAGAAATCAATCCTCTTGTTTATGGTTGATTCTGACTCCATTACAGCTATGGAGCTCAGAAGAATTTTATATGTTATCTGAATTACTTTATCTGGTAAATGAAAACTAGAGGTATCTTTGTAAAAACTGGTTAAATCCAGAGTATTAAAGATACTATGTAAGATACAATGAAATGAAAACAGCTTTGTTTAAATAAGCTAAAGACCAAAGACAGTAGTTAAATGAACCTGATTTAAAGTATGTGGAATACATTTTGAGCAAGTTTGATATTTTCTTTTGGAAATAACATTACATGAGTTCCTTGATCTATTTTCACGTTAGTGTCTAAAACTGCAAAAACAATATTTTCAGAAGTGAATTGTAGCTTTGTGTGCAACATGCAGGACAAAGTGGATTTCCTTTTGCTGTGTTCTTTTATTTCTCTGTTTCACTGAATTCTTTAGAGAAACAAAAGCAAAGATATCTTCCCTTCTCTTTATCTACCAAAATCTGTAGCACAGTCAAACAATTAAAAATCAGTCCCTGAAAGTTCTCAGAGACACTAAATGATGATGAATGGAGTCAAGACTCTGATAAACAGACCTTTGCTCCTGTTAACACTTTTTCATGGAGCTGACAGGTTTTAGTTCAGCCTCCCATGCAGGTTTCAAACATAGCACAGGCAGGATGAAAGAAGTCACGGCAGCAGCTATATTGCAGATATCTTTCTTGATGAAATGTCTGGTCAATTATTCTTGTGAATAAAATACAGATTACACATATATATAGATAAATAGTGGGATTATTTATTAGAGTTATGATTTAAACCAGTATTTTTAAAAAATAAGTTTTCAGTAATTCTTCTCAGCCTTGGATGCCAAAGTCATCAATGATAAACTTCTTGCAGAATTTTCAGGAATAGCCTTCTATTTCACAGTTGATTAAAGTTCTTGTTTGTTTGTTTTATAAACTACATTAAATTATAGATAAAATTTAATAATCACTTCTGATTTATCCTGATTTTATTTCAGAAAATGCAATGAATATGATCATTACTGGTTTACATTTTCTGGTTGTCTGACAGTTGCAAGCCATGGAAAAAAAAGATTAACTATCTTGAGCAAGTGCATTTCCTTTTCCTTATTTATTTATTTATTTTTTTAAATAAAATGCATATATTAGGAGGTTTTGAAATAACAAAAGCATTAGATGCTTGAGAGAAAATTAGGTCATTTATTTGTCAGATATAAATCTCACAAGTAATTAGAAACATGAGTATCAAGCAGTATTTGCATTCTGTGCAGCTGCCTTTCTGTGCAGAAAGTAAGGATTTCAGAATAACCCAGTTGGTACGCACTTCTACACTAATATGCTCATAGAATACTAGCAAGAATGGCTCAAGCAGTTCCTACAAGTGGGAAAAATCACTCGCAAATAACTACATGCACATTTGTGTCCACTATGGAAATACTTTTGGAATTTCTGTCCCACCTTCAATACACATTGTAGATGTTTAAGATACAAGCTTGAATGTATTTTACATGGAACAAATATATTTTTATATAAAATTTTTAGCCGGTATTGGCATAAGAACTTAACGTCAGTGATTACTTTTGTTAGACAAGGCTCCCAGAATCACTTACTGAGTATACTTAAATGTGAGAATATTTAAATATTTAAATGAACAAATGAATATATTTAATTTAAATATATATTTTTCAATTGGACATATGCTTAAATGCTTCGCTGAGGGAGGAACACGCTAAAGGAATGCAATAGCAAAATTCACTTGACTGTTGCTGTAACAGACCACTTATGAAATACTTTCTATACCACAAGGTGCAGCTTACAGATTAGGAACTGTTCTCACTTACTTCTAGTTAAAAACACACATTGCAGAGGCTCTTACCTGAAAGGCTGTTTGCTACTGTCAGCCATTCATTGGAGACACACTGCAGACACATGCCCCACTCCCCTGTTCTTCTCTTATCCCTTTGATGCTTATGCCAGCTTAGACACTGGAAGGGAAACAAAAGCAATGGTTGTCTCTAACCGAGGAAAAAGAACTGAAACACTACAAAGAAACACTGGAAAGTAGTTGTGGGAGAAATACACAGAAGCCAGGAGAAGGAAAGAATTGCAAAAGTGGTGGGAGAAGAACAGTAGAGAATAGGATACTTGAGCAGAACAAGAACCAAGAAGAGGACAGGAAGGAAAGAGAAACCATGGAACTGTGATCAAAGCCAAGTGAGAAGGGGAGAGGGAGGAAATAGTGGCAAACAGGAAAGAAACAAATTTTACAGGTCAGCCTTGAACACAGCTGTGATCATGAATTGGGAGTCAGAAGGGGACTGTGCAGAAACACTCATTCCCAAGCTCACGGCTTGGAGCACGTCCCACTGACTTATGTTGGCAGGAAATGGAAGGGGAGTGAAAACTGCAGCTCCTCAGGCTCTCGCAAAGCCACTATTGAGGCTGGATAAACTTCTTAGCGCAGAGGTTCTCCCTGTTACTCTGGGTCTTTGCAGAGCCATCAAGGATGGGGCAAACTGAAAAATACAACATAAGTCCAAAAATAGTCCACATGGCTTCCAAAAGTTTAGTCTGCGCACAGCCATTTTTGTATGGAAATTTTAAGAATTCACTATGTAAGATTATTAAAGGATTAATAAAGAAAAACTTAAATTTAGAATCATCCCCATTTGATTAATATTTTAAATGTATTGCACACCTCTGCTTGTCAGGTGAAGCAATTCTCAGGAAGGAGATGAATTTCAGCATCAGAACAGGGAATTACACTACAACAGTATCTTTCCCCTCTGCCAACACCAAAGATTGTAAGAGATCAGCGAACTGCTCAGGATGAGACAGACGATGTTATCCTATCATCCAGTGGGGGAAAATCCATACCCCAGAACAGAACATATAAGGCAGACTGTTCTTCATGCTCAGCCCGAGGCAGGCTGAATGGGTAGATTGAGAAAGTCGTTTCCTTTTGTCTACAAGCATATTTCCAGGGAAACATTTGGTGCCAGAGAATAGAGAAACTGGCAAGGTTGAAAACGACAGGTATCATACTCACATTCTCTAAAGAAGTGCTGGAAAACAGTACGGCACTCTGAAAATATTCCTTCAGAGAGGAACATTGCCAAGAGTCTACAGCGGGACCAGCATCCTCTCAACTGCCCACTGTGTTCCAGCTGGCCAGCTCACTTCTACTTGTCATTCTTCCTCCCTTTCTGTTTTGAGAGAGGAAAGTAAGAGCCCACAATTAATTAAAACTGTAGAAAAAATACCAGAGTTGATCCAGGGAGTAAGGAGAAAACAGAGCAATTAAGAACTTTCCTGCTAAACCCTCAGTAGGCATACTGTAAAATTCTGAGTGTGTCGTGCCCCCTCAAAAACATGGCAGACAGAAGCAGGTACTAAAAAGAGCTTTCAATTACTTACGTGCCTTTGGCGTCCTTTCAGGATGCTGTGGAGCTGGAAATGGCTGTGGTAAAGTTATTTTCTCTGCGTTTGCCTTTCTTGACAGAACAGCTCCAATATTTTGATCTCAAGAATAATCAGGTCTTTTGTGTTTCCTTTTCAACTAACTGCAGACTTTTGCAAGTTAAAAATTAATGACAACTTCTCTTCCTCTTTTTTTTTTTTTTTTTTTTCCAAACATAACCTTTTTGTGCTTTCCTGAAAATAAAACAATCTCCTACAACAATTTCCTACAATCTCTAACTGTTAATCTAAACTGCATTCAAACCATTCTTTTGCCCTCCTTCTCTGGTAAGGCACAAAATGAATTCCACCACAACAAAACAACTCGCCTCGTGGAAACCATTATTCTGAAGATGAAACATTGTGTGGTGCCCTTTACCACTATTACGGGCAGTCAGTCTGTTAGAAAGTATTGGGCGATTATAGGCCAGCCTTTTCAGAGAAAGCCATGGGTTTCAAGTTAGCAGTAACCATCTATCAATTCTTGAGATTATGCCATGATTTATTGTCACAGCATCATGTATTCTCTGATTTTCTGCCTGCTATGAAACATTGTGCTTTCCTTTTCTATTGATGTATCAACTATAATAGTTACAAGCAGCTACAGAAAAATCAATAGCCAACTTTCATTACTGAGCACATAAAGAGTACCATGCTGTGAGAGCACCTAGCTGTTAAATAGTCACCAGCAGTAAGGTACACTATAAATGTCTGTTATTTTGGTCTACATGAAGAATGTCTGAATTTGAAGCATCAAATAGTTAGGATTTCTGACATCACTGGATTCCATGTCAAATTTTTCGAGTATGTGATTTTTTATCCAAGCGTCAGCCTTGATTTGTCTTTTCTGTGCTGGGATCTCTAGCTGAACTAGGAAATTAATATCAAAATAACATATTGCTGGGCTATCCTTCACTGGAAGCTCGTTATGTTTGGTTGAACAGAAGTGGTAAGAATTGTGTTAATGTTTATTGAACTAGACTATATCAAGTAAATTGATTATGGTGAATGGGCCAACAATATCTGTGTTAATCTCACAAAGAGAAGAGATTAAAAAGGTACCACAGTATGGCTACAGGCTCAGAGGTGCTCCTTGGAATGTACACTAAAAAAACTTTTCAATACATTGTTGGGGGTGGAGGGGAAGCATAATTTTTCGTTTAAATATGTTTATTTGCCAGTGGAAACACATGAGCTTCAATTAGTGAATGTAAACCAGGAATGCCAAGAACAAAAGTAAATGTTAACAAGCACTGCTCTGAGCATTGGCTGAGGCCATTGGTGTCCTCAAGCACAGAGCTCCTGCAGGGCAGGCTCTGCTGCAGCAGTCAGTGATTACCTTGGCTCTTGGAGACTGTGCTGATTTACAGCTATAAATGCACTGTTTGTTGCTGAATACCTTAGAGTTTGAAAGGCTGTGCATTGCCATGAAATTCAAACATGAGGATGCCCACGTGTACTTACATGAATTGCATCCCATGAAATGTACATCCATCATCTATCATGGCCACAAGATTCGAAGAAAGTCACGTTTTTTTATGCCCTGGACATAACTTTTAGGAAAATTAACATTTAAGGAAAGAAATCCAAATCAGTACTACAAAAACTGTAAAAGCAGCACAGAAATCTTGTAATAAAAAATGAAAAATAAAACAGAAATTTCATTCCAATGACAATTTAGTCCTGTCCAACAAGAAATACCTGCAGGTGGTGAAACACCCTGCTTTGCATAGCATAGGAAGGCCGAGCTACAACTGCCCTCAACAGTGAGCACTGATTTAAGTTCCAGTGAATCTGAACCTCATAATCTTTCCAGAGAGCAAGTAGTGAAGACAAAATCCACAAACTAAACAAATAAAGCACCAGGGGACTCAAACGAGAAGCATCACGAGCACCAGTGTAGCTGCAGACATTTCTGTTTGGGCTGCCTTTGACAAACCTCTTCCATAACACAGCACATACATATCACAGGACAAAATGAGATCTGTAACTTTCTGTCAGATCAACAGGCAACAACAGAGATGGAAGCGTTCCTTTATTCCATCACCAGTGCCAGAGATTGGAAGTGCCTTGCTCTGGGGCCTGGGCTTTGCTGCCACTCAGCCAGGAGCCCAACGTTTGGTGCACCACAGCTGGGCAAGCACACAGGCTGCTGTGGTCAGGCTTGGTAATAATTTGATGACTGATACAAATATGAGAGGAGCCAAACTCATCAACACATCTAAGCCTGCAGATGTTTTTATCAACACTAATTTGATGTGGAATTGAAACAGAATCTCAGAGGCAACAGCTTAAATGTACCAAACTGCAGTTTGCTTTACACTTACATAGTAAATAGCTGTAAATGTCAACAGTGAATTCTAGCTCTTCTAAGTATAAAATTCAAGTGTTTGGTTAAAAGAACTCTGTAGTTCTACTGCAGTTCTGCCATAGGGCTTTCAGCAGTGAGCAAGTAAATGAATGATGTTTTGCTTCAGATTGTTTCAAAATAAGACAATAAAATAGTGGTTATTTTAATGATTTTTTTTTTTTTTTAATCAAAGTTTGGAAAAAAAGAGAGGATGACTGTATCACACCGATCCTTGTCTCAAATAAGGCAGAGGACTTAATGTTCTAAATTATTTGTTGATTACACTGACAGAGTGTTGAGGTATAGGTCTGTATCCCCTAGAGCAGAACAGCACTAAAACACCTTTGCTTTTCCTCTTTTAAAGAAAAGACATTTAACGGTTTCCACCCCTGTGGGATTCTGTGTGGATATAAACAGAAGGAAAAGTGCAAAGAAAATTCACCAAGTAGTAAAAAAGTGGTATGAAGTTCTGCTCCTACCTATAAACCACTATAATAATATAATTGGCTGGCCTAATATTTTTAATCAAGTTCAAAAAAGTTTGAAATATAATAATTAAATGCAAATACAGTCGTGATCCCAAAGACCAGAAGAATGCCTTTAAGCTAGTATTTATAACAAGAACTATTCAACTGAGCTGTCTTGTAAATTTTATCATACCTGAGGCAGTTTTCCTCAGTCGATTAGCTGAAAAGCTGAATATATCCCGAGGCAAACCAGACATCTAGTACAGGCTAAATTCAACTACTGGAGCTTAAATTTGGCTTAATATATCCCCACTTGGATCTGCCTGTTTAATTCTCTTTCATATGATAACGTTGGTTTATTCATAGTCTGGACTTGCCACCTGAACAAACTGTACCTCATATCTTATTCTAATGGAATAAGAAAACTTTGTAAAAACCACAAAAGTTCCTGACTGAAAATCAAATGCAAATTTGGGATTAAAAACTGTTTTGTAAAGTGACTACAAGATTAGTACAGAGAGATTTTTCCCCTAAGGAGCACTGCTTTTTATGATCATGCATTTTTTATACTCTGTAGAGACAGATGGGCTTTATAAAAGGATAGAGCCTGCTACTCAAAAAGGGTTTCAGTGGCAGCTGCACTTCTGTGCTTTAACCTCAGTAGAAATGCATATAGGGTATTTTTCCAGAAAATATTTATACTACTTCTTTTAGGACTACGTTCCCCTTTCGTGTAGTTCCAGTGACAGCAGCAGAAATACTTCTGGTATTATTCTGGTCCATTATTCCTATTTTCAGCAGTACTTGAGTAACAGAAGAGAGGAGTAGGGAGGAAAAGGATAGATAACATCTAAACTTCTCATGACTGCAGAATACAAATCTAATAATTCAGAAAAGTTTAAAATGTCTAAGCAAAAGCAGAGCAAACTTTTCTAAAAGGAGGTGAACTTCTAAATTTACATTCTTTTTTGTTTCTGCACATTCAGTGGCTTCCCATCCAAACAGTAGACTGTTCCCTGCTCCTCTTTCCATTGTACTGCACAGCTGTTTATTGCAAGTTGCATACAACACCCTTTCTGCCTCAGTTCATAACTTCAAGGTTTTTATATGATGGCCCTATCACCATTCACAGGAACTTCATAAATATTTATGACATTTTAAACCATTCACGCCCTACAAACTGTAGATACTGACAGCCAATTTCTTTAAAATATCAACAATCCAGTATTGTTCATGCGTTATGAAGACTGAAGTGGTGTTTCAGAAATTAAGTTGGGAAGCCACTAGGTTCATTAAATTTACTGTTTATTCTTATTTTGTTAACTCTTATGATAACTCTAATTTTCTTGCTTTCTCAAATGTAATTCTTTTTCTCTGGTCACTGTGTGATATAAAATTAATGGTAGGGCTGTAAGTCTGCCCACATTCAAACATGCATATATTGAAGCCTGTTGATATCATGACAATTACTTTCTTAGCTGTTCTTCTTAGCTGTGCTTATTCCAACTGAATATTTGAAAGACAATCATTTCTACCTCAGGCGTATAGTAAGGACCTGGGAATAACTGAGGAGTTAGGAAATTTAGTCATAAGTGATGTTCCTTCTTAGTTTATCCATGAGATCTTTCCTAAATTGTTTCAGCTCCAGCTTATCAACACATGCCGGCATACAAATACAATCATGGCTATATAGGACAGTGTTATAGAACTTGTCCCTGAAAAAGAGACTTGGGTTGAGTCATTTTTTTTCTAAGACTGATTTGCAGGTTAACTGAAAAGGTCACTCTATCAAAAACACAGAAAATCCTGAAAGCAGGAACCAGAAAGCCATGTCGGACCAGTCAACTGTCTCACCATGTCTCACCACCAGCTTGCAACCAGACTATAAATTTGGGCTTAAACCCTTGGGTTTGTTCTGTCTTTCTCTGCAGCAGCACAGCTTCAACTCAAAGACTGGAGCATACCTCCAGAAAGAACAGCTTGTAGTCAGCAATAGCTAAGATCACCTCTGAAGATTTGGGAGACTCCACTTTCTTCTTTGAATAAATTCAGGTTGGATATTAGGAAAAAAAATTCTCTCTGAAAGGGTGGTCAAGTGTTAGAACAGGCTGACCAGGGAAGTGGTAGAGTCACCATCCCTGAAGGTGTTCTAGAAACATATAGATGTGACACTGAAGGACATGGTTTAGTAACATGGTAGAAATGGATTGATGGTTGGACTTGATGATTGTAGAGGTCTTTTCCAGATTCCACGATCCCATGATTCTGTGAAATTCCTGTCCTTTTTTCTGTGCCTTCAAAGAAAGCAGCAGCATCTCTCTTATGCAGAATGTAATTACATCAGTGAATGCTAAGTATGGATTAACATACCAACAGGTTGCATACAGTGAATGCTAGGCAAAGCAAAGAGTTAAGCACATGCTGTATGGCTCACCTAATCCAAGGATAAGAATGGAACATCAGCAGGAAATTACCTCCAGGCATGTAGGGAACCGGTGAGTAAAAAAGTTAGGCAGTCCTGCAGATAAGGCATTTCTAAGATGAAGTGCTAACTGTGCAACCACTGCTTGGATCTGGTGTATCTGGTCTATCCATGTCTCCTCGGGGGGTAACCTGTTCTCCCCATTGGCTCTCCACAGCCCTAGTCATATTCCTGTACCTAGTCCTGCTTTCCCTCATGAGCCCCAGTGAGAAGGACTTTACATTTACAGGCAGCTGTCCATGGACTTGGGCTCAGGTCCTGTGAGCAGCTCTTCCTCCAGATGAGGTCCGGCAGGATCCTGCTTTGTTATGTTTCAATGACTACCATATCATGTATTCATCATTTGAAAGGTATAAGGATGTCCATTCCTGCATTGCCAGGATGAGAAGCAGGTGGAGATTTTGTTTGTTTGCTTAACTTTAAAATCAGTAACCTCTCAGCCTGAGCGGCTGAAAGTCAAGCTGTTTTATTTTTCTGACTGATGACGCAGTCAGTAATAATACCAGTCATAAAGACTGACGAGATCAAATCAGGTTTCGTCCTTTGACTTCACTGAGTACAAGAACAGAAACAACTGAAATTTAGTAAAATATTTTCACAGTGGTGTAAGGAGAACTCAGATAAGTAATCTGTAGCTCCCTTTTCATTGCAGACCTAACAGTAGCAAAAGATATATAAAATTATTTCATCAAGTAAATAAATCCAGGTCCTAATAGAGATGAGAAACTGATATTCTCAGTACGAGTCTGCAATTTTACAGTTTTTTTGGCAGAGAAAAAGTATGCCTCAATATTTTAAATACCATTAGAAAGAAGCCTATCACTATGAAACACCACCAAAACATGTCTTAGTTGATTTCTAGATTGTTTTGAAACAAGCGAAAAGTCCACCAAGATCAAATATGGAGGGTGGAACAGGATTTGGACTATGAATTACAGCCTTCTTTCTCATTAGCGTCTTATTCTTACCATGGAAATACAGTTGGCTTTTTTTTTGCCTAACACTTACCTACAAATTAAATACATTACTAGAGAATAATTCAATTAAGATTTTCAAAACAATGTGCCCATTATCTGATGTTATGTTCAACTCAAGATGAAAATTGCTTTATGACCCTCATAAACAGTCAAAGATAAATCTTTACACTGTTAGAGTCAGAGAAAGAACCCTTTACGAACAGGGAAAATTTTAAATTCATTTACTTCAGAGTTGGGAAGCCTGATGAATACAAATGTGACCTCTGTTGCTATTATGTAAAAGTTTTTCAAGTTTTGGGAAGTGCTGAGTATAGCACCTTCTGATCAATCAATAAACACATCTAAAAGAATCTGTTTTCCATGCCTTCTAAGTAAATAATATTCAGTACAAACAAGCTCAAATAAAATAAAGGGGAATTTTCCAATAAGGAGTTCATTTTTAACACAAATCTTCCTTCATTATAGTAGTCTGCTTGTCAAGAAAACTTAGACACAGAATGCCATATATCTGCTATTATGGCAGATGTGCTAGGCTGTTCCTGTTTAAACTACAGAGAATCATTAACAATTTTCAAGCTGACAGTTATCAGCCATTACCACTCTTGCTCTCAGAGATTTCTTTATCACATATCAAAATTTACCAACAAAATTTCCAGTCCAGCTGGACAAAATTCTTGGAGATGAACTTGAAGGCCATCCTGGCAGAGTTTAAAAAACGTATTTTAGCTATACTTTTTTGACCATTCCAAAAAGTTGCTAAGCACTGGGGCCTGTTGGGTTCCAATAAAATCCCTTAGCCTCCTTACACGGATAGGGCTGTACCCTTTAAAGCAGAGGAAGATGAGCCTTGGGCTGGGATCAAGTCTTACTGCCTGGAACGTCCTTTTCCAGTCTTATGAAAATGAGGGACTTCTACCCTCAGAGAATCCTGAACATAACCTTATTTCACCTCTGCAGTACCATAATTTGCAATGGTACAAAATCCACAGTGAAATATGATGTATCAGTGTGTGCACCTGTTCCTCATTTTACACGGAAAAGGTGCCTGATAAAATGTGTGCAGTAAAATTTAACCAGCTTTCTCTAGGAAATATTTACACTGCTCCTAAGGAGTTGCTATTTTTCAGATTTAAATCTCTCATTCTCTTTCATTTTGCTTTTCAGAATTCCCAGACCAAAGGAATCTCTCTACAGATTAATACACCACCAAATTTTCAGCATTTCATGTTTGGAATATGAGAGGGAGAAAACCTCTCTGAAACCTAAATATTTTCCCCTCTAAAGACCAGACCCATTTTTGGGAAAAATATGCAGAAGTGTTCTTGTTGGTCTGAATGTTGCATGCAGTTTCAGCTAAAAACACAGCTTTATAGCAGATATATAAAAGAATCAAAATTGGGAGATTTGTAGGAACAGTAGCACATTTTTACAGTAAGTGCAGAGCACATCCTGACACACTATAATGCTGTTTTTGTCTTAATCGTCAAAAGTAAGCTATAGAGAACAAAAAATTCTTTGTTTGACAGAAAAGCAATTGCTATTTCTTGTAAAACATATAATATATTCCAGAAGACCTAAGGGTTTACTTTCCAATAAGGATAGAAATAGACGTGCGCCCCACTGTGAGCTTGCAGTAAGGCTGTTTCATGTAAAAAGTTCGTAATTAGTCCCTGAGTGAATAAAGTAGAAGAGATAAGAGACTGATACTTACTGTAAGCAACACAAAACACTTTTTCTAGCTCCTAGGATTTAAGGGTGTGTGGGTGGGAGGAGGGGGGGACCTATTCTTACTCATTTAATTTACAAGTGTCTAAGCCCTGGAAAATTATTTTTTGCATTAAGCTTAAACATGTGTACTTTAAATTGTTACTAACTGAAATAAAATTGGTAAGAGACACTGCAATTCCAAAAAGCAGACAGGAGTGAAGAATTACACGAAAGCACAAAAGATTGATGTGTTGTACATCAGTAGCAGATTTCATGCTCATTATACAGCTCTGACTTCAGCAGAATTACATCAGCATCACCTGGTGTTTTGCCAGTTTACCTCATTAGCGTTCAAAGGATCCTTATTGAAAAGGAAATACTTGGAAAACTAAATCAAGCTCCTTCAGCCAAAGTTAAATAATAACTGTCAAGAACAAAAACAAATCCAAAGCACGTGAGAAACATCTGCAACAAAAATAAAACTGTAGTTAGATAAAATCACTATCATCTAAATACTAAATTGCCAATCTTGGTTACGCCACGAGGACCTCACTCAAGTCACAAACGGTCATCTGGTTGCCTTCACACCATCTCTGTCATGACTGCACTGCCAGAGAGATCAACACACAGATGTAATGATGTCCAACACTGTATCACTTGGACCATGAATACTGATTCAGTATAGAAAGAGTAAGGAAAATTCCTTGCATTTGGACTGATTAACTAAAACCTCCATGTTTACAAACATCCGATTCTCATCACAAATGCCAGGAATATAATGAAAGTATTTCCTCTGCCTGGATGCAGCACAGAAGCCACAAAACTACTTTTTGTTTACAGTTTGTGTTAATTGTACTTATTTTTAAATCTGACTCTAATGCTTTTGTAGCCACGCACAAGTACTTAAAGAACTGTTTAAAGTTATTTTGAAGTTACTTTAAGCAGGAAAAAGGTTTGACATGCTAATTCTAAAATCATTATACAATTTATCTTTCTTTTTAACACAGTTTAACTCCAACACAGGCCACATTTTCTGGGGCAATTTATGTTCTGCCAATTCATTCATGATTGCAACTTGCCTCTGAAAGCAATCTATTAATCATAACACAACACTCAATTTTTAAATCAAGTCACACTCATTGCAAAATAGCTTGGGAGTTTTAGGTACCTACGTGAAAACAAACAGGTCTTAGAAAACATCCAGAGTAATATATGAAAACATGATTTACCAGGGACACGGGCAGAAAGACTTCAGATAAGTAAGTGTGAATAGCTCAGGGACCATGCACAGTGGCTCTGAAATTTCCAGTTCTCCTCACTCTGGATACTGAAATTTCAGATGATTCTAGTTGGACAGTCATCATCACCGAAGTACTACTAGTGAGTTCTTTAAAGCCAGATAGCAAAATTCAAGCAGATGTCATGTCCTGGCTCCCAAGCAACCGGCATCAGATTCGGGGAGCCCTTGCTTCATTTCCACAGTGAAAGTGAGACAGGAAAGAGGCAGACAGTAATGATGGCAGGAACCCATCCACCTTGCAGAAAGCCCATGCAAGAGTGAAGCTAACAGGCAGCCGACAGCAAGTACAGCATGCTCCAGAGAGGCTCCTGCTCAAAGTCTGTGCATGCTATCCAGCTCTGCCATTGGGATCTGTGGCTTCCCTCCTGTTTTCTGATCCTGAGGAAAAATGTTTGCCACCTTCAACCATTTTCCTCTTATTCTAGCACAGTTATGAGCAGGAACCATTTGTTCTATTTAAAGCTCTTCTAGGAAAAGGTGCAATTAGATCCAACTTACACAGTTTTCCAGTCCACTGATGGGATTGGGGAACCAAAGTGTGTTTCTATTTTACAAAGGAAAACACTCATTTCCCCTACATTCAAAGGCTGGGATTTACAATGAACCAAATTCTGCCAAATTCCCCCTCTCCCTTGCTCAAAGAACATCCATATAGGGACACATTTGTCTTTATTCAAAGAAACTATATTACAGTATTCTACTGATGGTATAAGTGATTGAATGTCAACCAAAATAAGTTCCCAGCAAGAGTACTTTGATTGCTTTCCACTTTCTGTCTGATTTGCAAGTTTTGGAACAATTTCTGCAGTCTTCATATATGTCAAAAGACTGCATGGAAACAGGTTTTACAAATGAACTCAAACAGTAAGGAGTTAGTATATTGGCAGACTCTGTTCAGCAGTGCACAGCGATAGGACAAGGGGAAACAGTCACAAACTGGAGCATAGGAAGTTCCGCACAAAATGTGCGTAAGAACAACTTTGTGATAAGGGTGACAGAGCACTGGAGCAGGCTGCCCAGGGAGGTTGTGGAGTCTCCTTCTCTGGAGATATTCAAGACCCACCTGGATGACCCACTCTATCAGACCCACTCTAGGGAGCCTGCTTAGGCAGGGGAGTTGAACTCAATAATCTTTACAGGTCCCTTCCAGTCCTACAATTCTGTGATTCTATGATTCTGTGATTTATCTCTGACCGCCATTTCCATAGCTTAAACTTCCTGTGTAGGAACAGAAAGAAGATAATCAAAGAGAGGCAGAGTGAACAAATCTTGCCTACCCACTGATGTAAGCACCTGTGCTTACATCAGTGCTTGTCCAATACCAAATAAAATTAGCATGTTGGATTTCAGGAAGCACAGTCAGGCTAAAGGGCACTGTTCTTATCTGGTATTCCACCCAAAGGACGATGATTTCAATTTATAAAGATCATTAGTCAATGAAATATATATTTTAGAGAGTTTCTAGTAGGGAAGATTATTTTGGCAGTCACTGGAGTGTACCAGATGGTTCATTAACATAGGCTAGACAAGTCAAAGGCTTTCAGAATCATTTAGAAAATGTCAAACAGAAACAAGAGCCCTGTCACTTTTTATTAGAATTAACTACATCATACCCTGGACACAGATTTCACCTTGGGTCAGAAAAATTAATACAGAATTATATGAATTGTGTAACATACTAGGTTAAAGATAGGGCTTCCTCTTGGGACTCATTTGCTAGCAATATATCATGGTCTTCTACTTTAGGAATCCTCAACCTTTCTTTTTGTAAGATATGAAAAGAGCTGACCTTGCTCAGACTCCATTGGTGTCTAATTGATTTGAGGTATATGCAGAATTTCAACAAGACACTCCGCTAAAGCTCTTTTGTGATCATTTTCCCAGGAAAGTTTGCAAAAGGGATCACTGAATATTCAGCAGCTTATAGAGTATGCTTTTGTCAGGAGAAAAAAAAATACAAAAAAACCCACAACATTTAGTGAAAAATTGCCTTCGTAAGCCGTAATTAAAATGCAACTCAATTGTTCTCACTTTTTTTGTTGTTGTTTTAATTATCATTCAGATGTCAAAAATCTAGAGAACTTCCAGCTTGTGGAGGGTGTTCAGGAACAAGTGAATGCTGCTCTTCTGGACTACACAATGTGTAATTATCCACAGCAAACAGACAAATTTGGGCAGCTTCTCCTGCGACTACCAGAAATCCGGGCCATCAGTATGCAGGCAGAAGAATACCTCTACTACAAACACCTGAATGGAGATGTTCCATGTAATAACCTTCTCATTGAGATGCTGCATGCAAAGAGAGCATAAATTATATCCGTTAGAGCTTCTGCTTTCAAGGAAAAAATATACTCTGAACTGCTCCAAGCAACACTAATTAAAATGTGGTTTTAAGACTTTGCAAAATGGTATAATAATCAAATACTAATAGTAAATAAGTGATGTATCAGGGTATTTGTATTGCAAACTGTGAATCATATGCTACACATCCCCAAAGGAATCTCTATAGGACTCTTTAAACTGGAGTGAAGTAAACTTAAAAAGTGGATACTATCACCAATGTCAACATGAATAAGGACAGAATGATTCTTGTATATTTAACTTCTGATTGCCAATACGAAGAAATTTAGGGGAAAACTGATCTGTATTGTTGAGCTAAGAGAGTGGGGAATTTAAGTGCACTAAATTCCTTCATTGTACAGCAGGACTTCTAGAACAGTTGTAATAGATGCAAAGCTGCATCTATACCATCTTCTATCATTCTTCCAAGGACCCAACACTTCTTTCTGTGATAAACAATGTGGCATCCATTTAACAGTCTGTAAGAGAGAGTTGGCCTAGGCCACGTTCTAGGTAGCATGGCCACCACTTCCCTAGAGGCTGGTTTTGACAGTCTGTCAGGCCTGCAAACAGCTAATATGAAGAGTCTGTTTTCAAACTAGCTTGGCATTCTTTCTATGTTCTACAGTCTGTTTCATTATGTGTTCATGTTGTTAAATCAGGCAGTATCCTTCTTCTACTACTGTCACTTGCTGTCATTAAAAATCTAAGATAAATATGCAAAAAAAAAAAAATCAACTCAAATATATACTTCACTAGTGCAGTGGCTAAAATATAGCTCTGCTATATACTTATGGCCTTTAAAAAAAAAAAAAAAAAAAAAACAGAAAAAAAGAAAAAGAAGGAAGATGCCTAAGCCACTGAAAGTGACAACTTTGCCAAATACTGTTGTTAAATAAATGAAATAAAAAAGAACAGAAATGCATTAAGCAATGCAAGAATAGGCAAGTAAATCATACGAGATGATGTCCAATATCTAATCAAACTTTTTTTTTAAAGGTTAAGTAATACACTTTTTTTTTTCTTAACGCAAAAAAGAAGGGTGATACTGCTATGTCTATGTAGGCCAAAGTCTGCTGCAGAACAAATATTGGAGAAGAACAAACAAATCTCTCTCTGTCCAAATGAAGGTATCAGTATTAAAATGTAATGCCACGGTTCTAAGTCTTGCCTTATTTCACTGTCCTTAAAGGTAACTGTGCAGATGTGGATCAACATATATTTAAGATAAAGTATTAGCCTCTAACATTAACAAAAACATAGTGTTTACATTCTTTAGGTCCTGTGGGAAAAAAAGAAAAAAGAAAAAAAAAAAAAAAAAAAACTGTGATAAAATTGCAAAGCAGTGATTTCCTTAATGTTGCTTTCAAATTGGTAATTATTTTACCAGTACTTAATTACTGTATGTCGTGAGACACTAAAATCAGTGGGGGGAGGGGACTTTATTTTGTCTTTAATTTTGAGATTATCAGCTGTACAATCACTTGTAGAAACTGTATAAAATCCTAATTCTTTGATTTTTTTTTTCATGAAGATTGCTGGCTTTTGAATAGTTTATTTATACTGTATATGATAGTTTCCACTGTAGACAATTATGATGCTAATTTATTGTTTGTTGGTTTCATCTTTATCTAAGATATAGCCAGAATGAAGAAGCCAAATATATGTGTTTACTGTAGCATGTCTTCAAGCTAGTGGAACATAGTTCAGGGACACACAAAGGTCTTCATAAATTTAAATCATTCACTTGATTAATTGTCTGTAAATCTTCATAATCCTAAATGTAGTTTATTTAAATCTATTGTAAATTATGTGAGTTGTAGCTTTTTCTGTTTCATGTGAACTCGAAAAGGTGCATTCTCTTATTTTTTTCCAACTATCCACACACTGTATACCAAAGACATTAATTATTACATCTGCATTAGTTAACACGTTATTTTAATCACCTGTATTAATCAGCTGTATTCTGTCCACGCATAGGGTACAAACACAGCAAAGCCCGATGTCTGCACCTCCTAGATGCCTGCCTTGAACACAGAATGCACACAGTGACATACTGGCCAAAAGCAAACCGAATACACCCCCACGGTCATCCCACACAGCAAGCATGGCAACATTATTTACCTAAGAGCATTCTCCCTCAAACAAACTAAATTAACAGACAGTAAGATGCAGGTGGCAACTGACTATGGCTGTGATATCTACATATCATGAGTATAGTTCAAAGTTTGCTCATTCATTTCCTTTTTAAAAGAAAAACAAAATATATTTCAAGTGTTTGCATTTTCTTTTCTTTTTTTTTTTTTTGGCTATTGAAATGCTACAGTGAATATCACTGAATATTTAAGTAAAAAGCTTTAAAAATGTTACTAGATGTATTCGCAGCATGATAATCTACATACAGGACAAAAGAATTAGAATAAGGATGTAAGAGAGAAGATTTTTTCATACAATTTAATGGAAACAATTTCAGATAAACTAACATATATTTGCCCATATCTGTCATTCCAAGAATCCCACTTGATTGCCCAAAGTTTGCAAACAAAAGAAAAAAAAAAAAAGAAAAAGAAAAAGAAAATAACCAAACCTCGTGTTAATTGTTAACTACTTTGTAACCAGACATTTGCTTTTGACTGTCTTATTGATTACAGGACATATTAGTAAAAGCAGACTAAAAATTCAAAGGTTTTGGCTTTGGCTGGTTTATTATAGTTGTTCTGTGTGTGTAAACAGACAATCTGTAAAGTCTGACTATTTGTACTACAGATGTTCTGCAGCTGCCTTGGATTTAAATCCATGCAACTCTTAGAATGTGCAGTGAGTTACTTGTTGAAGTTGAAGTTTTCTTACTGTATCAGTGAAATACATATTGTCATGTCAGTTCTTGCCAGAAGTTTCTCATCGCCAATGGATTTTTTTTTCAGTATTTCAATAAATATTGAGATGTTCATGCTGACTACTTTTAAACTGTCTTTATGCATTCCACATCATTCCATTAAAATGAACACTAGTCAAAATACAGTTTCTCAGAAGAGAAGAGTAAAATATAAAACACATAAGAGTCCCCAAAAAAATAAACAAACTGATGCTGAGATAAAAGTACAAATGTAGGAACAGCACTTTCAAATGCTCAGACAGCAATGGTGAAATTGTGTAGGCTGAAGCAAAATAAACCCAGCTAAACAGATCAGAAAAGCTGTGTTGACTCAAAAAGGAATTTAACAGTTAAAAAAGTTAATGCATTTCATCTCATTCTGCACACTTGATTTCACTCTAAACATTGTTCAAAAAGGGTTAAACAGCCAAACAATCGGAGGGGAAAAATGACAGAACAAAAGAAAATCAGGTAACGGGATCCAGCAGAGCTCAGGTTAACCTCTCAGCAATGTAAATACTGCACAGGGGCCAGGGGCAACTCCAGAGCTTCCAGCACAACTGCCAGCAGAGGCTGCCAAGGAGGCAGATGTTACAGCTACTAGAGAAAAATATTCTCTTGAAGTTGCCCTCTGGCTCATCTGATTGCCATTTCAAGAGCAGGGGGTGAAGTGGTCCAACAGCTTGTCATAGCACCCTACTGTTCTGAGATGAAACCCACTGCTTCCCCTAAACTGTCTTGTAGCTGAAAAGGGACTGTTCTGCATGGTGCCAAGTGTTAATGCTTCAAGGGGAAGAAACAGGTCCATAATTAGTTATTTACAAATACTGTGTTTGAATGAAACAAAGCTGTGTTAGCATTGCAATAAAAACAGTCAAATAGATAGGATACTTCTAACTGTTGGGAATCATAACTGAAAATTACAACATCTCATAAGGTCCAGGTGAGGTCTCAGGATTAAAATCTCATCTAAGGAAAACATATTTATTTATATTATATGTATATAGGCACTATATTTAGTATATGTATTACAGATTCAAATTATAAGGGAATTTATTTTTAACTGTGTTTGACACTGATTTTGGAACAATCTGATGTGTGTTTTTATTGGAAACATGGAAAGAGTGAGTTCAGTGTAACACAGGTCATCAGTACAATACTTGGTGATCTTGACAATTTCCTGGAATACCGAATAACACTTTTCCTTAACCCTTAATATGAAACCCATAGTCTAGATATGTGATAAAACTTCTAATGACACTCTTAGCTACTCCAGTACAGTTGCTATAATTTTATCTGTGCAGGTAATTTGCTATAGACTGCAGTTCAGAGAATTAGACTAAACTAACAATACAGAAAAATTCCAGGTAAGTTTTAGGAGCACCAGATCTCACAGCTTTGTAACCCTACAATGCTGGCATGAGGGTAAATACCTCTGTGCCCATCCCATATTCTCAGCTACATTTAAGCTTTTAGAGAAAAGAGTCGGTTTCTAATGGCAGTTTGCCAACAATATGGAAAACTTTGCTAAATTATTAAAGGTAGAAGAGGGCCTAACCCTCACTTTGAGCAGACATGCCTACCCTGATGTCAATGGAACCAACCTTGTTAGCAGCCATATTACTTGGTAGTTTCAGCCCAGTCCAGCCCATGCCAATAGGACAAGACAAGGCTTCCCATCATCAAACGTTTTCCAATGCCCCTTTTTTTGCTCATCTGTGGGACAAAAGTCTTTCCAATTTATTTAAGTCTGGCATGCAAGATTGGACTTACACAATAATAGGTGAGCTTTTCCCATCGCTCCAAAAAAGTCATGACTCCTGTTTCCTGAAATCACTCTAATGTCCTTTAGTCCTAGATTAACATTATTCAGTCTTATGGTAGTTTCTGCGCACACCCAGGAGGATAATTCACATGCAAAGTAAAGCAAAATGTGGATGGAATACAGACTTCTGATGGTGCCTACATTAACAATGGCTCAGCTGTAGTACTCTGCTCAGATCACTGGAGCCCAATCCCATTGCAGACCACAGGGCTTATAATACAGGCTGAAACAAACAGTAGAAATACTTAGTGTTGTAGTCATCATTTATCCTCTTAAATTTTGCTTTCCCTATGCTTTGGGATGAGTAAATTCACTGTAAAATGGGGAAATGATTCTTGGTGTAAGGTGCAGAACATAGAAACACTTCAGTAACACTGGTTGCTAATTGCAAGTGCTGCTGCAGCTACACAAAGCTGTGTGATCCATGGTGTAATATCAAGTGCAATATTCTCAACCAAAAACCTCACAGAACAGGAGCCTCCCTACAGGCATTTGTGTCAATCACACTATGACAGATATGATGGAATGTTTGCTGGATACCATCACTGCCAACAGTCAGTTATACAGTAATATGGGGACTCTATACCAGAGGGAAAAAAGTATGCTTGCAAGAGGGACACTGAATAAGTCACTGTATGTACAACAAAACTGCTGAAGGCCATTCAGTAGCTACTGACATGCCTACAGATATGCACACGTGCCACAAACCACTTTTGGGAATTCCTCAAGAACACTCAAAAATCCAGTTCTCTGGTTGCTGTCCAGGACGATTTGTGAGGCACTGTTCCCCATGGGGATAGCTAGAGCTCTGTTTTGCAGTGCTGTCTTTCCACTCATGTAAGCAGAAGCATGTGTACAGAATAATACAAGAGAGGAGCATGCTCTTCTAAACAATACAACAGCGTTAATAACATGTGCTACACCATTATAGCTGTGGTACTCTTCACCGCTTGATCTAGACCTGCAAGTATCAAAGAGGGTAAGTTCTACAAAGTGCTTCCTGCAGCACAGAAGCACATCACAGCTTTATGTAAGAAGGGCTAGAAAACTGCCTGAGTTTGAATCCCACAGGAAGAAACACGGATGCCTATTATAATCAGTCAAATAGTAGAAAGCAAAAGAGATAACTGGGGGCAGGGGTGCTCCAGAAGAAAATATAAGAAAAACTAAGCACAAATGTAGAATATGCAAGATGATATTTCTGTTTCATAAATACTTCATGATTCATTTTTAATGTAAAGGAAAAAATAAATAAAATATGGTGGATTATTATCATCACTTGGAAGTATTAACAAGACCCGAATAAATTATTATTTATGTATTTTACAGACCTGCCACAGTAAGTGATATTGTTTCTAATTTTCATTTAATAAAAGTCATTTTATTTTACAATTTTTATATGTTTCAGATAAAAAAATAACATGGAATAATTAGTTAAGTATGTTTAATCAATATATTAAACTCCTGCTGAGACAACTGAAGCTTACCATTGGAGTTTATTTTAATTTAAAACAAAACACTATAGCACCTTCCCAAAGTTCACATTGTGTTTTTTTTCTTAGCAAATTCAGTGAAATGCTCTACAACAAATTCTTACTCTTCCTACTAAGATCTGTCTACAAGTTCCACACAACTTGGTTTTGCAGCTATAAGCCTCCCCCAGGTCTTGCATGTCTTTGGAAACAGAACTGGAGCTGAGAGAGGTGCTGGCCCCAACACGCTGGAGCTGAGCACATCTTGTGACTTTTGTTTCTCTGTATTAGTGTCTCTTCTCTGCTCATTTATGTTATTTAAAACCCACCTGATTCTTTCAGTGATCATTACTCTTCACATGAGTTCTCGCTGCCCTTCCACATTTTTCTTTCATGTTTGAAATTTCCCTGCTTAATTTTCTTTTTCTTTATACCACAAACAGAACTCACAAGTCAACCTGACCCAATTTGTTCATATTTTCAGAAGAGTCATCTATATATTTGAGGGTTGGAGGATGGAGGGAATAAAAACGGAAGTGACGAGGATTTAGCAGTAAGTGTTTAGAAGCATCAGAGTAACCATAAATGTCAAAACAGTTAAACAACTGCTGAAACCTGTCCACACCAGGCTAAAGCAAGCCCAGCCAAAAGCAAGACAAGGTCACCAGTCAGCCCACTATGTCTTAGCTTACAGCGACCAGCTAAAACATCAACAGTCCTCACCAAACATTGTTTTCAGAAGGAAAATAGGAAACATAAAAGAATTTTAGTTTAACAATAACACTAAAATATTCATAGTGGAATCTAAACAGAGAAGCAGCATCAGTGCTAGAATGAAATTATTTTAAGACAGGGGTTTTTTGTTGTTTTTTTTGTTTTGCTCCAACAACACACACAACCAAGAAACAGCCTTTGCCAAGAAGAGTAAAAGGAACAAAGTTTTCCTTTTTTAAATTTGTTTGTATATCCAACTTTGACATAGCCTTACCCCTTGAGCATCCTGCAAGGAAAAAAATAAAACTTACCAAAAAGCGTCGTACTTTCCAGGGTGACAGAGTTAAGGCACTTCTGCTTGTCAGAAAAAGCTGGCTGATATCTCACCTGGTGTTCCAGAGCCCTCAGGAAGCCTGGCTGAACAGCATCAACCATGTCTCAGCACTGTTTTGTTCAAGAATGAGCAACAACCACAAACATGAAACAGAGGTTGCTGAAGGCAAAGCCTGAGTACTGCCTATGTGGGGATCCAGCACATTGGTGTCACAAGTGGTCAGCCTGTGAACAGAAGCAGAAGGAACATTTTGTGAGATCATCTAGCACTATATCCCCCTATCTACTACAGAACCATTGTCCATCTACCTAACATGAGAGTTATGAAGAAAACAGCAGTATTTTACTAGCATATTTTCTAATATTTAGATCAAATGATTCATTAAAAGTTCACTGTACCAATGCCATAGTTTTACCCAGCTTATCTCTCACCTCCCCTGTATTTACATTTTAGCTCTGTTTGGAGGTCAATTTCAGGTGAACAACAACACACAGAAATAATTTACACAAAGCATGAAAAAAAGCTCCAGAAAGGAAGTGATCACTTTATGTTGATAAAATTGAGACCAAGGACACTAGAAAAACCCTGCTTTCTTCCTGGTAGCTACTTTATAGTTGTTCTCCTGGGTTTTTTTTAATTTTCTCATGAAAGCCATAATTAATACAAAACAAACTAATTTAACCAAGAAAAAAAAAATGATAACTTGTTTGTAGTTTAAGGAACTATTTTAGAATAAGCAAGTACACACATACTTCATGTAATTTAGAACAGAGATAAAAGAGCAAAAAGTCTCAATCCAACTTTTTCCTTAAAAATAAAATAAATATTTTTAAAATGTGTATTATTCATATAGGTCTGCTAGTCCTGAGGTACATGAGCTTCAGGTCTGTAGCAGAGCTGGTATAAGCGATGCATACTGGGATCCATAGCAGCCAACACTGGAATCCCTAAAACTCTCTGCAGTCACAAACTCCTCTGAAATCCTGGAAAATTCCCAGATGTATCATCTTTAACACAGAGACCAGTATGACCTACTTGCTACGCCATTCCAAAAACCTGATTATTTGTCACGGTAACATTTAAAACACAAGAACTCGTTTATAAATACCATTAGGATGAGAACTGTTACTGGCACATCCACTCTAGAGGTCAATGAGCACCTCAAAGGCACTCAGCCATCCCCAAAGGGGCAAGTGGAGGAAGCAGACCTTGACTGGTTGGATTCACCAGGCAGAAGGTAACTTCTGTGTATGTCTCTTGGAATCCACATATAGGATGGTGTTCTACTGACAGGCTCCCCCTTCTCAAGGAAGGAAAAAGAGAAAGCTGAAGAATAAAGGAAATTTCCTGGGAGAACACACAAACAAGGCCAAATTCCTTTTTTTCTATTTCAGAGGATTTTTCTTCAAGTTATTTGATATCATTTGAATCATCTCTAAGTAGAAACTCCAACACATTTCTTCTGGCAGCATTAGCCTCTCTCAGTCAATGTGCAGCCATCACCACACTACGTTACGTGTTCCCCCCTTAGCTCATTATTTCCACTCTTTAATTGTTCTTTCAGCCTTCTGTAGTACTATTGTTATCCAAATTGTGTTGGTGGTGCTTTCCAAACATGGATGAGTAACAGTTCCTGCCCTTGAGAGTTTATTTTCATGAAATAAACCTTTGAAATTCTCTACCCAAGACAAAATACAACAATTGCAGCCATCTTCAAAAGTTTTTAAAAATTCTGTTAATTCCTATTTCTGACATGAAGCCAAATACCCATCTTTTACGTGCATAAAGATGAGTGGGGTCTTTTCCAAGTAACTCATTTTGTATTGCAAAACTGATCTTAAGGATCTGAACTTCCCCAGAAAGTCCTCAGTTTTAGATCTTTGTCACGCCTCATTCACATACCTCAGAAACTACCAGTCTCTGTATCCCTGTCTAGATGGTTCGTGAGCAGAACTCACAAGGCACATCTGCGATATCCGTAACTGAGACCTTGCTGAAGGAAGTATTCCTCCGTTTACTGATAGAGCTGTTACAAGCTGGTAAAATTCACTGCACAGCTAAATGAGAATGGAACAACTAGGAGATGATGTTTTAAAAGAAACCACACAAAGCCACAGCAGAGATGTAAACAAAGTAATTCATTCCAATTACAGAGAAAAGAGAAGCTGAAAATGACTGAGGGCAGTCAATTCACTTTATCCTAAGAGTTTATTTGCACAGCTCATTCACATAACATAGTTTATTTGGTTTCTGTTCATTCTAACACATTGCAGAATGTAAACACCACAAGATCATCAATCCAAGAATGTTTTTCTGCAAGAGCTAAAAGGGAAAAGGATCACGTGGAATCATTAAGAAATAACTAAATAAGAGTGGGAAAAACTGCAGTGCAGGAAACAATCATCTCCAAGCCTAAAACTTCACAGTTAGTTTAGGAATGGGTCTCATTCTGTATTTGCCTGTTGCACTCCTAAGCACAGAGATATGCATGGTGATACTCTGAAATGCTCAGTTACTCACTGTAGTGCGATAGGTCTGCTCCAATGTCATTATAAACTTTATAAATCATTTTCAGTTAATAACAGTCGGTTAATATCGTGTGAAAACTAAACGGGAGGTTACTTTTCACTTAGTTTATTTAAATGCCATTATTACCATTAAAAAACCAAACCAAACCAAAAAAAAAAAAAAAAAAAAAAGCACCAGCACAAAAAATTCAGCCCAGTAAGAGCCATAAGCCTGCGCACTTCTAAAACTTAGCGTTGGTGAGTCAGCCCCCATGAGCCAGGATGAAATAACTGCCGTAACAGATAGTGATGGACCCACAGGGCAGCTTGGGAGCACAAGACTGGCTCCTGCCCATGCTGCTGAGTGCCCTGACTGCTCTCAAAGCTCCTGAAGAAGATAACAGCCTACAAATCATAGTCTTCACCCAGGAATCTCCAGGTTCTCCTATTATAGCAGTGACACAGACCACAGGAAGAGAAGGGACAAGAGTGAATCAAGGAAAATGGCTAGCAAGAGAACATGGCAAACCATAGGATATGCAGAGAGAACAAGAGGGGACCCAGAAAAATGTGTTCTCGAGGGTGAATCAATGTTTTGACTGAAATACATTAATTTCTTATCTCATTCACACTGTAAAACATCTCTCTGGAGCACAATGACCTTTGATTATTACAGGTAGGTTTACAGACACCGATGCTCCTGATTTGTTTTGTCTGCTGCTTAATTTCTTCAAAGTTACACCAAAAAAAAGCGTACTCCAGTCAGGGGAGAACATTTTCACAGCATATGACACGCAGGAAGTTTTACTGCCGAGTTTTCAAAGGCACTTAGCCCACCATGCGGATACTCAGTCTATTGGGTCGCTGAACTGTAATAAAAGACTTCATTAAATGAAACATTTGATGGAGGTACTTGGCTCATTGGGTCAGTGGTTTTAGTTATAAGGAACTCCTTGTGAAGCTAATAGAGAAAAAAATTAGCCATTTTGATTTCCAAGACCAGCCTCTCTTTTTAAAGAGGGATACACAGCAGTTTCTAGTAAAACACATAATAACCATGGATATTTTCAAGGAGACTACATGCTGCCACTAGCAGTTGCAACAATACTGATGCAAATGGTATGCACAACCAGAACTGAGATCAATAAATTAATGCTGAAGAGCTTGCTGAAACCCCACATCATACTATGACAGGAGTATTAAGAGTTTCAGTGTTTCTCATGATTCTCTTTTCCAAATCCTCTGAAATCTTGCTCGTAGGAAAGCTAGACAAATCTACTGAAAAACCATCAGTTACATATTTCTTCCCAAAGACAAGATTCAATAGCCCCTGTAAAGTTATCAGAGATCTGTTCCTTTTGTTCTTCCTCTAACCTTCTTACCATTCATTTCTTACTTATCTGCCTTCACTAGCGCACCACAAATTCTCAAGCCCAGCTCAGACCTAACTTGGTCTGCTGCATCATCATTTGGTTTTTTTTCTGCTTGAAATGAAAACACCTTACAGACATACACCATAACAGATAAGATGACAGTTCTGATCTAAAACACAGGAGTGTGCCAAGTACTAGAATTCAGAATTGGTGGGCCAGTGGACATGTCTCAGGTATTTCAACCAAAGGCATGTCTCCAAGCAAGTGGTCCTAGAAATCACCAGTCTCTGTTCCACTGTCCACCTCCCTACCATGATGCATCCCCTCTGGCCACCACCAAGCTGCCTCCTCCAGGGCTGTCTGGCACAATGAGCTGCTGCCAAGAGCTGCAGGTGAAAGGAAGTTGTCATGCAACAAACATCTCAGGTGGCTCACTGGAAACATTTAGCATGTGAAAGCAGAGTAAGAAGCCTCATATTGTTTCACAGTGTTAAAGTAGATGTATTCACAACATAGTAACTCCAGCTGTAGGAGAAAAGACAGGGCCCTGGAAAACAACTTCCAACTTTCCTTGAAGGAAGCAAACTACTCTGGAAAAAAACATCACTAATAAATTTTGGCCTGGACTTCATAGTTCAACTACCTAGTTCAAGCAACAAGTAAGGAAGAGCCTCCTTTCTTCTTTGACACTACTGAGGGTTTTCTTAGGAACCAAGTGGTGGGTGACAGGCAAACCACAGGATCCCCAAGGAGGGAATCACATGCACTCCACCTTCATGACTTCCTCAGAGAAGATGCTCAGTTTCAGAGGGAACACCTCTGAACATACCAGTACAGAGTGGACATATGACTGATGCTACGTAGTTTAGTAAAGCACAAAGCAACAGAGCATAGCTTTTACAGCTCAAAATACATTTTCTTTTTTCTCCAAGACTGAATTTCAGAACTTTCAGAACAGCATGCTCACATTCCAGCTCTGGCTGATGCGCCATAGTTCATCAAGAGGGAAAAAAGGAGCATTCAATTTCAAGACATTTCTATGTGGTTTTCTATCAACTTACCTTAGCAGAGAACGTTTTTGTTTTCAGGACAGAAAGCTTGAATCACAGCATGCATATCTACAGCTGGGAGGTAGTATGACTGATATTATCTTCATGATTGCTAAAAAGAACATTTTATCCTCTGTGCAGGAAGCTGAATTTTTATCACCAGCATGACAAAGCCCTGACCTGGCTGAATATCTAGCTATTAGCACAAAATAAATTTGAAAAAGTTTAATGCTTAAGAAAAGTATATATAACAACATTTGACTCTATTTTCTACAATCTGCACAAAATGATTCATTAGCTACTTTGCCTCTTGGTCTTTCAGGCTCCAGTCCTTTCATTCTTATGCCATCTCCTTAACTTTAATCGGGAAACAAAACAACAGGAAAAAGAAAAACAATCACAAAACAGTTTTCTGAGAATACATTTACCTGTCTTCTCCAAGCCTGGTGTCACATTACCAAACAATCATTAAAATAATTACCTCTAATAGCACATTACAAATGATTTCCTGAAGACTAAAAATACTTCTATGACACACAATGCTATGCTGGAAGAAGTTGGGCATTGCTTTCTAAACAACTCATCACTTATTATATGTAAATTCTGATCTCCTTTTGCTGTATCACCAAACACAAATGGCTTTTGCTATCCTTTACACAATCATCCCAAAAGAAATAGGATCATGGAAGCAAACCTTTACTAAGCCTCAGGCAGGCACTGAGATGCCAAGTTCCCACATCATGCAGGCTGCAAGCTGTGTCCCAGAGGCTGCCCGTCACTTGATATTAGTCTACATCAAACTGTGACACACACAGCTACACACACAGCAGACTCTCCCAAATGCGTGCAGTGATCAGAGACTAGCAAGGCAACATCTGCTAGGTCTAGGAACTGCTTCTTGTCACAAACTATGCCAAACTGTCAAATTGCCCGTGACCTATCACCGTACCACTTGCCATACTACCTGAGTTGCCAGCAAAGCTGATGGGACAGAAGCCACAGTGACGGAAATTGCTTGTTTTTTTTCTCTCTTACACTTTAGTATCAGCAGCAGTGTGGCAAACCCAAATAAATACTTTCCCAATATTTTTAGCAGAGAATACATATTGCTTCCCAAACCACATACAAACAAGTCTGCTTTTCTGAGAACTAAGAAACCTAAATTTAAATTCTATTTCTGCATAAGCAAGGTGGGTGTGAGTCTTAGCACCAGCCAGAGCACCTTGCCGTTTCTGAGGCTGGAACACACCAGTCGCGCTCCAATTTAAAAAAATTCAGGAGAGCAAAGGTAGGAAAACAAAAGCCTATTTTAAACATCACTTTCCTCACCCTTTAGTAAGATCATACCTTCCTGAGATTTTCTTCAAGTTTTCCATACAGGTTTTTAATAAATAGAACTAACATTTTACAGAAACTAAGGCTATACAAGCTCTACCAAAAAGCAGCTCCGTGACTTTCCAGTCTCAGTTTTCCTGCTGCAAAATGCTGTTCTGTTGGCTTGAAAAAGATGCAAATCTACACAGATAGATCTATCTTAACATCCCTGGTTAGTAGCACCAACTGTAAGACATCTTATCACAAGATGCTCAAGAAACACCAAGTAACTTCATATTTTCTGGTAATTTTATACAAGAGGAGTGATCATAAGTTAAACATGGCAGTAACTATGAGAGCTGCTCTGAAAGTAATGCCTCCTATTACATTATGGTAGACTACAACATCAGAGATAAATGTTGGAGGTATAGCTGTAGAGGCTGAACCTTCCCCCAATATTCCTGTTACATTTTAGTGCCATGTGAAAGATGACAGCAGATGGGCAGTCTGATATCAAAGTTCATATGAAGCAAAGGTGCATCACTGAATTCTTCCATGAGAAGAAAATTACAGCCACTGATGCTTGCTGAATGTTGATGGAGGCCAAGCAGTGGATGGGAGCACAGTAAGGTGATGGATGGCGTGTTTCAGCAGTGGCAAAAGAAACGTGAAAGACAAACTATGTTCTGGATGGTGATTGTTATGAGTGTGGTATGCAGGCTCTTGTTCATCACAAGCAAAAATGCACAGCTGATGGTGGTGACTATGTTGAAAAAACAGTGTTTTGTAGCTGAGAAACTGCTCTATCAAATAGCATAACTGTGCTCTTTGTCGTAGTTTCCCAAGAAAAAAATAGGAGGCATTACTTTCAGAGCAATGCATGTATTATGAAGATTGTTATCAGGACACAAAAATGATAATAATAATTAAAATAGTAACCCACTAAGCATGATGACTGCATTAGAGTGCAGAAGCTAGCACGTTCCAACATCACTGCCTTCCTGAGTCTATGTCCACGGCTGCTGCAGCTGCAATCTTAGCTGTTTGCCTGCACTCAGTCAAGTGAAAATTATTTGGGAACAGGAATCTTCCGCATATGAGTACATGAATTACGTCATCATTTCTGTAGTGCGTCAGTGAGCAACATTTCAAAACTAAGGTACAGCCTTAACTCTGGGTACTTGAGGATTTTTTTGTCTTGTTGGGCTTTTTGAATGGCAGGAAGGAAGTTGGGGGCCATTGAAGAGAGGAGGTTTTAGCACCATCCATCTCTTCCCCACTTATCTTAACAATATCAACGCCATCTAGTGGTCAATATAGCAGGATGTAAAAAACTGGGAAAGTTGCACATTGTCCTGGCTAATAACTCTCAGGAAGCAACTTGAGAAATGCAAGCTTTCTATATGCCTCTCAACATAGAGAGCAAAAGAGCAATTTACACTGTAGTTGCTTGTAAGCACTTCTCAATGTGTTCAAAGTACAGGATTTTACATATGCCTCTGCAACCTTCCATAAAGGAAAAAAAAAAAAATCAACACTTGGGCAAATCTTGCTCTACAAAAAAGTAGTGGCAAAACTATGTTAATAACACAAAACAGCAATATTTAAATTTATCACTGCAAGACTAGTGCATTTATGACCTAGATTTTCAACACAACCTAGGCTGTGTAATGAAGGACATACATCCAGTCAATAACACCCACAACATCCATTAAATTATACTGCATTTGCAGAAGGCAAGAAAGTTCAGAAGGATAAATGCACACTTAACACATACGGACATTCTGTTAGAAAGCAATGTGTGAGATCAGTATTTATCATCACCATATCGGCACTTAATGCATGATGTTGTACCATTTGGTCAAATTTGATATCCAGCTTAGGGTGAGGGGCTTTTCAGTTTGGTTCAGAATGTTTTCCCCAAGCTTGTCCAAAACTAGATATGTCAGAAAATGTGGTAAAAATGAGTTTTGAAAGACACTCAGTGCTAACCAGGTATCTTACACTCCTTTCTGAAAACAAAAGTGGCTGACATACACAACAAATGTTAGCAAATAAAAGTCAAGGCAAAAGAGTTTTTATGTCTGCATAAAATCTATCCAGACTCATTTTCCCAGAAAATATGTTAGCAAAGTACAAGGTGTAGGATAAGGTGCAAAAAGTACTCTGAGAAGAATCATCTCAGCACATTTTGGGAAATGCTGAACTTGTTCCTGTATTACAGCATGTATCACATTACTCTTGAAAAGAAAATGAAAACTTGTTATTGCTACTAATAAAGGCAATTGCTCTTCCCCTCATCAAAGCTTCTGTACATCTTTCAGACAGAGATCTTTCAAGCACACAGCTCCCACCTCAATTTTGGTCCCATCTAGCTCAATCCTCTCTCCAGAGGCTCCCAGTTTTCTAAGATTTCTAGACTGCTCTTGAACGTGCAAAATTTTTTTAAAATTTCACTGTATTTTCAAATATAGAAATATTTGCTGTCTTCTACCTTATATACACAGATGCTTGTGCACTAACCCAAACAGTTTGTAATGTTTTGAGTAATGCATCAAAAGAGCAATGGCACCTTAACGATATATTACATTAATACATCATCAAAGCTATGGCACTCTTATGATATATTAGTTTAATACATCATAGCGGTGCCATGTCTTGGACAATGTATTACTCCAAAACACAGCAACAGCCAGAAAGCTCTCAAAATAAGTTTTGTGTTTTTCGAACTTATTTACATCGTTTGAGTCTGGGCTATTTTTTAAATTTCTCAGAAATAACGGTGTTCACAAGGGACAGAAGCCTGCCACTACCCAGTCACGTCAATATTCCCAAGAAGCTATTTCACAGTCTACCACCTAAGACACTCTTGCACACACACACATGAAAAACATGCTTTGGTGACTAAATTAGCAAAGCCAGCTTTCCCCTGCTACAAGAATTTGTCTAGTACTTCACCCAAATTTCATGGCATTTACCCAGACCTTCTGTTACAGTTACAGCACCCAGCATGACCAAGATCCTATGCATACAATACAACGTTTCAGGAAAAACATATGTCCTCAGCATAGCTTCAGGAAAAAGCGGTCAGATCACAGTATAGATTACTGTCTTGGAGCATGCACAGCTGGAGCAGCCAAGGCTGGTATGTAACTGCTCTTCTGACCTGAGCCCTGTGTGTGCAGGGACACTGCCCATCATGGGACTGGAGCCAGGGTGAGCACTAACATTTATCACTTCTTTTGTAAGAATCAGTCACCCTTGGGTTTCTGTGATAGCTAAGGATTGCATTGCATTCTTTTTACACAGATGTATGGCCTTCCCTCAATGTTTTCTTGCATTAGTGCCAAAAACATGCCAAGTACAGTCTGACCAATATGTTTGTGTGTCTACAAAGTAAATCGGGTTATGTGTGCATGCAGGATCCGGGAAGGGATATTTTGCACAAGGTCAAAGACAAAAAGCAGAACACCTCCTGGAAAGTAATAGAAAAGAACGTACAGAAGTGAAAACAAAGCTCCTGCAGCAAAATAAAGATGAAAAGGAGAAAACAAAATTATCATCTCAAAACAGGAATAAAAAGAAGAAAAAAAAGAACACAAAGAAAAATCCTCACACAAAACTGAGGTGAAAGAAACAGGGCTTTTCACCACGCCGACTACGTGGGAAGGCGCACATAAAATTTATTGAGAACCGCCTGGTTGTTCTTTGGGGCCTCAGAAAGAGGTGAAAGTTTAAAAGGTTAATCCAAAATTACTTTTATAGCCACAATGTAAATCTTTCCTCCTATTATTTATTCATAAATTACTCATTAATTTCACTTAAAGCACTTCAAACACAATTACGCAGGTGCTCCAATTCTTACACAGAACAATAGCAGCGCTGCACAGCGCCCAGCTGCGCTCCCTCCCACAGCCGAGCCGAGCCCTCCGCCTTCCCACCTACCTGCTTCCTGACGGCCCGGCTCCTCCCATGCAGCAGGTACAAAAAGATTTAACTTCCAAGCGTCTCGCTGAAGCTCCCTCGAGTGTTCGGCCGCCCTCCCCCGCGCCCGCCACGGGCACCTGTCCGACCGCCGGCTGCGGGTGCAGCTGCGGGTGCAGCAGCGTGGTGCAGCTCGGCCTCCCCGCGTCCTGCCGCGCAGCACGCGCTCGCACCGCCGGGAGGTGAGGGCACGTGGCGGCGCCTCGGCAGCCCTCGGGCCGCCTGCCTTACCTGCGAGAGACGCTGTTTTCCCTCTGTGACCCATCAGCTCTGTGTCTGAAGTAAAACCATCCTGTTTCTTGCACAGGATGAGGTGCATCGTTACCAAGCCACGGTTAAGCCATTCTTGATTAAATTACACTTGTTCGCATTCCTGTAATTTGAAGGCAAATGCAAGTCTGGATTCGATTTCTATCTCCCTTTGTTCCAATACACTAACATTCCTCCATTCCTTTGGTACACAACATTGTACGTTCTCCCGTAGCTCTGAGTCCTACAGAAGCACAGCACACAAGTAGTTGTGGCATTACTGCGGGAGGATAAACTGCACAGACACAGCTCAAAATCAGAAGTCTTTACAGAGATGGAAAAAAATAACAGATTTAGATAATAATAAAATGTAGTCAAGAAAACAGAAAAGAGTGCCAGAGGGGTTTGGGGGAATGTACAGAGCACTTCTGGGAGTGCAGAATAGAAATGGGAAATAATCCATCTTCAGCTCCTACCCTGTCCAGTAGCTTAGCCTTCAGTAAGCAACGTGCATCCAAGGGCAGGGTGACCCCAGGGCCCTGAGCTTCCACCAGCACCCAGAGCAGAGCTGGGGGGAAGGCAGAAGGCAGAGGCCGGGCCCTGTGCTGCCCACCCACCAGTGAGATGGCAACAGGAGCCTCTCCTGCTTCTCCCCTTCCTGCCTCCCAGCTCAGAGGATGCTTTTTGCTTGATGAGCCACCACCTTGACTTGCTGAGACAGCAAGAGTATCATCCTCTCCACAGTGATGATTTTTGAAAACCTCTAACCAGCTCCTAATCCTAATACCTCTATCAGAATGGATGCTAATAGAAACATCATCAAGACATGCGTGCATAAAATAATAGATCATATGTCTGAAGTACTAATAAATATCGTTCTTAAGTAGCAGTAGACTTTGCACAGAGATCTAGAGCCTGAAACACACTCTGGATATATTAAAATTACATGACAACTTCCTGTAATTCTAAGATACTAATTATAAAATATCAGCACCTAAACAACTGCTGCACTGTCTTTCTGAAATCCAGGTAGTAAGAGGAAAGTTTAAGGGAGAAAATGGAAATTACCATCTCACTTGAACTATAATTCAAAAAAAAAGAATACACACAAAACTGCACAGTATACAGAATCCCTAAGTTTGATAGATGAACAGAAAAATGCAATTAAGTTTTTAGCTTATAAACCTAAACATCAATCCAAACACAGAAATAAGTTCTGCACAGCAAGAGTGAGAGCAGAAATAAGCTCAGGAGAAGCAATGTAAGGCTCCTGAAGAGCCCCTCAGCCAGTGCTGGGTTCATACTTCGCTCTTAGAGGGGATCACGCTGAGATGTAGTTGTTGCACTGAAGCAACGCATAAAGTAAATGGAGAATTTGTTTTTCAACTATAGGTCAACAGTGATGGTGATAATAAAGAGGAACACACAGGAAACTGTGTGCCATTCCAAAAAGAGCACAGTTCTTACTGGTGACCCTCTGGGACATTCCAGCACATTAAGGAATATTCAGATGTCTTTGGTGTCAACAGCAAACAATGAACTAGCTAAAAGGACTTCGGTAGAGCTATAAAGAATGTTTTCCAGAAGGTTTTAAATCTAAAACATCCTTTGGTAATAACTAAACCCAGGTTCCAAAGGCTCACGCTGCTCCCTCCCCTCTGAGTACAGCCACACAGAGCTCTGGAGTTCAGTATAGAGAGCAAAACCAAACAGTGCACTTGTCAGCACTGGGAAGAGTGTACAAAGCACAGGAGGAAAGAATAACACACCTTCTGTTTCTGAAAAGGAAAATGAGGACAGAGGCACAGACACCTCAAACATCCTATTTCTGTCAGGTCCCCAGGACGTGCACCCACACAACACTGCTGGAAGGTGGAGTTGTACAGCACCACACGTGGAGCAGTACTTGCCCTCAAGGCAGCTCCTCCTCAAGAGGAACAGTCACTGTATCTGTATCAACACCCTGCTCCTCGGTAGCCTGAAACCGTGGGGAATAAAGGAAAGCCATTAAAAGGCTTTGCTACTGCTCAGATCAGTCTTCAGCTGCCTGTGGCCACAGGCACAGCAGCAGCACTGTGCAGTAGTGAGGCTTCCTCAAGGACTGACATGGAACAGGGGATTGGGGAGAACCCTCAAGCCCTTGGAAGAGCTACTGGGGCTTTCTGCAGAGATATTTTCTGCATTGTAACTGATGGACCACTCTAACTTTTGCCTGGCCAGTCTCTGAAAGCTGCCTAACCCTTCCTGTAACCAGCTCAGGGAACCTGTTAGAGCTGTATCATGGACTTGTTACACCATGCTTAAATACCATAGCATTGCTTGATCCTCACCTGATATAAACACATTCATTACATGTTAGTAAAATTCAGGGGAAAATGAGCAAGAAACAAAGCAGCCTACTCACATGTAAATCTGAAGTTTCCTCTTCTGGGGGTGATTCAAGCATTTTCCTGAGATTCTTTCTGGAGGGGTAGAGGGACTAAAACAGTCATTATGTGCAAGTCATCTGTAAAAATTAAACAAACAAGAAAAATCAGAACACAAACAAGGAAAGGCATGCAGTATTAGAAATATTATCTGAAATCCAAGGTTCAAAATGATTAGACAAAAAAAAAAAATTAATCTTCCATATAATTCAACTTGTATTTAAATTCCTCTGGTATCAGCTCTCCCCACCAAGTCTTGTTCAGATCACTACAGGAATTTATTACAAATTTTGCAGAGCTTTTGACCTGTATCATCTTATTAAACTTTTATGAAAAATCAATGGAGTTCAATCATGTTATGAGCTGTTCTTCACATAGCCACGTGTCAGTGGCAAATGGAGAAGTCTCTTTTTCCCAATGTCTAGTGTGAAGACATTAAATTGGATACAAGTCTCTGACCATACATCCATGGTGCTGATGAGATTGGAATAAACATTTAAGAAAATGAAATAAATGCAACTTTGGTGAAAACGAGGTGGACAACCAATGGTTTTTGAAGATGGGAGGAAAACAACTTATATACATGTAAAATTAAATAATTTTATCAAATAAATGTTTAAAATAGATGACCTAAGGTTCTTTGTTTTGATTCAAGGAGAAATAGGCAATTTAATCACACAATCACATTACTAGAATCACACCAGGATGAAAACATACTTTCCCCTTTTCTTTTTTTGGTAAGTCTGCTTTTAACAGCACAAGCAGGACTTCAGAGCATACTTGGGCAACAATGAGTTGTCAGTGCTCCTGTCTGGGACTCTGCACAATAAAGCAGTCTTCCTCTAGTACACACTGTGGCTCTGCTTGGGAGCAGCAGTGCAGGATAGTTCAGACAACTCAGGGTAGGATAAGAGGGTAAAATGAACCTCACCTACCAAGGGGATTGGTGAGCACATCCAGACAGCCCAACGTCAGCTGTGCCTGGTGAGTCCCATCGATGCCAAAACTGTGCTTCAAAAATGAATAAATAAACCAACTGCCTTTCTGAATAAACTATCACATCTTGAGTATGGAGTCTGAGCTGCTCAGCCACTGTTTGCCAGTTCACTGCTTTTTTACCCATTTTATGGGCACAGAGACATTGCTAATAGTATAACGCTGTTTTTTAATGGCAGACACTGAAACAACCAGAAGCCACATTCTGTAGAAACTCTGCTGGGTAAGCATCAATAAGCTCCCATATTTTGAACAAGCACAACAGAACCTATTAAGCTTCAACAGAGAGGATAGTGTCTCTTGTTTGTTCTATTTCTTTATTTTCCTTACCTATTGTTTTGTTTTTAATTTCCGTGAGTAAGCTGTATTGGTGTCCTGCTGGCTTCCTGCTAGCCACAGGAGAAGGAAGGGGAATTTTTGCAATAATTTAAAAATACACTGAAAGTGTGGAAAGGTTAAGAATTCAGATATAAAATGAAACTAAACAAAGGCAAAGCAAATTGACAAAATTAGCCCCTATCTAATCACCAAAACAATGAAAGTTCTACAAAAAGCCTAGAAAAACTGGGTATGCATTAAAAAATATGGCCATGTCATTTTATTTTTTTAATAAAGCAAAATCTGTGGTGGTCTCCAGCATGCCATCCCAAGGTGCAGAACAGTGAGACTAATATTGAAGCTGTTCAAGGGGGTTCAGAGGGCCACAAAGATGGTCAAGAGGGCTGCAGCATGTCTCCTATGAAGGAAGGTTGAAGGAGCTGGGCTTCTTTAGCCTGCAAAAGAGAAGCCTCTGGGGAGACCTCATTGCAGCCTTCCAGTACTCAAAGGGAGCTACAAGAAGGAGGGAAACTGACTTTTGTTTTTAACACATGCTGATAGCGATAGGACAAAAGGAAATGGTTTTAAACTGAAAGAAAGGAGACTTAAATTGTATACTAGGAGGATCAGAGGCTGGTAAGATACTGAAAGAGGTTGCCCAGAGAAGCCGTGGATGCCCCACCTCTGGGGGTGAGTTGGATGGGATCCTGGGTAGCCTGATCTAAAGGATGGCAACCTTGCCCATGGCAAAGGAGTTGGAACTAAATAATCTTTAAGGTCCCTTCCAGCACAAGGCATTCTATTATTCTGTGTTGCTGATTCTAATCACATTTCTCAACTACAGGCTGAATGAAAATGGAATCTTTTGAAATTAATGGCAACCTTTTTTTTTTAAACATCTGGCCAGATCCATAAGCTTCTCACTTTTATGCCAGTCAGCTTTTTTTCCAGGAAAAGGCAGCTGATATGTTTCTTGTACACAAACTGTGTTTTGCTATAAATGAAATTAAAAAAAAAAAAAAGTGACAATCATAAGAGGAAAACAAATCACATCTTTTGAAACTTTTAAAGTTACAAATATTTCACACCATTTCACCTCCAAAATAAAGGAAGGAATTAGGCTAAGATTTGTATTAGTTACATTTAAAAAAAAACATCTGGAAAGTCTGTTTACATGCACTGTTCATGTAATTACAGCCTGAGACATTTCATGCTGCAAGTACACCTTGGCAGAGATATGTAGGTTTACCCAACTAGTGTGAACCAGGGCCAGTTGGCCAGCTATGACTAGCAACAAGCCTGAACCTAGGGTGCTTTACACAAAGCAATGCTTTTTGCTACATTGCTATATATGCTACTGTCTTGTACTTTTTTGCTTACAACTTCAGTGCCTTAAAACTCTAAGACGTGAAGAAATGTAAGAAACTGAAGACATATTGGAATATAGTGCAAAAAGGAACTGGTACCAGAGCTTTAACAAATGTTGAGTTCATTTTGTTGTTGCATCCTCTAAAGGGAATGCTGTTTTGCTGTCTTCAGCCTTGATTACTGTGGGGAAAAGCCCTAAATGGGATATGCTTTTGGCCTGATAGACAAAACATGTGTGTTGATGCTTCTCACAATGTGAACACAGTCATCATGGGAATTGTTGCTTAGCTATTGTAAAGTTAACTTGGGTACTGCAAAGTTTTTTTGTGATGTTGTGTTTACTGAAAAGACAATTGAGAAAAAAAGGTTCAAAATACTTTTTTTTTGCTATTTACATCAAGTGCTTCTATAACGCAAGAAACAAACAATAAATGAGGATAAAAATAGAAAATTATAGTCAAACAATACTCACTTTACTCAAGATATAAATACTCTCATCAGCTATTATTTAGCAAGATTTATCAAGACAACGGGGAATGTCTGGAAAGAGGCTGTAGTCACCCATTCGATCTAAAATAACATAGGAAATAAACTTGATTGCATTTAGTCATTAGTTTAACATCTATTAAAACCAAATTTCCAAACCCCAGCTCTACACTATCATTACATATGATCATCCCTCAGGAGAAAAAGAATTCATCCAGTTGTGTATATGAATGATATTCTGTAATGTCTTTTCCAAAGCTGACTACTGGCCTGGGGTGGTTTGTTTCCAGTTTTTTTTACTTTTGGCAGGGGAAGGGAAGGAGTTGAAAAGTGGACAAAAGTTCAGAACATCAGCGTCAGGTGTGAAATTTGGGTCTGTAAGTTTGAGGGATGAGTGTCTAAGCCCACCTGGGGGCTGCGCCTGAAATCACCAGGGCTTAAGTCTCAAACAGTCTTAAACAGTAAGTAGCATGGTCATTGCTGCATAACAGTCTGTAAAATGGAAACAATGAGATTTTTCTAACTCACAGTGGAAGTGCTAAATTAAAACCCATTAATCCTTGGCAAGCATTTAGGTACTATAGCAATATAAAACACATCCATAAGCAAAGATCGCTCTATTGAGTTTAATGATATTATTCCCAAACTATGAAAGAGTGATCAAATGAAGAACTTCTGTTTTCATTAGGAGTGCTTAGATATTTTTGCTAAAATCTCTGTAAGTACCTCAGAAAATATATTATTTGACAGAGTCAATGACAAGAGGGTCATTAACTTTAAAGCTAGGCCAATTGACCCCTGAAATAATGCTGAATCCTGAGTATGATGAAAATATTACTTCTAATTCTGTTCCATTTGCAGAAAAGCTTCATAACAATCTCTCTTTTTCTTCCCAATTATGCAGGTTCAACATACTGACTTTTTATTATAAACTGACTCTGCTCATGCCATATATTGCTTATTTTAAGGAATAAGCTACTGTTAGATTAATAAAATTTCTTCCCACTTCAGTTTGGTGCTGTTATAAATCAGTGCAGCTTGTGATAAAGATCTGACTTGAAATTACAATAAAGCAACAGAAAGCTGGATGTGCAGAGGAATATGTAGTTCCTTGGCAGTAATTTTATCAAATAACAGTAACTTTTTTTGAAATTAAGACTCAATTAGCCATCTTCTTTCACAGACACTACTCTCCTTTAGCTTTTAAGCCAGGCATGTAGGTAATCAACATAAACTTCTTGCTACCTGTAAGAAAGCCAATTAAATTTAGAAAAAACTCCAGTTTTTAAAAGAAAAGAATAAAATAGATAAGGCAAAACTCCAAAATAGGGCTCTGATAGGGTTAACCTGGCTATAATGTGAATTACTCCTCACTGTAATCTGATTTATGGGGAAAGGACAAAGCACAGCAAATTTTGTCAGGTATGTTTTGCTTTTAGTTCACTTGGACAAGCAGGAAAAAAAGAAGAAAAAAAAGGATGAATTAGAAACTATACTGCTGAATAACAAAAACAATATCTGAGGAATTTCATAAATGTACGAAGTAATCCCTTCTGCTAAAAATATTTAATTAACCTTATGACAGATAGAAAAACAAATTTTTAATATCAAAAATGTTATTTTTAAATTACTAGACCAGGTTTTAATTACTGATAACCTCAGGTCAGATATACAATAGGCCAGGCCTCTGTGAAGCAGTAAACTTGGCATCAGTTCTCTACATTCAGGCAGAGTCTGATCAGATTTTGTTTTGCAGCAGTCACTTAATTAGTAGTATCAGTAACCCTTACTACCTTATCTTCCTTTAGCTAATGATATCATTTTGCATGTGTTAAGTAAAACAGGAATTAACAAAATTCCAATGGCTTACTTAAATGGTAAATAACAAGCTGTTTTAAGGAAGAAATCTCCTAGGGAGTGCGGAAAAACCTGCAGCTGAAGGCAAGCGTGTCAGGATGTGTAACTCCGTGCAGGCATAAACAGGAAACGGAGCAGCTTGCATTTGGATTGACAATCTGGCTCCAAATGTCTCATCTACGGCGGGCACAATGCTTGAACCCTGTCAACTTGAAAACTCTGGGTTTGTAATAGTTCTCTGTGCTGACACCTCTCAGGGCTCTCTCATATAAGTACAATTTTGTCCTCTTTGTCATTCTTCACTATCAGGAAAGGTTTTGCTTAGTGAAACACTTAAAATTAATAACATCACTTCTATGCCAAAACATTTTTCTCATACATCCACTTCCTATGGTTTTGGTAGTAAAACCCTTGGACCAGAAACATCAAAGATTAATGATTTTTAAACTGTGAATTATATTAATTTATTTTATTGTCATGTTCCAACATAACTGATGAACTTGCTTTACCTTCTGAAAAAAAATTCTCAAACATCTAACAGAGCCAATAGTGTTCAATTCTACTTCTTCATATTTTTCTGGTGCATTGACCCCATAGTAATTAAACATTCTGCAAGTATGCTGTGCAGAAGCTTAACTAGGTGCTTCTAGAATACATGTCCTGCAAGAAAAGTTCACCATAACCAAAGCAGTCTGTGTACTTTCTAGGTTCAAAGATTAATGGGATGTGAAAGGAGAGAAATAGTGTGGACAATAACGTGGATCATAGGCCTTCTGTGACAGATGTATCAGACCCTCTCCATCCCCAAAAAAGATTCTTCTGGGAGCCATTTCATCTCTGAAAATGTGGGCATTGCAGAGTCCAAAGGAAACAACCAGCAGTAACTTTCTTCCTAAGGATGTTTGCCAAGCCAGGGATGTGGTCCTTGTAGAACAGATACAGTGCTGAGAGCATTTAGCCATTTAGAAACAACAATAAAATAGCAAGAGCACAAAAATCCTGGAAGTTTTTTTTGTGTTTTTTTTTCCCTCTGCATCATTTTAGGAAGAAAATAAAGCCCACAAATAACAAAGTTTTCAAATCAAGAGCCTACAGTTAAATATTGTACTAAAGCTAAAAATTAAATGGAAGACTTGACAAAGTTATTCATACCAATGCCAGCTTATTCAGATACTTCAATTTGAATCTGGAAAACTCAAATGCAAAGTTTGTGAAAACGGGAATTGGTCTTGTATTCAACAGCATGATCATTGTCTAGAACAAACCAGGTAAAAATACACTACTTGCATTTGTATCACCACCTTCACATCTAATATCAAAACCAGATATTAACATTTCTTATTTTATATTCTGGTCACATATTGTTGTCAAGACAGAAAATAGCTCCGTAAAATACTACATTTTTATTTGTACGGCACCCCATTTTGTACATTAAGGACACCAAGATGGAGGCACTTCAACTGTTCATTCATCCATTTGTAAAGAAGCAATTAAAATCACACCTACAAAGCCACGAACCACTTCACAATTCTAAATACTAAGATAGAAATATCTCAATATCCAAACTCTTGTAATCAACACTGTAATTAACAGGTTTAGAAACTAACAGAACTACTATTTCCAAACAAGCAAAAAAGATTTTTCAGCATAAACTGATGTACTTAAGTTACAAAATTACAATTTAAAAAATATTAATAGTTTATTAAAGGAAACTCTTGAATTCAGAATGGTAATTTCTCTAAGCATTTTGTTAATGCACTAATTTTGAAAATCAACAGTATTACTTCAAAAATCTTCTGTATGATGTAAACATTTCACAAATATCCTTAACACACTCAGCATAAACCCTTTTGATAGCAGTGCTGTTTAGATGCTGCAGAGCTCTATTTCCTCAAAACCTATGAAATGTGACAGGATTTCTCTCTCAGAAGATATATGCATGGTTCTATTCGTTTTGTGCAAGTTCTTGTTTAACAAGAAGCTGAATGACATAAGCCGGGGTAAATACAAATGGTAAAAAGAAATAATAGTGAAATCCCCAAATTAAATTCTTGTCCTTAAAAAATGTTTTTCAAGCACCTTTTTTCTTTCTTTCTTTCTTTTTTTTTAATTTTATTACTTGTAGCATGGTGACTGGCATCAACTGCTAGGTGTACAGGGCACAGGAGAACAGTCCTCACCTGAAAAAACTGAGGGTCCAATTCTGTCTTTTCTAAGACCTGAAAAATTTGATGCTTGTAGGGAGGAAGAAGAGCTGGTTAGGCTTCATTGTAAAACAAATGGAATAAATTGTTTGTTTGTATTTTGTAAGCTAGTATTCTGCAAATGCATAACAGCTTTCAAGTGATCTTTTACTCGTTTGAAGAAAACCATTACCTCTCTCAACTGGTTAAATCATCTCAATTTATCATCGTTTTTGAACGCCTTTGAGCACCTTTGATCATTCTTTCAAGAGCAGCAAACATTTAACCAGAAACTATGCTTGCAAAATGCAGAAATGTTTTGGAAAGTTTTCCTTATTCTCAGTCTTCCTAGGAATTTCATGTCAGCTTCATGAAAGGCAATACAGCAAAGGGAGCTTGTGCCCCACCAATTAATTTATTTCAGCAGACCTAGACTTCCAGTAATGCAGATACCAGGAACAAGGGTCGGGGGAAGGAGATGCAAGGCGTCCATTTGTCATTACACACCTCTCCCACAGACAGGACAGCGGCAGTCATCTTAGTGTGCATCAGAGAGGAAAGGCTGCCGCATGCCCCCAGCAGCTGGGCACACACAGCAGTGGCACACAGCTGCAGCAGCGAGGGATGAGTGCCGACGGGAGCCGGTGCTGCGCTGCGTGCTGTGCGCGCTGGCTGGAGGAGGTGCTGGAAGAAGCTTACGCTGGGGGAAAAGCAAGGGGAAATTAGATGGGACAATCAATTACAATATTTGAAAGCGTCTGATTAGCATACAATGACCAATTTCCTATCTAAAAAACAAAAAGGTTCAGCGGCATGTATCTGAGGCATATTCAGATTGTTATTTTAACACATAAGCAACAATAGTTTAGAAATCCCTGATATGAGCTGAGGATGGAGCTAAGCACCCCAGTAGTGACACAATATAAACTTCAGCACATGAAATACTGGAAGTTGATGTAAACAGCTTTTAATAGCAGCGAACATTTGCTCGCTTTGTTTAGACCATCTGGATGTTCCATTGTGTTCGGTTCTACACCGACTGCCATCGGGTGACAGTTGATATATGTTAAGTACAAGCAAAGTGCCTCAGCCCACTCCAGGGACCCCGAGGAGAACTTCTCAGTGTTTTGTGGAATACACTGTCAGATCGCAGTGCGGTTGCCTGCATCCTTAATGGCTCAGGGCCAAAGTCCTCCGGCTTTTTTATCAAAGGAGAGTTTTGCCTTTACTGTTTGAAAGGTTAGGAAAACTATGCCAAAGTTCTTCCAGGCAGCTTGCAGAGCATCAGCTGACAGGAACGATTTTCAATATGGAGCAAAGAATAAAGAGAACCACTAGTCCTGAGAGATTCCAGGTCTCACTCATTTTACGTGCAATGTGGCTAACAGCCTTTTAAGTGCAACAAAAGAAAAAGTTACTAATAAACATGATGATGTAATTGTTCTGGAAAAAAGTTAGGAAATCAGCAGCTAGGAGCAGATGCATTTTTCCATGCCTGTCAAGCATGGAACACAGGAACGAGTGCAATCTGAATGCTTATTATTTAGATGAATTCATGCAGGAGAAAAACATTTTAAGTTTCAGGGTACAAAACTGAAACAGTTTAGGCTCAGCCTTTCTAAGGATACTGACCACTTTTAGCAATTTTTTTTTTCTACCAGCAGCATGATTATTCAATAAATCATGATAGATCTGGAATCCCAGTGAAAATCTTAACTGTACTCATTTATTCATAAAATCTCCTATTAAAAGGAACAAAAGTACTGAAAAACACAAAAAATACACCCCAGGTGCCTAGCACACAACATTCTCTTCTTTTACTTTGTCATACCTGTTAGATTGTTTGATCTTTTCCGTTATTGGCTTTTTCCTGCAAATTTTAACTCTTTTAAGTTTGATTCTTATTAGGCATTGCAGGGAACTATTTGTCCATCCAAACAGCAGCACATAAGCAACAACAGTCCAAGGCTACTCACAATATACCACAGCCCTGACAGGGGCTGGGAATGCGTATTAGTTTCCATTTCACTTCACTTAACAACCTCTCACAAAGGCTATTCCAAGGAGTACCAGGTGACAGCAGCTGTTTCAGAGGTGCCCACACCAAACCATCCTTTGAGAATCAATCTCATTCCATGCACTTTGGAACAACCCAGCAACCATTATGCAGGTGGTAATTTTGGTCACTCCTCTCTCCTTTATTTTTTCAGTCTGAACCAAAATTGAAATATCTTTTTCTAATAAGATGGCAGAGTGCCTCCAAGTTACCCACAGAATAATGTCCAGCAAAGTATATGCATTTGAACAAATGTCATCTTTTTCGAAAATACTGAGAAGAAGTAATATATGCTGGTGAATCCAGGAAATAGTAAATCTATTACGTGAATTAAAGAGTGCCTCACGTATCTCAAAAATAGCCACAACTTGCAGAATCAGATAAAGAAGATAAGTGATCAATCATTCAAGCTTAAAAAAAAAAAAAAAAAAAAAAAAAAAAGGTCAAATTACAACATTCAAACATTGACTACTGCTCCTGCAAGGGAATTGCTTCTCATGCTAAAGTAAAAGTCCAGCTGGAGATAGGAAGGCCTATATTTAGGACCAAATCTCATTTCTATTATTTGAGAAAAGTCAAAAGGACAGATCAAGTCAGTCAGCTGGATTTCTGTTGGAAGACAAAAATATATCCACAATTCCAACATGTAGGTAACTTCTGAACCTTCTTTTCTATCTCTGCCATGTCTTAGCCCTCGTAGTTCTGTAATCACAGCAGTTACACCAGGATTGTCTATTTTCAAATTTACTTCCCTTAGAATGGTTTTGGAAAGCGTAACAGTCAATTAAACGTTTAGAAATCTAGATTAGATTTCAAATAGTTTTAGAAACACTGAGTACATATTGTAATACTGCCAAACTGCAAGTAATACACATTATGTTTTATCTAATTTCCAGAAAGACAAACAGACACACAAAAGGCAACTTAGTCAAAGGGTGGCACATGGCTTCCAGCTCTGGCTCGGTAGAGGAGAACATCTGTACCAAATGCTGCTGATGCTTAGGCACTATATTTTCCAAATATTATTTGAAGTATTAAGGAAAAAAGAATCCTTCTTTTCAGTTTAAGACCACAAAGTGCCTACCTGCCAGTTCAGTTGGGCAAGTGTACCACACAGGCTCTCAGTTAAGTGTTGACTAAGATCCACCTATGATGTGAAAGGAAACTGAAGCTGCTTATTTACAAGCCAAGCAGCTTGTGATGAAATGTTCCACACAAACATACATGTCCTCACATTACAGCCCTAATTTTCCTATTTGCTTTAGTTCCCTTTCTTTATATCGTCAAGCCAAAAGAGCTGCCTGCCATAGCAGGCATTCTCCATCCTGCCCCTGAAGTGTACAACACAAGTATATTAAATGCAATACAATTATCTTAGCACAATAATAAGGTTTGAAAAAATTATCAACTGATTATTAATACTGCATTAGACAAAAAAATCTATTGTAAATTAATAAATCATGAAATAATTTGCTCTTTCAAAAACAACTTAATCAATAGTTCTCATGCTATTTCATATCATCATGTGGTTAAGAAAAAGAATGCAGGTATTATTACAATGCCTTATTTGGGAAAATCTCTAAAGTTCCTGCCTTACTTGTAAAAGACTGCAATGGATATCATCAGTTTATGAACATTTGTACATAAACCAGCCGAGTATTTAATTTTTTACGCTTGTGTAGCAATGTAATATTTCAAAAGAAATTTAATTTAATCGGTTGCAGTAGAAGTTATTCCATAGCTGACAAATGGGTGCACTGTAAAATGTAATGTCACCTAGTTAAAAAAGAAAAGAGAGAGAAGATGCTAATTCTGCTGATGAAGATATTGTTTTTCCCCTCTTGTGCCCTATTCATTATGCAAGGCTGCAGAATATGAAGTGCGGTGTGTGATCCGGGCGATCTAATGATCTCCCACACCTGCTCATCTGGTACAATTTTAATTAACACTCCAAGGAGGTTTGTCAAGAGTAATCAAAAACATTGTCGCTTATAAAGCTGTGGCAAGAAATCAATAGTTTTCATCAGAAAAGGTAAGGTCTGGCATAACTGAACCATTTAATTGCTTCATTCCAATAAACAAAAACTGCACATTTTAATGACTTGATTTTGGAGATCAATATCTAAGCACATATTGCATTAAACAGCAACATGTGGTGGGATATTCACAGTCATTTCAATTCAGAATGAAGCATTCCTCTTTTTTTATTTCATCTCGAATGGCAATAGGTTGCTGAGCCTATGCAGTGCTATGATTTATATCAAATGAGTGACCTCTAGGGCTGTAAGACTAGAACGGGTGACTAGTTCTCAATGGTAAGCTACTGGCACTTGACAAAGTGCCTGAAGCAGAATGAATTTACTTCTCTTTTCCTCAATCATCAACAGGCTCTGCCCTGACCCCCATACTGACTCCTATAACAAGATCTCCTGTCTCTGACTGAAAAATTTACTGTCATGTCTACTTTTCATTGAGCTCAAGTGAGTACTTCTGTCACCTTCAGTGAACTGAGTCTGTAAAAGATTTAACTAAACACCAGTCACAGTTTAAAAACTAAACAAGAACAACTCATACAAAAAATACCGCTTTAAAGTGCTTCTATTTCATTAAAACTCCACTTTTCTATCGTGTCTTTGCCTCTCTAAACGTTTGTTATTAAACTGCTAAAAGCTTCTGCTCTGGGAAGAAACGAGCAAAGGAGTCTCTGTCTGATGCAGGTACTGTAACTCCAGTAAAATCTAGCCATTCAGGTACAACTGCAGGCAGAGTTCAAATGCTTATGAAGTACGAAATCTCCAAGAATGTGAAATTTTACATAAGAAGAGAGATCAGCCATAAATCACACAGCCATGAATTCATGCTTGGATTTTGACACAACGAAGAACATCTCCGTGCTCAACATATATCTACATACAGTAGTGACATTAACAAAATATTATTTTTCGCTATTCAAGGGATTTTAAAATTTAAAGCAATAACTATAAATCATTTTTTCTACATTCTTTCAATAACATCAGTTATGACAGAACACGTGATAGCTAGCCACACATGGGAGCAACACATAGCATAAGTTAATCATTTTAACTAGTATTTTACTAATATTTAACTCTATAAAGTAATAAAAACTAATATTGCAAGAACCTTTTCTATCCACAACAAGGCAGTTAAAAGGCTGACACTTGATGGTTTACTCCAACATCTCACTAAAGCCTTACACAAAATTTTCACTCCCTCTTTAATTTTCAATTCTTCTACCCTCCCTGCTTCACAGCTCCTGGCTATTGGCTTTTACAATCTGTCCCTAGAGAGCCAGGAGTTATTACCCCTGTCGATGGAAGAGAAAGGGATGTTATTCCCCTGTCACCCTCTCTGGCTCCAGCAGATTCCTAGCTCTGATCTATAGCCTTCATTGGAGAAAAGCGCCTGACACGCTGTTAGTTCTCAGCCCTGTCAGATCCATCTACCCATGCTACTGGCATTACTTACTGGAGCCGGAGTCACAGGAGTCACACCAAAAATTCTAGAAACAAACACTACATATGCTTCTGTTTGAGCATATAGAAGAAAGAAACGTCTCCTGTAAAGCATGCAGGTTTTCAGGAGACGCTATGTGCCACATACACTCTGAGCCTGAGCTTAGGATCAGCTAAAGGAGCATCTGGAATTCTTTACATTTACCATACAAAAATGCAGCGTAAACTAAGCAGCACCTGGTAAACCCGAAGGATACAGAACAGACAACAAAACAGACTTAGTAACGCTTCTTTTGAACACACTATTGCTTAATTTTGAAATGCTTCTTGTGCAGCTGGGAGATGGATTCACTGATCCCTGTGGGTTCCTTTCAACTTAGGATATTCTGTGATGCCAGAGAAGAAGCAACTTCAGTGGCAAGAGTGAAGAAGCACAAGACAGCTGTGAGTCTCAATACCTGCAAGATATCTTCTCGCAAAACAAATCTATACATCAGCATTTTGAATGAACTGTTTTACAGGACTTTAACAGTAAGGTAACCTTTAATTAGCAAAGAATAGATTTGTTCTCCCTTTGCAATTTTTACAAAGCCAGCTCCCCCTTGCCGATATTTCATCCTAAGCAGGGAGGTTGAATGGGGAAAACATTCCTGTTCCCTCTTCCTTTCCCTGTACTCAACTAGAAGGGGGAGCACATAAGCTAATACTGGAGGAGCTACAGGCTCAGAGTCAAGGCAGGATGACAGCTACTGGACATCTACTTTTCCAGGTTGCAACTTGTTTTTGACCAGTGAATCCTCCATATCATCCTCAAGAAAGGAAGGTTTGCTAATATCTGTAAGTGGAACAAGTAGACTTCAAGATTCATAGGAAGGACCATCTCTGCAGAGGGGAACAGTAGGTAGCAAAATAAGGGTTTAATCTGAAATTGGTTTCTGTTGGAATATAAATAAGAGTCCCCACTTTTGGTGCCCCCCAGAACAAAACTACATGCTACCCACAGGGCCTTGGTCAATAGTAAGAAGTCAGTCTGCAATCCTCCTGGTTCGGCTCTTGCCTGCTTTGTGACACTTAAAAAAAAAAAAGTTCTCACATTTTTCTGATTCTCCCACACAAAGAGCAGCGCCTGGAGGACTGCAGAACATATTTCCCAATTGCAAGGCAACAGAACAGTCTGAAATCTCACAAGACAGACCAGCAACATTTTCAGGGTAACAATGCTTTGGACATTTTTATCCAACCATACCTGTTTCTCTTACTTTCCTGAGATACAGACAGAGGTATAAGCATAACCACTTTTATCTGCTAGAACCAGCAAACAAAATCTTAAAAAAATGTAAGTGGCACAATCAGAGTTTGAAACCACAAGTACACAGGATCTCACTAAGAAGAAAGGAGGGGGGAACAACGGTATTACTTAGAATATTGTGTGTGAGAATTTGAGGTTATGCTTTCTAGAGTGAGCAGAAATGAGAAATGTTTAGTGCATTTAACTTTGAAATTATGGAGGAGAAAAAAAGCTAGGTACTTCAATAGTGTACAGTGATAGTTTTTTTTTTCTCCTGGAGACACTAAACTCACTAAACTCTTCAGGAAAGGATAGGATACAGATTGCTTTTTCATGGCAGTTTCAATCAAATTCATTTACTTTATCCTCCTAAAAGTTAATATCTTTCCCATTGTATGAGATTATAACTGTAAAAGATAATTAAATGCCTGCCTCAAATGGAGCGACGAGAAGACAGGGACTATGTGGGCAGCTGGAATTATACATGTTTATGTTTGCACATGTAAAGAAAATTTTGGCAGAGTTTTGCACTCCTCATCTGGAAAAAGTTCTGTAAGGAAAACTGTATGATACGTATACACAAAATATTACATACCAAAAGGACTAACTTAATTTTCCTTGAGCATAGCTGCTGGTATTTCTCATTCTTTCCTCAGTTATTTTTGTCACTTAATATTTAATTTAACGAGCACATAACATTTAAAAGCAATGCAAAATAAACAGGCAGAGATCAAAATTAAAGCACAAGGAGGCCAGGTAATGCAAACATTAGAAGGCAGCAGTGTTTTCATGTTTGTGTTAAGATATTTTTATTATTTGTAATATTTGTAACTTCTTGAATATATAAGAGCCATATATGCTTTGATAAAGAATCTATGTATGTTGCCCAGTTTCAGAACTTCATTTTCAACTTAGTTTTGCATTTCTTAAAGCTCCAGCTCTCCAAACGAAGCAGTTCTAAGTGCTTTGGCATTTCTTTAGTGAAAACAGACACTGTTTCTACCCTGCATGGGAGTGCACCCACATTTCAAGAAGGTGAGGAAGGTGTGGGAGTGTTTCTAACTTAATCACCTTTGCTGATTCCAGAATAATTAACACATGGCAAACCTCTGCTTTGAATCAGAATTCAAACAGCTTTCACTTATTTAAGCAGTCAAGGTAAGCTGCAGCAGGGGCTCTGTTCACTGCAAGATGACACCAGTGAAAGCGGAGAGGAAAATGTCCTGACACAACTACCAACCATAAATATCATCAATTTTGAACTCTGAACAAGCAAGCACATATTGCCAGTATACCAGAGAGGCATTTAGGATCAAAATATGAGCTTTGCTTTTGCTTTGTTTCTATTTTTTAATTTGTATGCAGTCCAAATAAACAGCAGTGTAACAGTATATAGCTGGCAGATAAGGGTATGCCAACTACAAGCAACAAGCATTGAAAACCCTCTCAATCCCCTGTATAAATCCCTCTGAACTTTGGAAAATCAACATGAAATGCATTTTAAATCACTGGGAAGAAGTCTCAGCACTGCAGACCTCCAGTAAGCTTAATAAGCATTCTCTGTTCTATTCATTGATTCTTTGATATCAATTCATATCTTTTTTTTGTTTTAAGTTGCAATTGAAATTATTCTTGAATGTGCATTATTGTGCAGAAGAACCCTTCAGTAACATCTCATCATTTCCTGGTAACAAATTGAAAAGGTGGAAAATTCAATGTTCAAGCTCTTGAGTTGCACATTACTTGCTTAGAACAATACACCAGATCCTCCTCTTTGAACTAACAGAATCTTTATTTTTTTTAAATCCCATATAAGCCTTTTGATCTAACCTCCATGGGGCACTCAAACAGCAAAAGAGAAGATGCCCCTGACGGGTACAGAGGAAATAATGCAACAAGGAAATAAGCACAGCAGGAAGAAGAAAAACCTGGGGACTTTGGGACAACAGCAGACAAGGCAAAGGACAACAGTCATGTCACTGATACGGAAATTGGAAAGAAAGCTCTCAATGAATCAGACAGGCTTTGGTGTATCCTGAGGTACCAAATAAGAAAGCAGCATTATTCATAGGACTGAGGACTGCAGAGAGAAGAAAGAAGAGAGATCAAACTGGAAGAAATTGTATTCATTTTAAGAAAAAAAAAAAAGAAAAAAAAAAGCAATATCATTATTACAGCAAAAGACAAGTATTTTATTGCAGGAATGAAAACAAGCAACATACACAAGAAGAACGAAGAAGGTTTATCCACCAAGATAAAGGAAAAAAGGCTGAAGAGTCAAAATCAATACCTTCGCCATGAGCATTAGGAGCAGTGATGTTAAACAGTGATCGGGGTGGAGCTAGAGGTAACCAGATATTTTGAACAAGGAGTTAAAGTCAGAGATGTGAGATTTCAGGGGGAACCTGCATGTCATCAGCATGAAAACATGGTTTGAAACTTTAAATGCAAAAGAAGTCAAAGAGAAAATACAGGAAAAAAGGAAGAGAATTTGAAAAAAAATATTGCAGAGAAGACCAAACTGAAACCAGTAACAGTGAAAGTGAAGGCAAATGTGGGAAAAACAACAGAAAAGCACTGATTGAATCCTGGAAGCTTGAGAATGAAAGGAAGTGAGAGAGAGAGGGAGAGAGAAAGACAATATTGTTTGTACAAATAGAAGCAGCAGACCAGGCAGATCGTGCTTTGAAGAATCAGTTAGTTATCTTTTTTGGAGAAAACTTAACTGTGGTGGGCAAGGAAAGATTCTAAACATTCACCACACAAAAGTTTTCAAGAAAAGAAGGGAAAGATACTGGAGGTGACATACATACATTAGAAAGGTGTAGGAAAGAAATGGTAAAAGTATCTAGAAGCATTCATAAAGTTGAGAGATTTAATTTCATCTACCATACAGTGTTTAGTATGTTTGAGAGTGCATATACGTTCCTATTCATGAACTTTATTTTCTCTAGAAAACTCCCCACTGTGACTTCAGCATAACACTGTAAAGAACAAAGCTCCCTCCGAACCTTAATACTTTGACCATTCCATGGCAGATACAAGACAAACTCAAACTACAATCTTGAAAAGGCTGTAGAGAGCTACATTTCTTCCACTTAGTATTTTCCCATCTGATCTCAATTACCATCATCTCTAGGATTTCCCCCTTCATTTCAGTTCTTAATCATGAGCTAAATCATCTTTCACACAATCTATGTTATAAACACATTACATCTCAAAATGACAGTTTCAGGTCTAATTGGTAGAATTTCAACTGCTCTAAACACCTAACAAATTACATTTCTTTCTGTTCTGCAGCCACATGGTATGGTATCCTCAAGAAGATGATCCTAACCAACACCAGCTGTGCCCAACTGCCATTAACTTTACAAATCCAGAAAACTGAAGCAATCTAAAGAACTGACAATCTAAAGCTCCCTTTTAAGAGAATATCAAGGTCATAAAATTCAAATCCCATATTCTAAATCCACCCCTCATCAGCGTTTGCAGCTCACAAAAAGTCACATGATCACAGCTGGAATTAAAATGGGGCCTTGTTTTTTAATCCAGCAATAACCACCATATGCTGCATTATCCCAGAAGCAACCAAGCAGGAGAATGGATGTGTCTCCAGCTCAGCAACACATCAGTCAAATCAAGCCAAACATTTCTTTACACAGATTTTTTTCTTCATTTAAATAAAAAAATACACAAATGAAAAATGCTACTAATAAGTGGCAAAGTCTGTTTCTTTAAAGTGTGCTAGACGGGAGCCCTACTTGCTCCTCAAAGTACCAAGTAAAACTTCTATCCTTTCCAGGTGCACCAAAAAAAAAAAAGAATTTTTTAATTTTTTTTTTTTTCCATGGGTTGATATTGACAGGACAAGGGGGAATGGTTTCAAACTAAGACAGAGGAGATTTAGGTTGGCTATTAGGAGGAATTTTTGCACTTAGAGGATGGTGACACTGGAAGAGGTTTCCCAGAAAGGTTGTGGATGCCCCATCCCTAGAGGCATTCAAGGCCACACTGGATGTGGCTCTGGCAAACCTGCATATAGCATGGGGTTGAAACTGGATGATTTTTGAGGTCCTTTTCAATCCAGACCATTCTAGAGTCTATGATTATTATTATTTTTTAATATCTTCTCTTATTCACAGCTTATTCTATAATCATCATTATTCCTGTTGGAGACCACAGGAAGAACTTGTCTCTCATGCAGAGCCACATACCATTGGAAAAATGATGTAATTATTACCATGGCAGGTGGATAAGTGAGACGGAAAAATGAGAGATGGAAAGGGTGGGCAAGTAGAAATTAATATATTTTTTAACCGCTAACAGAACATTCAGTGGCATTCAGGTTAGATTATTTGCTTAGAACCTGGATGAAGGAAATCTGCTGAATTCCAGCTGGGTTAGGATGTCTCAAAACCTCAAAACGCGTGGCAGTAGGCAGTGCAAGAGCTTGCAAGGCCTGCCCCATCTGTTCCAACCACCAGTATACCTTATGTGGACCATAAATTCAAGTGGGATGCGCACCATACTTACATCCCACATGCCTTCAGAAAAACCCATCCTGGAAAACCACTTCATAATGTGCAGCAGCCACAAAAACCTCTAGTGGTGCATTTCAGCTCTTCAGTAACAATCAGGATGAGGTGGGTGACTTCACATGAGACACATAGCCCTTTGAAAGAAATGGGTCCTTCGTTCCCCTTGAGAAATGTTTATTACTCTTAAATCACAACATCTCTGCAATATTACTTCATAAAAGCATAAACTCTGAATGATAAGTTTTCTAATCACCATAAACCTCTGCCTAACACCACAATTTCTGTACACGGCACTTCTAGGGAAATACTCTACATTTTTTATTTTGGAGGATAAGAAATTGGGGAAGTGAATCCATTCCTTATGATGATGATTTTGAGCAAATTATAAAATAGCCTGTCATTTTCAGTACTTCTAGACCAGGTAAATAATATTTAGTACTTCTCTTACATTTTCCTAGTGAGAAAAAAAAAGTATATGATGAAGGTTAAATTTAACTTGCATGTCCATGTGAAGAGATATCACCATTGTCTCATAAAGAAGATACATAATTAAGGCTGTGAACTGCACGATCAGTTCTATCGTTAGCAGAAGGGATTTCTCAAATCTGTATTGATTTTTGCTTGTGAATCTGTATTAACCTAATCCTCATATACAAGCACTATGAATCCACAAGAATTGATTTTTTTCCCTTTCGTTCACAAAAATCTCACGGCTGAAATTTGTGAGAGAAGACTAATGACAGGCACAAGTATTTTCCAAGCACGTGCATGTAAAAGAACAGAAGCTGTAGGGGAGCTTTCTGCTGTAGACCCTGATTTGAATATATTGACACATCTTGCAGGCAAATCATGTTTGTTTTATATTATTTTAAAGGAACTCAGAATATAATCTATTGTAAATGTGTAGCAAACATTAGACATGGTATGTCACCAAAAAAATAATAATAAACAGAAATCAAGAAAAAAAATCAAAATATTAATGGGGCACGTTCATCTGTTACAATTACACTGATGTAAATATTTGACAGACTAGCCCAATCCAGAAACTCTCTCCACAATCTCAGATTCCTTGTTGCTCCTAGTTGTTGGCCATGTACCAGATTTAAATGCAATATATCACTGAATCAGATGTGTTTCTGACAAAACAAACAGAGCTGAGGGAAAAAAAAAAAAAATAATGTTATGATCGTTAGTCTACTTGTCCAGCTCTCAGACGTAAAATCTAAGATTTCTTGCTGCAAAACTACCTGCAACCCCAGAGACAGTTTTGGTAAGAAAGACCACTGTTCAAAGCTCTGGGCTGACATCTGAGATACACTCACTACACTCCGTGTTTGCCAGAAGTCCTTAGCTTCTGCCCAGCCTTCCTGTGGCTCAAGGCCCATGGCATGACTCAGAGCACACTGAGCTATAGGGATACCCTTTCCCACCACCTTGACTTGAACTGGCCTGTGGGCTCATGTTCCTGCAGCATGGAGGCTGCATCCCTCTCCTGCTATGTGTCATCCCCACAGCATGACTCCCATGCCAGCACCTACATGCCCCAGATAAATCAGCAAAATGACTCGCTCATAGAACATGTGGCCACAGCCCACTACTAAGAGAAACAAACCAAATTTGATTTGGGCTTGAGGTTCATTAGAAATACAGGCAAGCTCAAGATGGCAGCGAGAACTGCCCTTCCACGGAAATGGTGCCACGAAGAATTAAAATGCTGACTTTGTACTACACCTGGAATTACAAAGGACTATCTTAAAGATCATTATTTCTAACTTGAAAAAATTACTTGGGATCCTACATGATCAACTTATAATTTAAAAACCTACCTCGGTATATGTGCACTCCTTTTCTTTTTTCCTCTTTTTTGTTTTGTTTTGGTTTGCTTTGGTTTTGCTTTTAATAAACAGAAGCTGACCTGTAACTACGGAGAACCCAGCACATCTGTTAGAGGCTGACAAAGAAGGGAAGTTAGATGCTGGGACAGCAATGCATTTTACAGTTCCTTTAGGAATCTAACTCCAAGAGCCAGCATGTGTTATTAAAAACAAACTGCTTGCGGTAAAAATCTATTTCTGGGGATTGTTTACTGAAATGAAATGTTTATTCACTAAGGCAGTATTTAAAGCTCTGCAGATAAGTGCAAACAGTTCCTGAAAAAAGATGTAATCAAATGCAAAAGGGAAATGGTGACAATATTAGCTTTGCTCCGACTCATTTACAGTAATTGCACATTTCATGTATGCAAATGAAAGGGAATTCCCAACTACAGACTCCTTGCACAGTCATAGAAGGCTTGCTGTGTTTGCTGCAGTATAATTTTCAAAATTTCCAACTTCTTCACAGAAGGTTCACAATTATTTTGGGGATTATTGCATAGCTGAAGTGCCTTACAAAGTGAGCTATGACACAGAAAAACAGGCATTCCAGCAAAATGATTCTTGGCACAGATCCACTCCATATCAGCTTAAAATACTACACTGTTCTGTTGGCAGGATCGCATGTTTACAAGCACTGGATTAGAGGAGTAACCACACCTCCAGACTAATTTAAAACAATTTCTGTTAAATAGAAACAGTAGGCCCTGATTTCTTTCACTTGGAAGGGGGGGAGGGGGAAGGGAGGGGGGGTGGAAAGTTGCACAGGACACTTGGGTAGGTGTTGCTATTATAGCTCTCAGCTCATTGGAGTAACGCATGATTAAGGTCAAAGTATCCATTTAAAACCCAGTTGACCTCAGCAAAATTAATTAATTCAAATAACAAAGCTTTATTTTTAAATGTTGATAAAGCATTTAAAAATAGACTGCGTTGTTATGGAGAAGCATCTTAGAACACAAACCGCTTTCAAAATACTCACAGCAAATCCTGCACATTATAATTTGTCACAGGATTCTTTTCTCCCCTAACTATGGACGCTCCAGCAGCAACAAAGTACTGTCAGGATGGCTGCAAACCCTTTTCCACAATGAATACATTTTTATGTAATGTGTTAGTTTATAACCCCATTGCATCTTTTCTTAGAAATTCTCTTTCAAATGCATTTATACAGTATAGCAATAAGGAGGAACCATCTAAAAAAAATAAGGAAAAATTCTTGGGTTTCATCGCCTCAGAACAAACACGGAGCCCAAACAAATGTTCACCAGCATCCAGTTTTGTGTCCTGTGTCAATTCTTACCGTTTGGCACATAGGTACAGATTTTCAGCTCTCTTGCCAAGTACAGCCCAACCAACAATAACATCATGAACAGCACAGGCACCCCATCACAGCACTGCACCTGAGCTAACACAGTCTGATCCCCTGCACAGCTAAGACGCTGAAAGAGCACTGCTGTGTAGTAGAATAGGACTAAACTACTGGGGAGGGGTGGAGGGTGTTAAGCAGCTTGTGACACTGACACTGCCAGGAACACCAGAGGCTGAAAAGCACAATTTGCCAAGGTATGCATTTCTAGTAGCTGAATGAGATAATTTGAATTACAGGAATACAGTATAAAGGCAGGCCCAGGCCTTCATGCCCATACTCTTATTATAAGAACTTTTAAAATGTTTATCAACTTATTCCCATCTTTGAAAGGCTATAATAAAATATTCCCTTTGTGTGGTTAGAATATGGTTTGTTTTGTATTTAAATAATCCCTGCTGACCACTGCCCTAACTAATATCTTATGCATCAGAAGGAAAAATGCTGAGGATGTTTGTCAGCCGTACTGTCAAGAAAGAGAAAAGCTGATATGTGAGAAAAGAAAGATTATCACATTAGACATAGAAGAAGAAAGATTAAGCTATGAGAGCAATAGAAGCAGAAAGATGAGCAAAAAGTGGGCGACTGGCTGTCTCCAGGGGACTGGTAATGGGTTAGACTGCCTTTCTCCTCTAGATCACTGGCTCACATCCAGCCCACATCAGTAGTGACTGAATGTCATTACCACCTGATGGATTTTTGGTGACCTCTGCAGAAATGAATTGATGGTTTCAGTTCAGCTGAATAAATGTTCACATCAAAACAGGTACACCCCTGTCTCAGCAGGAGGGGAGCAAACAGACAAGAAAATGTACCTCTATCCCCACAAACCAGTTTAATACACGAGAAAGTCCACTTACTAGAAGTGTCAGAGATTTTTTTAATACTTTGATATCTAGAAGATTGTGCATCCTTTTTGAAGCCTTAGTATTCAGCATCCCTCAATGATCTCCGTTCTTCTGTCCTGTATTCTAGCTGCCTGTAACTGAATCAGAGCAGCAGAATGAGAAGAGTGGAATTTGCAGTTGTGTTCTATACCATTGCTATAGCTCTTTCCATACAAAAACAAAGTAAGACATTAGTTTTAAATGTGCCTCAAAGAGATCTGTTTAGAAGCTTTGTCGTATTAACTTGGCTGAATTAAATGCGCACTCCCTCTGATCCAACTTTTAGGATGTACTCGTCGTCTCTTAACTGATAACCAGAGAGAAGCTGAAATCCCTTGGTTGCCTCAAGTAGGGGCCTAGTCATTTCCTTCTTGCCAGGGAAGCAGGTGCTGAAAGAAACTGCAAAGAGCATTTTCTCTGTCCTGAGCGTGCAACAGCAAGAGCTCCAGATAACATGCAGTTATTCTCTCTCTAGCCCCTACAAAACAGAGCTACTAGAAAGAAAAACCACCATTACTCATCATAAGAGAGCAAAAGGCTTGACATTTCATTTTCTTGTAGCTTATTCAAATGTTAATAGGAATTCTTGCAGTCTCAATGATCCCATTTCTTTGCTTTACTCCTTTTTATCCAAGGTGAATAAACCCATGCATTTTCCTACCTCATGACTTCTTCAGAAACACAAGTTTCTTCATAAAGACAATGGAAAAAGTTGTGTATACTGGCTGTATACTTAAGGTCCTGTATAAGGACCTTAAAATATGTTAGGAAATAATAATCTGTTTTGATGTTCATCATTCAATTCTGCTCTCCTGAACAACAATTTGTATATTTTAATATGAATTGGAACATGAATACAAATAGAACTTTGAGTAACTTATTTGCTTTTTTTACAACAGTTAGCAACTGGCCCCGTAGAACTAAAACACCTTATTCAATCATTGGCAAATGTAACTCAATACTTTTACATCTGCCTGCCTGCCGTTCTTCATTGCAAACAGGATTTCACAGAGATTTGTCTGCTCCAGAAAAATTATACTTATGAATAGCTCTGAGTTGATTCAGTAAGCAATCAGAACACACTACAACAAACAGACTTAAAGAATAAAATAAAATTTCCTGATTTTTTCAAGTAAGATGGAGGGGAAAGAGAGCCTGGAAACAGCCTGTCCACTGAATAAATTGATCAGATACAGCTGAGGGGTTTGACAACAGCTAGGAGAAAAAAAGGATCCCGTGTTTCTCTAAGAGAAATATTATGTGAGTAGATCTGTATCACAACAGACATACATATGCTCACTGCAAAATCTCAATGAAAAATCCAGATTTCACTATGCCTTCAAAAGCTTCTTTCAATTCACAATCCCTTCAAAAGCTTCATTCTCAATTTTATCAACATTTTTCATTTAAATCTGCAATTATTCACTTTTTCCCCCCTCAGTTTCAAGTATCAGAAACTTCCTAGACATTGAAGTCTGCTTCTTTAAATGAAAAGAGAAAGAAGTATATCCCTGTTTCAGCGTGTCTAGACAAATACTCTCATATGAGGGAACTGTCGTCCTAAGAACTTTTCTTAATACCACAGAACCAAATAGAAGATACCAACACAGAAAAAATCTTAATCTGCCTGTACACTTCAGTGCTCTTTGTTTATATGTAGTAAAGAGAAAATCACTAGCACATGTCCTCTCTGTGGCAAATTAAAGCTCAACTTTGTCACCCTTAGTAAAACCAAAGAGCAATTATTCCTGCAAATAAGTACAATGGTACTATTCATTCAAGTAAATACTGTTCCATGCGAGCACTGCAGAATCAAGACCTGCAAGAAAAGCAGAACTTTTTAAATTGCATGTTTGGTCTCCATTTTCAAAGAGAAAATGAAGATCAGTCACTCAACCGGAGGGATACAGTGATTATTTGAAATCTGAATATATATACACAGATTCTTTTAACTGCATTTTTAAAGAACTTCCCACTAGCAAAAGAATGTATTTGAGCCTTATATCTGATGTCCTTATTTGAAGCCTAAGCACCTGATAAATGTGTAAAGTGATATACCTCCAGACACAGCAAAACAAGCAATTACTCCTGGGGACTATAAGCAGCTAAGTAGCCTTTCGCAATTGTCTTGTCATACCTTATGCTCTCCTCAGCTCCTTTGTTCTGCTAGCCACAAAGCTTTATTAAAGTAGAGTTCAGTCATTTGTTAGCTGCAATTCCAACAAACTGAGCCAAATGAACCATGTTCAGCCATCTGGAACCCCTTCCTCCAGAGCTCACTCCCTTTGGGCTGCAGAATCAGTCTATTACCCTGGCATGACATGATCCAGAAACTTGCTACTGCTACAGGACCTCAATTACAATTCCCAGAACGGGTATTGCTGTCAGGGATTCTGCAATGCAACAGACACTGCGTTTGTACCTCATAATACTGCAAAGCTATTAAAGCCTCTGTACTTGGAATTCATGAACAACATTACCAGAGAAGGACCAGAGAAGTCTGTTCTGCCTCAGCTGGACTTAAAGTCGACCAACACGGAGATCATCAGCAGCTCCACAGTCAGATGGAGGCAGGGCAGACTGGCAGTCCTACAGCCACTCTGCCCTACAGCCACTTACTGAAGCAAAGCCACTTGGTGCTTGGCTGGGGTGAGTAGAGGGAAGGCATAAAGGGTAAGTCTGTGCAAACCTTCCCAGTAGCACCGGGAGAAGAACAGATCAGTTAGAAAAGGAAGAATATAAACAAAGAAATGCAGGTAAACTGCGCTCTGCTTTTCTCCAAGGGACACAACACAAGGGACTTTAAGTGCTGGCAAGTCATTATCTCCTAACCACCCCTGACACTTGATTCAGAGGAAGATGTGCAGCCCTCCTGCCTGTTCTACTTGTCAGCTAGCCAGCCAGGGCACTCACAAGTTCACTCAGCAACAGGAGAAGGATGTTCCCACACTGACAACCCAACCTCCTGGAAAGAGTCCATTGGCTGCACTGCTCCTTCCTCTGCCTAAGAGTCATTTCTTCATCAGTATGCAGGTCAGGCAACATAAGGAGCATAAGATGCCGTGGCCAGGTAGCACGGATGAAATAACAGGAATTGACCTAAATATTGAATGCAGTTTATTCTTTTTTTTACAATAGCAAATAGTGAAATCATAGCAAGCAAGAAAAATAAGGCATCAAGCTTGCAATATTTTCTGAAACACAGCTAAGAGAGTGGTCCTTTCAAACACACCCAGAAAAATCCTGAAGTAGCTTATTTTTTCCTTTCCATATCAACATCCTTTAAACAACCAAACCTAATCACATATAAAACCATATTGAACTCAGAACTCCCTCAATCTTGCTGTCAAGCATCAGTAAGAATGCATATGAGCTCAGCAACTAGAATTTTAGTTTGAGTTAGGCACCAAGTTAATGGCCTGATTATAAAGCCCTTATTAATTATCTCAGGAGATATGTAAGGACATTTTCCTCTGATATGCCAACACAGACTGTATGTTAGCAAAGCATGTGCTAGCAATTTGATTGGTAAAAATATCTTTTTTTTCCTTCCACTGAAGCTAGTTTGATCATTGGTGTTCGAGGGGAACGGTCACCCTTGTCACTACAAAGAAGGTCTGGCCTCATCAAACACTTAAAAGTACTCCTTAATGTAAAACAAGCAACACTGTCAGCAGCAGGTTTTACATGAAATGCAAACCAAAGCTCCAAGTTCCATACACTTCCTATCCCCCAGGGCTGCCTGTTTATTCAGCAAAGCACAGCTACTGCACCAAGGAAGCCCACCTCCCAGAAGCTTCTCCGCTCCACACTGCAAGCCCTGACAATCATCTGGTGAGTGGGGAGGGGGGTGGGGCAGTGAGTGAGCAGGTTTTATGCATCTCCATTAACAAGATGACTGAACTAAGGAGTTTAAAACTTGAAACATTTGACTTTTTTTTCACAATGTTTGATAATTTTTCTTCTACAACTGTATTTTATTGGATGGCAAAGAACGGAGTTTATATATAGAATTAAAATCCAAAAGAAGGTAAAAGCTCAGAGTATGCGGGAAACTCACTGTTCTAATTCAGCCCACTAAGGCACACTTATAACAAACAAAAACAAAAAACAGTCCACATCTCATGAATAAAGCTACTAAGATCCCAGAGGAGACAATGCTGAACATCCTTCTGAAGTCAAGTTATACAGTAGATACTGCTTTCCCTGGCACAAAACCAGCCATCTCACCACAAAAGCTACTTGGATGGTCAGGCACAGTTTGCCTTTCGTGAATTTGGTGTTGGTTGCTTCCAGCTGTTGGCTTTCCCTGATGCTGGAAGCATTTGGGATGATTTGCTCCATAGCTTTCAGAGGTGCAAAGGTGAAGCCAACCGGCCTGTGAGTTCTCCAGATTCTCTTCTTGTGCTTCCTGAAGGTGAGCATGGTGGTTATTTTTCAGGTCATCAGAATTACATTCCAAATTATTTACAAAAATGTTAAATGGAAATAATGCAGCTGCATATTTTTCATAATTACCTTTCATAACATTACCCTACAGAATGCAATTCTGTCCTTCATCTAAAATTTCATGTGTTGCCTTAGGTATTTCTATGGGTAGGAGAGCTTTCCCACATTGATTTAAAAAAATTAACACGGATATTTTGAAAACAAAGTGTTATTTCTTGAGCCATTCTCCTCATTTATTCGATGTACATGCTACAGCTCCATTTCAAGTGAATAGAGATTACAAAAAAATATCCAAGGGGAAAAAAACACCTATCAAAAACTACATTCATGACTACAATAATTTACTTTGTATAAAATATTTCTAATAAAGTATTTATGGAGAAATCTCATCTGTTTTTGTTCCCTTACTAGGTAAATGGTGTGTCAACTCCAAATCCTTATTTTCTTTTGAATGTAATAAGCAACCATGAATTAAAAGCTAAACTGTGTTCCACTCTTGCAGAATAATAGCACTGGAGTGTTGTTGTTTTTTTTTCTGTGGGGATTGGGATCCAACCATTATGAACATTTGAACAGATAACTGATATTTTTCCTATCTTTTAAATCCTGCTTAACATCACAGTTTGCATGTTTTCTAAAGCAGATCATAAATCCAATTTTAATTGCTGTCAACTCTTAGTGTATTATGCTAAGTTGCAAGATGCTTCATATTTATAACACAATCTCAATTAAATAAAATTCATTCTAAAATAAAAAAAACAAAGGTTGGAAACAATCTAAGTGTATTGAGCAGGCTCCAAACACAGATAACTATTTTTCAACTTAAAAATGAAACTGTTATTTTTGAGCCATTCTTGTGATTTTATTTTTTTTAAATATTTTTGAAGGCCAAAGAGAATTTGAACCAAGGAACTCTTCAATATTATGGTTAATTTCTCATTCAGCATCTAGTGAAGAATGAATTCAAAACGACGGCAAGCAATGTCACTAACCTTGCATATTTATACATGGTAAGAGCACTACACACATACTGATAGAGGATTTTCATTTCATTTTAGACTTAACTACCCCTATATACGTAAAATAAATGCTTGCTCAGCAGAGGTTTAGAAGGGAAAGTTTGTGCTTCTGCCCTGTTCGAGAGGAGCCTGACTGACAATGTTTTCTGAGTATTAGCAAAGATAGGTAAAGGATCTATGCAGATAACAGCTTGCCCTTTTTTGGGACCACTAAGAGCAGCAGGAGTTTGTGCAACCAAAGCCTGTAGGACAGAGCAGTTGACAAAGTGAAGAGCTGGCTCCCCTCCAAAAGTCATAAAATAGGTTGCAGTGCCTACTGTAAGGGATCCGAGGAAAGGGTAAAAGACAAGGTAGTCTGCAGTTTAGCCAGATCATCACTTCCAAGTGTTATGTAGTAACAGATTTCAGAAGAGAAATGGCATGGTCACCTGGGAGAGGAGAATTTCATTACCATGTGTGAAAGAATAGCTTCTTCAGATTCTTCTTCACCACTGATAGAAGCCTTTGATAATCTTTTGAAAATTTGCAATACAAGGATTACAGCAATAAAACTTTACCAGCATCATACTGAATCTTGGCACAAATTGCTCCTGCAGCTTCAGTCACACAAACTACCCTTGTAGTGGGACTATCCTGCAGCCAAATATTCAACAGCAGCTCAATGGTACCTTCAGACAGCGTAAAAGAAGAGTTGTTGTAATCCAGAACTTCATGCTGGAAAGGATGAAAAAGACTTAAACTTTCACATACAGAAAAAGGAAATAACTGGTAAGAATCACACGGTGTGAAACTAAAGCAATAAGTCTAACAATTTTAGCTGCATTTCTTTTCAATATAGAGAATGAGCATTGCACTGGTGAATTTTTGGAGAGCACTAGTTTTGAGCAAAAACATGTCTGCGTGAAGCACCGCTTTGTTACATTCACAGGTTTCTGCGCACATAGTCTTTTTGCATGTTAATTATTCAAATTGCAGGTGTCCAATGCTTGCATTACTATAATTCAGACACATATTTTGATATTTTCTTTTTCAACTTTAGTCTTCTACCTCTGCCCTGCATTGGAGAAATAAGAGTTTATTGAACATGAATTTCAGTGAGAAATCCCAGGGCCAGCCACTAGTATCCGACTTGATACTGCGTAAGTCCCCAAAGACCATGTACTTGAGCTGCCCTTCTACAGCATACCCTACCTCCACAAAGTGCTGTGAAAATAAATGCATGAATGATTGATAGGTGCTCACATTATGAGGTTAAAGGCCATACAAGGCAGAGAGAATTCTAACATATTCAAAGAGACGATTACAGCATGTTTTTCACCAGCTAGGGTAATACAGACATTTCACACAGGGTCATGACTGCTATTAAAAAAAAATTAAAAAAATCAAATATAAAAAAGTGATAGCCAAAATATTAATGAGTTTTAAAAAACCTTGCTTGTATACGCTGTGAGACTTCCAAAAAAAAAAAAAAAAATCGTTTTGGGTTTGCAATCCACTCAACTAATTCCCCTTTGGAATTAGGGAGATACAAGTCCCAGGTAAATAGAGGTGTGCCACTGAAGCAACTACTTTTGCTGAATTTGTATGTTAATGAATACCTCTGGCTCCTCACTTGTGGCATAAGAAAGCAATTCTGCATGAGACTAACAGAGATGAAGCCATGCAATATCACAGTTCTTTAATCATTCAAAAATTCATCCTGTACCTTTTTGATTTCTTCTCTGTACAACATCACTACTTGTGGGATAACGTCCTCTTGGCAAGCAACACGAGGTCTATAAACTAACTTCGCAGAGAGTGAATTGCTGTTGCTGTTTCTAGGTTAACATTGACAGGAACTAACAGAGTCTTCAAAAATATCATAAACTTTGTTTTAGAGCTGACACACAATTGCTGCACAGTGCATTACAAGAACATCCAGAGCTGTACGAACAGATCCAGCACCGCTCAGATAGATGGGGTTTGTCATCCTCTATACCCTACCTCTGGCAGGAAGGGGGGTGGGGAGTAGAAGGGGAAGGAAAAAAGGGAGAAAATGAAAGGGCAAGAAAAGCACTACTACTAGAAATGCCTTAGACTATAGTATTTCTTGTACAGATCTGACCTGTGCTATGTACAGCAATGTAACCTTGAAAAAAATATCAGTAAATAACCTAGAGTACTTTATAAGTGAACAACACAACAGCACTGCTCTGCACTGTCATCTGGGACACTCTATTTCATTCATCATTATGGTCTCCCATCTCTCTCCCCAAGTCAATTGGGATTCGAAGCGTGGTGGGGAACAGCTCATTCATCCACAGGGGAAAGCAGCATGCTTCACATTGCTAAGGAGCTTCCGGGGATTCTCAATTCCAAAGTTTATTATCGTTTCTTTGGGAGTCTGAGAAAATAAGAGGGCACTTTTAAGCCCATTTAACATTTGTTTCTACTAGAAAACACAGCAAAAGAGCAATCCTGGCTGCTAAGAGATCTCCCAGCACTAGCATATGCATTTTATTTGCAAGCTTAACTATGCAACAAACTCTGAAGCCTGATAGAATGGAATCACACAATCCACAATGAAGTGTACTTAATCTATCACAGATTACAAATGGAAAGTTGAAAAGCAGTTGGTGGGGCCTTTGAAGGGAATCACACGGAGGCCTCCTCCCCAGAAAAACACCACATAGGCGAAGGAATAGTGGATGGGAAAGTATTTGCTAGGAGCAAAAAGGAAAGAAATGTGCAGCCTTCAGGCCAGAGCACTGACTTTATTCAACAGGGCAAAAAAAGAAGAAATAAACATATATCCTCAAAAAAAGAAGAAAATCTCAGTACAACACAAGTAAGTTGTATTTCAGATGATTTCACTGTGATCATAAAAGTGATATGTAGCAGTAATCGTTGCTAAAAAGGTTGTTCTCCAAAGCTATCTGGCTTGGTCAAAATGCAGAACGTTTCTCTAGCACGTCCTACTCACAAAAGTAATTACCAGAATAACTGAAGACAAACCATCATTGTAAAGTCTTTCCTTTTCTTCCTTGGAAGTTATTAATCAAAACCTCCAGCGAATGGCAGCGAGCCAGCGATGGATTCTGCAGAGTCTGCTCTGGCTCTGGTTAACAGGAGCAGCAGCACACAGATTTCACAGCACAACAGGGGTCGATGCCGCTGATTTAGTCTTCTGTTATCAACCACCACTCCCTGATCTGGGTAAGGGAGTATTTGGTTTTACACAATCAGACATTTGCTCAATCACCAAAGTTTTGTGTATATAGCCTGCATGTGACACTCAAATGTTAGCGTGACTCCTGTATATCTTCATTAGGAAAGCAGAGCTATTTAATACCATTACTTATGTTAACTAAGTACTACTACTGCAGTCAATAATGCAGTTTCCATTTTAACAAATTTTCCTCCTACCTTCCCCTTTCTTTTGGATGTATAGAAGACACAGTATAAACTGACTCTGCAAGGACAGCGGAGACAGTGCTGCCACCTTTTGGTGCCAAACAAAAACCAATCTGGTCACATCAGAATTCGGGGTATTGAAAACCTGGTCATAAGTTGCAAGCACAACAGGGGCCACTTCTGACATGATGTTTTTGAACCCTAATGCCTATGTACATAGCATTATTAACAATTTTTTAAAAAGGGGATGGGGTTCTTTACTTTGTTTCTAAAATTAAATTAGATGGCTTAAAGATTTTGATGAAAAGGCTGTAAAGTCATGAGCTTTAATTCCAAAGGCAAAAGATTTGTAGTAAAGCAGGCTTAAATGCTCAAAATTCAACCATTAACTTTTTGTAAACGCAGAAGAATGGAAATACCAGGAAAAGCAATGAAATATCAAGAAAGGGGAAAGGCAAAGGGAAAATGGGAAAAGGAAACAAAAAAGGAAAAGGAAAGCAAAAAGGAAAAAGGAAAGGAAGCCAAAGCAGTTGCTAAAGTAAAGTTTTCTTTGCACAGTAAAATTGCAAGAGCTTCCAAAAGAATATGATTATTAGTGAGTTACATATATTTTAATACACATATGCATATGCATGTAAGATTAGTGCTACAAGAAATATTATCACACTGATTCACAATTTGGGCAGACTATGGGGACCTGTTCCTTTGGCTCAAGGAAACCCACAGCTCAGCTGAGCACTGCTGCTGACAGACCAAGCCATGCTGGCCCCACTGCCACACAGAACGGGTACCTGCCTGCGCAGGGAAGTTTGCCCTATTCCTGACATACCCTCAGCTGCCAGCAGGCACTTGATGTCTCCAGCAGATCACTCCTCCCTCCCACGCCACCGTTACCATGAGGGCGGGTGGGCTGAAGACACTGGGCCCTCCTCACTTGCTAGGCTGTGGCTGGCTGTCAGTGCTCAAGTGATCCTGAATTGCTCAAAGCATTTCCCAAGCAAAGACGCTGCTACTGGGGACACGCACACTTTCCAATCACAGAAATTAATAGTAATGGAGATTAACCTAATTCAGAGAGTAAAACAATACTGCCTCCACCAATGAACTCAACAACAGATCATCTCAAACCATCTGCAGGGCCAAAGGATAATCCACTGACGTTGTTTTCACAGCATTACAAAGGGCAAAACTAAGGCTGTGGAACAAAGTCATACTACAGTCCAATGAATTTAATGTTTGATTCGGCCCAATAGAGACCAAGCAAATTTTCCTGGAAACTTTTCTACTTTTCTTCATTTCAGCCTTCTTCAAGTACCATCTAAGGATGGTCCTAACAATGTTCCTTTTATAGTCTGTTAAAATTATTTTCCTACATTTTAAAATCTTATCTTCCTCATTATAAAACTCAGCTAAAAGCCCATCGTGTTTCTACGCACACTGTACAAGACAGAATTTCCATACACTGCTCCCCGATTTCCTATGAGTAGTTTTGTATATGTGTCAGTGTAAAAAAAATTCTGCATTACCTACAGTATTTAGAAAACATTGATTTGCAGAAATTACAGGGCAATACTTTGTAAAAATTTTGTGGCTTCATCCATGAAATACACTTAATTTCTACATCTTCAAAAATAAATATTTGTCATACAAACTGCTTTACTAACCTGAAAGTATTCCCAGAAAGAATAACAACACTCGCATTTGTATCAGAGTAACAAACGAGAACTTAGAAGAGCAGAAGAGACAAATGAGAATAACTAAATTGAATGGCATTTTATGAGAGTTGTGTCAATCAATTTAGTCCCTGCTGCAGCATCGGCTTCTCTTTTACTTTCCCTCTATTAGTTTTTGGATTTGCCACCTTTTTGTTCCCTGTTTAAAAAAAAAAAGTCTTGAATTTTAAATTAAATGGCTCTGTATTTATTAGACACACAAACAAATACGCAAAGAGCATCACATCATTTTTACATACTTTTCCTTCCATTCTCCATAGCATTTTTCCACACTGGACATTGGTGATTTGGGATTCTCTTGCATATTTATTTTGCATTAGGTTAGTCACCTGGTTTGCAGAAAAGACTGAAAGCAAGCTGCATAACATTTGGCATTCACAATCGCATCAGCATTACTCCCCTCATAAACTCTTCATTTGATTTGATTAATCACTGCAACCTAAAACACTAATGGATTCATTTTCAAATCACTTAAAGTTTACAACAACCAAGGAACAGGCAATCTGGCCATCCTTATTTACACTATTCCTTTAGATCTTAAGCATTTTGAAGACAGAGAAGGAAATATGGCAAAATCTGCCTTCTTGTCTGCAGTATTTACATGCTTTACATAGTTTAAAAATATGTGGCTTATTAATGACTGATTTTTCAACCTCTCCAATAAGCTTTTTATTAACGTGACACTCCTTTACTTGCAAGTGTCAAGCAATTTCACACTGTGCATGTATCCTTTATGATGTTTAATATAAAAGATAGTACAGTATTTATATCCCTCACAATAAGAGAATGGATTGTTTTAAGGTTATACAGCCCAGTTGTGATAAAGAAAGAAGGAACCTTACAAAATGATAAATATTTTCATTAAAAAACTTTAAAACTAAAAGTTCAAAGATATGTTCTCCTCTCTTATATCTTGTCAAAACATGACTTAGGACCCAAAACTAATCTACTTTCAATTTTATTCCATATTTCAGTGCTGTCATAGTACTCAGCAGAGAGTATTGGAATACGATCATTTTTTATTTTGTTGATGTTACCGACAGCTTTATTTCACAAAGCAATCTTATACTATGTCTACCACTGGCAGGTCACAAAGGTCAAATAGTCTATCCTTACAGGTAGAGAGCTTATTAAATGGCACGTCTATTAAACCCAATGGACAACATAAAGAAACATTTCAGCAGAATACTTTTAGCATAGTTCACTGAAGACACAGTCAAAAGGGTATTAAATAATTTCCAAAGATTTTATCTTTTTTACAAGCATCTCCAAAATTCTGCTTTGCACAAAGCATTTCAAAGAGACACCAGGAGAGAGAGCTGCAGAAAGATGAACTTTGTCTGTTCAAACATTTACTTTGTCTTATGCATTTAAAATTGCACACTTAGCACACTTAGAGGTAAGTGGCTTAACAGAAATAACTTCCTGCTTTCTAGGACCGTGATATAATTAAATGTTCAATTTAAGATCATCATAAAATTCATACAACGCATTCTCAGCAGCGTTCACACACATGCTTTACACACCAACCTGGATCACCGTAAGGTAATTTTTCAGAAGCAATACGTGTTAGTTAATTATTTTTAAATGACATAATTAATCACAAAATAGCTTGGGGAAAAATCTGATTACATATATCAGAACAAGGCGCTCAAATAAAATCTTCCTGTTGTATCTTGTAAAGTCCAAATAATTCTGTTTAACAAAGAGGGTGTAGGCTTTGCAAGACCCAAATATTTATAGTCATGTAATTGTGATTTTATCTCTCCTTCTGGCATCATTTCATTATTTCAGCGTTTGCCGGTTACCTATCGTATACTGGATCTTGCTGTTTCAGTATTTGTATTTGAATGACTGCAGTTACAAAAGGATTAAAAAAAAAATAATAAAGACATCTTCAGATTGGGAAACCTATACGTTCAGATATTTTTCTTCAGATTTAACCCTTACAGCCCAATCAAAGCAAGTATTCCTATTGCATTTCCCAACCAGACTGATTTCTGGATAGGTAAAATTCTAAATACTGGTATGCAGAATGCATGGAATCTCATCCAGGCTTTTGTAGGTAATGCACTTGGCCCTCTGTTACCAGAAGATTCGCCTGGTCAGATAATTAATAAGATACAGAAACATAAAACATGAGTTGTTAAAGTTTACAATTACCTTCCCTCACAGCTCCATTCTAAACGCACTGTCCTTGCTTTAACACATAGTAAATCATCTACCTAAATGTATTTGCACCCAATCATTTTTTAAAGTCACAATCTTTGTAGTGTCAACTTGTCAAGGGTCAAAGGGAAGAACAGGCAAGATTCCCAAATCAATCTGCTTGTAGAAACTGTCTCATTTCATTTCAAATTACCTGCTGTGGCTGAAGCGGGCTATGGACAAACTGCCTTCCTCCATAAACCATGACAGCACAGGTCGAACTTATGTGATCATTCATAAGGGGCAAGTCATGCTGGGTCTGTCATTAACTACTTTTAAACTGCTGTGCAGGGTTAAGTGATCTTGCAGGGCAGCAGCAGATATAAATACTATTTGGACAGTTTAATGTCAGGCGACAACTCCTCTGGGATTAAAAGCATGTAACCCAATAGCAGTGTTATCGATATAAGGATTAAGGTACTTTGGACCATTTCTTGCAGTCACAACTATTCTGGCATTTTGCATACTATTAAGATATCAGGTGCCTAATATAACACCTCTTAAAAGGCTCCCTAAAATATTAACAGCTGTGCCCATCTTCTGTGTAGGCACTCTCCATTGCTTGAGCTTTGCCCTTGTGTGACTGCCCACTCCAGGAGAGGATGCTGCTAATCTAAGTACATGACTACACTGCAGCCACCACAGCTTATCAGGCTGAGAGACTCACAGGCGAAGGGTAGAGCTCCAAACCAGCACCCCTCAAAGTCATGGGAGGCAGTTCCACAGAAGCCCACATTTAGCAAAGTATTTATATAGATGCTTACTTTCAAACATAGGAGTGGACCTATTAAATGAACCTGTCATACAGAGATATAAAAATAAAAATTAAAAACACGGCACAGTTTAATAAAAATCATGCAGCACTGCATGACAAGTTACTTTGTGTTTCAGTCACATCTCCTTTAGTCACCACTATACTGATACACTCAAATAAACAAGAAACGTACTCGTTAATACCAAAAAGTAGCCAAGTCATCTTCCACCTTCTGCAGACAGCAAAAGCCAGAGATCAACATTCATACTGGTGAATTAAGCTGGCCCCAGTATCGAAAAAATCAGACTTTTTTAAAGTAATGTGTATGAATATTTCTGATTCTTTCTTTACCATCATACTCTTGTTGAACAATTACAGACAGATTGCAGTATCCTTAACACATTCATCTTCAGCCATAAGGCAGCCAGGGATCATTACAAGAGCATGAAGGAACAGACCAGTACTCAGTTTGCCAGGGAAGCCAAATTCCTGCTCATCTTAAGACACACTCCTAACGCATATGATATATACACCAAACCACATATGATACTGTGCTACCACAAGGGAGCTGATTTACTGGTATCTCATAAAGCACAACAGCCAGTGACACTAAGAAAGAAGGTAGTAAACCTTAACCTAACAAAATCCCAAACTTCAGAGACACTGTAACTTCATGAAGGAAAGGAGGAGGAATAAAGAATGCATACCTGTTAAAAGTGAAGACAAAAATATCAATACAGTTTGTTCAGAATTCAGTGCCGCTTTCTGAGACAACACAGGACAATGCCGGGTTTTCCTAAATCCAGCACAATGAGATTGGGTTTAAGAAACGTGAGGTGCAATGGTTCTGTTACAGGGTGTCAAGCCCACTGGTATTACAGATTGTACTATTTCTGTTACTTAACTTTGCCTGCTGATCATTTCATGCCTTCATTAGCACCACGCTTTTCACCACCTTTCATAATGAACAACACATACCCAAGCCCACCACACCCTTCCCTCAGCATTGCTGGCTCTCAGGCCCCAACTCTTGAAATTCAGATCCAAAACCCACACACTGAAAAGTAGCTCTTCTCTGATCTCTCTCCGTTCTTCCTTCACTTACAAGCTTGTGATTACACCACTTTGCACTCCCTGCCTGCGTTGTTGTCCCTGCAAGTTCCCACCCTCTCCATCAGCCTCCAGTCTTATTTGTAGGAGACTCTCAGATAACTCACAGCAGACAATTGTCTTTATGTCTAGCTTCTTTTCATCCTCATCACCCTTGCCCACAGGGAATTCTCACCTCCAGACCAGCTGGCAGGGCAGAGCTCCAAGCCCCCAGCAGCCGATACCACTGAGATCCTTCTAGGTAAGACAAGGTAAGACAAGTTGGCAGTCTCCCAAAACTGCTAACTTTTTAAATTCAGACCAAATATCACTGCAGCAATGAGAAGATAAATCAGTGACACTACCTTCAGTACCACGTTTGCACAAGAAAATAAGGATGTTAAAATGGGCAAAACAACCTACTTTCCACTAAGTTTATCCTTGGAAAAAAAAAAAAAAGAAAAAAAAAGAAAAAAAAATTACTTGCTGAAACCTTTCAAGCAGCTAAGTAAAAACACTGCTAAGGACATATAGCTCCGAGCACATGTTTAATGTAAAGAAATCGATGCCAATACTGGAAAGCATGAAGAGTGTGTTTTAAATCGACAGCGTGTGTTCAAGCTGTGTTTCAGGTTACTTCTGTTTTCCACTCTGCAATCTTTGAACAATCCCCCAAATACGCCTGCATTTTATCTCCTCTACTCCATTCTTTTGGCAGTATGAGTGGAGCAGTGCTGGCTTCACATAGCAAATAATTTTGTTATTCAGAGAATCTACTGCTTCAGTGCTGCAAAGAATTTGCTGTCCTCCACTTGCAGTCTTATTTTCTAGAACAGCAGTAGAAATAAAATACCCAGTATAAAACTGTTAAGTTCTACAACTAGAAAAGGGGAGATGGCTTCAATGGAATCTTATGAGTTTGTAAATAACACGTGCTTAGTGTCAAAAAGTCTGTGTGCTGTACATCACTGCATTAAAAAAAAATCTTCATTTATTCCACTTTTCGTTCTTCAGATAGCATCACGGAAGAAAATTCCTTTACTTTTCAGTTCCACAGTGGTTGGCTGTTGTATTTCATTCTGCAGTATAAGCTTATCAATACCAAAACAGTAAGTAAGCAGATCCTCAAATTGCTTCCTAAGAATTTTCTGTATGCTTCGTCAAACAAGGGAAACTAAATCAGTACATACCAGAGAAAGTGGTCACTCAGCCACTGCATCTTCCATGTGTCCATTCCTAAATTTAACATTTTGTAATGACAATTCACAGTAAATATATTATTTAACTTGCACCTTTTATAGGTATTCTCTCAGATCTTGCTACTTTTACCCCATTACGATATCTGTAGCAATCAATGGGACTTTCTATTCAATAGATTTCTAGAATTTTGATGGATGGGAATGTTATTGGATATTCAACATTTTTCAGGATGCACTTTTTGTAAATGTGAACACATTTGTTTAAATTATTACTTCTGAGATTGCACTACAGTATTAAAAATTTTTTGAACAAGTTTCTATGGCAAAACTGCTTTCAAATCATGACACATGGCTTACATGTATTACACAGACATCCAAGTCATCACTGCAAAATGTTTAGAAGGCTAAAAGAGTAGGTAGTTGGTCAAAACCTCCCGTTGAAAAGGCCAGGGTAATAAAAACCAAAAATGAAAGACAAAATAGTTATTTAAAGCTTATATTTCTCAGAGAAAGAAAAGTAAGCTTCAGGCCATTTGTGAACCACACCTATAACTACTTGAAAGAAGCTCAAAAGACATCATTAAAGATGAAGAAACTGAACAGAAAGACAAATGCTGGATTACCTCTGACCTATCTGCAACAGCTCATTTATTGGAAGAGTGGTGAACAGCTTTTCATGTTCCTTTCTACAGCTTCCAAACCTCAGTAGCTGGGAGGCTAGGGACAAATTGGGCTGATTGGGAGTCTTCTAAGAAGGATGAAAACTGCACCTAAATACACTCAGTTAACAGAGCTTCTCTTTTCCTTATTGTTTGTATTTCTCTGTTCTTCTATATGAACAATTTGCTTGTTGCATTCCTTCAGCTACTGGGTGTTACTTCCAGACTTATGATATTGCAGCATGGTTCCCTCTCCCTGTCTGGAACATGCAACATGTAGACACGTCACCTTCTCCCCTGACACCTGAATTGAGCATATGCTTTACATGTAATTACTGATGAAATTTCCTGAATGCTATCTTTAACATTATTTTAATTACAAAGTAAGAAAACAGTTGGAAGGATAACAAGCTAACTATATATATATTTATACGCACACACAAAATGGATTATTTAAATGCCAAAACATCCAAGCCACCACAAACAAAGTTCAAAAGCATTACCTGAAAGTTACCACTTTCTGCTATCAAATCTTCCCTTTGAATCATAAGCCATGGAGTGAAAGAGTAACACCCAGTGTCACGGCGGTACAGAAGACAAACTGCCTTGCTGCCATTGGGATAACACCTTACAGCACTGCCTAGATGGAAGAACTCACTGAGGCAATCAGATCAAAACAGAACCACCAAAAAACATCTCTCAGCGTCAAACTTGTGCAGATGCAAGTTGTGCTTAAGTCAACCTACCAAAACAATGGGCTGCAATTGCACTGAATAATAATCTATCACAGGAATTTTCACGACTCCTTAGTGGATGCCATCAGCCTGTAACTCCTGAGGGCTCATTCTTTGTCTTTAACCAGGAACGATTACAGGATACAAGTTTCAAATTCATCCATATACAGATGTCAGCAAACTATGTACATTGTTATATGATTGGGAACAAGTACAGTTATTTCAATAACACAGTATTCAAATACAATATTTTAATTAAAAACAGATGGCACAAGCTTGATTGAAGAATCAAGTTGCTTGGCAACAGTGTGCAATAGGAGGAAATGCCTGATGCTGATTTCAGTAATAGAAAATATTCCCTTAAAAGAATACTGAAAGGCAACTTCAGAGAAACTCCCAAGTCACTCTGTTATTCACTAGACAATACCTTACATACATTGAATAACTACAGTGACTACGTATCTTAAAGCACAACTATTTTCCCATGTGAAGGCAAAGAAAACATTTGTTGACCATTCTGTAAAACTGCCTTACGTTGAAAAGGCTGAAGATGATTACTTTGAAGGAATGAGCCAATCTATGCTCTTTTAAGAATCTTTGGAAAGATGGAATGAAAAACCTCATCCTGAGGTTGTAGTCAAAAACATGTAGAGGAGGAGGAGCTGCTTTCCAGCCCTCAGCAACTTAGCCCTGCTACGATACTGCTGCTCAGCAGCTAAAACTAAAGTAACTAAAAAACAATTCCGTTCAGCACCTCTGTGGAGTAGATTCATTTATGACATAGCAGAGATCAGTCAGTCCAAGGAAACTGATCCTAAGAACAGTAAGTTATGGAAATCAAGCTATACGCTGCAGTGAAAATTTCCAACATTAATGCAATTACAGACAAGAAGTTATTCAGAATATGTTTCTTTGATCAATTTAACATGAGATGCTGATCTTTTCATCCTTGTGTGTTCAGAGCCATCCAGAAGTCACCTAATTTGTTTTTTTTATACAAAGAAAATTGCATTTCCACTAATCTAAGAGCATTTTCCATAACACATCAAAAAAACACTTTAGTCATTCAATTATGTCTCAGTTGCTCCAGATAGAAGATTTCTCTTAGCCAAGAATCTTTTCTTCCCCAAGCTGATCTGTGTGCTTTGAGCCCATACAATTGCACAGGCTTTGCTTTAAACTGAGAGCTCCTGCTCCACAGCACCTCTTTCTGTCATGTGCCACAAAGACACTCCCACTTCTTTGCTCCCACAGCAAAAAAGTATCTATGATGCAATGAGAGGGAAACTGCAGTGCCTTGCAAGCAAACATTCTCTAAGAAATGGATATCATTTTAAGAAAAAAATATATATATACACACACACATATATATACGCACAGGAGCCTTATGGCTCATCTGCTAAATTTTAGTACAGAGTTCTAGACAACTGAAGCCAGCAAAGATGATCACCCTGGATGTAAGCTCACAACAGAGAAAAAGGTGACAGTGACCTTTGGTGTGTTTTAAGAGTCACAGCAATAGTGGCACCAGCAGACAGCAAACAGAACCATTAGCAGACACTCAGGGTAAGAGCAAAGGTAGGTGGAGCAAAGCAGAAAGAAAGAATGCAAGAAGCTAAGTGGAGGAAAACTGACAAAAATCAAATGTTACTTTTGAAAAGCAGTTACTCAAAATTAAATCGGGGGGGGGGGGGGAATATAACAAATTTTCATGGATTTCTCTAGATGTTCAATTCATTGTTCTTTTAAGTACCATGAAGTTCACTAAATTTTTCGGTTTTAATTTCACCCTCACAAACCTCAACCTCTGCAAAGAGATCAAAACTCTGAGAGTCAAAGCAAAAAAAAAGTTTCCAAAGAAAAATATTTTGATTGCACTCAGGACTTGAAGAACTGACTACCTCCTCTCTGCTCCAATTTAAGAGTATGTTGCTTCAGTGTTATACTGAACTTAATCCACACAAATTTAAGATGTAACTTGCTTCAAAGACTTTCTCAACCTTCTCAGGACAGTGTTGAAAGGAAATATTAACTTAAAAATAAAAAATCTTTGCAATGATTGAAAGGTTTATAACTTGGGTTATGCAAATTAACACTACATTATTAAGTACTTTCTGTATATTCAGAAAAATTTTGTGAAACATTAGTTACTCCTTTATTACATTATTCTCCCACTGACAATAATTTCAAAAAAACAATTTGTGCAAACGAGCCACCATTAGCAACCTCTAGAATTGCAAACTCTTCCTCTGAGTTTACCTGTTCAATGCATAATGACCACATCTGGAATTCTGTGCCCAACAACTACTTGGCAATTTTGCTGTGTTTCATACCAATGCAGATGCTTTGTGAATGTTTTCATTCAAGGACTGAACATAAATAATAACAATATGAAGAAGCTAAGCAAGTGTCATTGAGGATGTTTGCAAAGGAAATAAAGTAACTGTGTTTTCTCACCCAGGGAAATCTGATTTTTTGTGTCAGACTCTGAAAATGGGAGGGAGGCAAGGCCTTGAGTGACTTCTCTGCAGTTATTTTGCATCCTTAAAGATAGTACACAAAACATTCACCATACCTGCTTTTATATTTCAGCTCTCTTCAGGATTCTAAATACTGTACTTACATTTTTACAGTTCCTGGTGCTCTACCACATAGCTATTTGCCACATCCATATGTTAGACTCCTTTGGGCATTCCTGTAAAATCAGTAGGGAATTTCTTTGTCAGGCAAAATCTTTTAATGTAGCTAACTTTTACAAATGTAGTTTTGAAGATCTGCCCTATGACGCTCTGATGTTAAAAAAAAAAAAAAAAGGAAGCTTAGTAATTGTTGACTGATAGGGAGCTTGAAGGAGGACACGATGTAACAAATATATATATATGTATGTATGTATAGATACATAGATGCACACATACGGAAACCATGCTTGTCAATTGTAGAGTAATAGCAGTTTTTTCCCTTGGTAGTCATAACCAAAAAATGCCACTGGGCTGTCATTACCCATCCTTACTATTGCTGACATTTTTCACATTATTAAATCATGACTTCACATTTCATATGCATGCTACTAACATGCCTATTGTAAGATTCTATCATCATTTGAAGCACATTAGGTTATTTCCTAGGGAAACTCATTTCCCACCTATTTTCTAAGCCCTCTGCTTTTAAGCACACAGGATGAAATGAGTCTGCTGTACTTTTAACACTTCCTCAATATTGCCAATAGGTGTTCTTAGAATACTTTGTGAATCAAGGGCCTCATTTCAGATGCCTTTGTGTCTGATGCTTTTTCCATTTCCTTTAAAAAGTATCATGATGCACTTTTAAAAGTATTCACTGTAGCTGGTATTTGAATTATAAACAATGAAATTAATTTGAAGCTAAATACCATTTTAGCCTTCACGATGCTATTCCTTGTGATGTGGAAACAGCCGGAGACAACGGAATTGTCAAGATGCAGAAATGCTCTCCCAAAAGCAGTAAAGCAGAGAGCAGTGAGAGGCAGAGACCTCTCCTCACATTCCCTGACTCCAGCAAATAGAGCTGGGCAGCAACACTGGGAGACATCACTGGATACACTTTGGGCGGCAACAGAAGAATCCATGGAACTGACAGAAGCACAAAAGGAGAAAAAAAAAAAGCCTCATGCTAATAGATTTCATAGCTGAAAACAAGAGCAAAGCATCTGGGCAAGATAACAATGAGCTGAGTTCTTCCTTTCTGCTGGTCCATCGTGCAGCCTGTGCGTGGTTCTGACCCCACTGCCTCCAGCCCTGCCTCTATGCTTCTACAGATAAGAAAAGCTAACAAGAATACATGACTGCTAATATCTTGAATAAGGCACATTTCGTTCAATCAATGCTTTTATCAATGGACAATCCCAAAAGGTTCAGAAAATGCAAAATTTCAAACAGGCAACTATTTTACTTACAAACTCTTTCTTACACCAGCTATCAACCTCACTTTACTCAGAATAGTTAAGACCTTGGGTCAAGGAGACAGTGGCATTAGCACTCACAGAAAATGTGCTTCTCCACACTAAAATAGCCACTTAAGCAAGAATGTGGAAATGATTTATCTTGCAACGTTTGAAGTTGGATCTTCACCTCAGTTGTGTCATGACTGCACAATCAGTCAGAGGAAAACTCTTACACTTTCATTCAAAGAAAAGGATATTCAGCTCTTCACTATGAGTATCCAACAAATAATGTTACCTTTTAGGAAATAAGAGAATCATAAATATTAGCTAGTGGAAGCATGCACATTTATAACATCAGAGTTAGAGACCTTCAGTGTTCCAGTGCCCAAATATAAATCTCACTGTTTAATAATGGAAAGGCAATATGATTTCACTGAAAACCATTTCATTTAAATAGAGTTCTATTTGTAATTCTAAATAATCCAGCACTACCTTAATGTAAGATGATCAGAAAAAAAAAAAAATCAAAAAAAAACCTGAAAACTTAAATTGAAACTTATAACATAGTCTTGTGAAGGAAATCAGACTTTGAAAGCAAGGAAACTGCCAGATAAGCTTGATTTGACTCAGTCATACAGTTTATACATCCAGCATTCTTTAATGGTTGTACAAACCACAGCATTTTAAAATAACACACACAGTACTGACAGTGCTTATGTATGTAACTAACACAGCTGAGATTAGAGCCAATAAAACAATCAAATGGAATTCTGAAGACTTAAGTCCAATCAAACCATAAAATTATATACCTATAAGAATTCATATCATTTTTATCCACTACTTGTATTTTCCAATGGCAAAACTATGCTTAGAAATCCCCATTCTTAAGAAATCAGTAAAGTTGCTGATGTGAAAAGCAGTTGTCATATGGGCACAAGTTCTACTGGAACTGAGAAACCTGCCAACTTGTAGGGCATGTCACTCCATCTGTTTGTGCTCTCCTTGTTCCAATAGCATGTCTACACAAAATTTAACCATGGTACTCATGAAAAATCAGAAAGTTCAAGAAAGTTCTCAGTTTTCCAGTGTCTGACCACTCTGTCAGATAAGAAGTATTTCTTAACATCCAACTTGAATCTCTCCTGGCACAACGTGAGGCTAGGAAACAGGCAAGCTGGTAACAACAGATAAGAAGAATGCTGAGGTACTTTACTTTTTTCCTTGGTTTTGTCTGATAACTGCTTGCCACACAACCCTCAAATGTATGGTTTTGCAGAGGGAGGCTCGAGAAAGCAAAATCTTTCCCAAGCAAAGCAAGTAAGCAAAGATGATTTTTGTGACCACCTGGGGATCCCAAACATCTGCAGGTCTATGGGTCCTGATGAGATGCATCCTAGAGTCCTGAGGGAATTAGCTGATGTAGTTGCCAAGCCATTCCCAGTAATATTTGAAAAGTCATCAGCAATCAGGTGAAGTCCCTGGTGACAGGAAAAAAAAACATCACACCCATTTTTAAGAAGGATAAAAAAGGGTGATCCTTGGAACTGCTGTCCTATCAGTCTCACCTCTGTGCCAGGAAAGAAAGGTAAGACCTTTGACACAGTACCCCACAACATCCTTCTCTCCACATTGGAAAGAGATGGATTTGATGGGTGGACTGTTCAGTGGATGAAGAACTGGCTGCAGGACTGCGTCCAGAGAGTGGCGATCAAAAGTTCCATGTCTGGATGGAGATCAGTGACAAATGTTGTCCCACAGGGGTCAGAGCTGGGACCGATACTCTTTAATATCTTCATCGTTGACAGTGGGGTCTAGCACACCCCTCAGCAGGTTTGCTGATGCCACCAAGCTGTGTAGGTGTGGTCAACACACAAGAGGGATGGGACGCCATTCAGAAGGACCTAGACAGACTTGAGCAGCAGGCCCAGGTGAACTTCATGAGGTTCAACAAAATCAAATGCAAGATATCTTGCATACAGGTCGAGGCAATCCTCACTTCCAATATGAGCTGGATGATGAAAGGATTGAGTGCAGCCCTGTTGAAAAAGACCTGGGGTACTGGTGGACGGAAAGTTGGAAATGAGCCAGCAATGTGCTCTCCCAGCCCAGAAAGACAACTGCATCCTGGGCTGCATCAAAAAATGCATGAGCAGCAGGTTGAGGGAAGTGATCCTGCCCCTCTACTCCATGTTACTGAGGCCTCACCTGGAGTACTGCATCCAGTTGTAGACTCCTCAGTACAGGAGGAACATGAATCTGTTGGAGCATGTCCAGACAAGGGCCACAAAAACGAAGCAAGGAATGGAACACTGTTCCTATGAAGACAGGCTGAGAGAGCTGGGGCTGTTCAGCCTGGAGAAGAGAAGGCTTTGAAATGGCCAGATAGCAGCCTTTCAATAACTAAAGGGGAGCTACAGAAAAGAGGAGGACAACCCCTTAGCAGGGTCTGTACTGAAAGAACAAGGGGAAATGGCTTCAAACTCAAAGACAGTAGACTTCACTTGGATATAAGGAAAAAGCATATCACAGTGAGGATGGTGAGGCACTGGAACGGGCAGCCTAGAAATGTGGTTGATGCCCCATCTCTAGAGACTTTCAAGGCTGGATCAAGCCCTGGGCAACTTGATCTAGCTGCACATGTCCCTGTTCATTGCAGGGGAGTTAGAATAGATGACATTTAAAGGTCCCTCCCAGTTCACAGGATTCTGTGATTCTTATCAGTTAAAAAGAATAGGCATTCTAACTGTAATTAAGAAGAAAAAACCAAACTTTGCTACCACAGTCTTTCATTCTATGCCATGCAATCATACAGCCCTTAAGATACTGAAAAGTTTATACAGTGTGACTGCATGATACACCACTTTAGCTTATGATAGAATTTTAAATCAACCGCAGCATCTTTCTTGTACAAAAACTACAATAAAAGAAGGTTATTTCAATTTATCTTGAATGAAGTCTTCACCGGAAACTAAATATCATTTGGTTTAAGAGAAAAAAACAATTGATGTAATTTTCAGACTATGCATGGTCACACACATTATCCAGACAGGTACTGGCACCATTTTGAAATCTGCCTGTCAATATTCCCTTCAGTCAGAGGGTGTCTCATCCATGCAGTACTATCAATCTAACACACAAACATAAGCTAATTTCTGGCTGTGGGTACTACCAGATGGGGAAGATCCCTTTTCTATTTAATTTCCATGCAGCTTTGATTAGTATTTAAAAAGGTTGCTGTGACTTAATTTGGTATTTACATTACACACAGATGATTAGAAAATTCACATGTTTAGTAGAATGAAATATCCTGCTAAAATTCTCCACTATCAATGAAAAAAAAAAAAAAAAAGGTTTTCAAGGGGCAACAGGAGCAGCAAGTTGCATCCTTTTGGGACTTTCACTTAACGTAACCTGTCCTGCTGATACTGCAGCTCATTCAATTAAACATCATTCAAAAGGAGTAGATGTCTGATGGATTACTGAATTATAACTGGACAATTTACAGCAACAGCTCATCTATAGGAATACAGAACTTGCCACATCAGATAAATAAGCTACTGCATCTGGTCACACAATTTGCCTAAGGCAGTGCAATTCCTGATCCTTCAATGGGAGTTGTAAGAAGTCACTGCATTTTGTATTACTTAACCGATAAAATTTACCAAAAAAACAAGCACATAGACTGCCTGTATCTCTCTAAATGTTACCCCCAAGTCTTTCAACATCTTGTTGTCAGTAGCTCCTGACTGCACAGCTGATCACTTGGTCTGATATTTTCATTAACTGTATCTGACAGTCCGATTCCTTCTGTGCACACAAGTAGATGCGTATAAATATATACAGTCTTACTGAGGAAGCCTTAATCATTTCTAAGAAGAATGTTAATAAAAAATACTTGATCTCAACTAGGCAAAATTTTTCTTTTCTTTGAAAAAAAACACTGTGCTTCCTAAGATAATTATGTTTCAATAGAATTGTTGGTACAGAAAAGAAGCAGCCTTACACCGTTTCTTATTTTCAAGAAAATCTATCTACACCCATTCACACTGCACAGATTTCTAAAAAAATATATTTCTGCTTATTCCTCTGGTATACTAGAATGTATGTCTCCTGCTTTGCCAAAACCAAGCCACCCACATAAAGGCGAGTTATAACAGCACCATCCCATGACAGCAGTAAATGCCAAAATTAGTGCCACAGTTTCAATCACAGGGAGGGTGACAGACTGGCTTTATCAGATCCATTCTTCCCAACCCAATCCCAGATAACTCAAGCATCCTGTCACACCCACTCATGAAGCTATCTGCTGGACAGACAAGTGGAAAACACAAGACAGCCTATGGCTTTAAAATAATCCACCATCTAAATTCAATAACAGCAATATCAACCCTGGCCTAGCTCAAGCAATGGTAGTGGGAACAAGCTGCTGAGGGACTCCTCAGTGACGGCATCAGTTAAGGGAGCTTTTATCAAACTGAGGCAGGAGCAGGGAACGGCACTCTGATGCTCTTCCTGATCCTCAAAATACATTCAGGATGGAAGGATCTTCCATTCTCCAACTCTACACAGAAGAAAAAGTCCCTGAACAGACAAAAGGAAATAGCACAGAGGACAAGGAGGAAAAACGGAACACATGATTGGATGTGGAAACTGGTTAGGCAAGGAACTCAGAAACAGAAATAACAGGATTAGGACAGGAGGAGAAGGGAACATATTACACATATGGGATTAAAAAAGCGGGAGCTAAAAAATAAGAGAAGGCAAAGACTGGTAGAGAGGGGAGATACGAATGATACAATTGCTGCATTTGTAGAGACATTAAGAACTGCACTAAGAGAAGCAAGACAGGAACAAGGTAGGAAGGCCAACAATCAAGTTCAAGATAACAAGTAAGAGATTGTCTGCTAGAGCTACTGTGTTCTGGCATACAATAAAAAACAAAATAACTAAGTACACCATTATTGAGATGTCAGCATCTACCTATGAAAACAGCTCACACACATTCTCTCCACTGGTATAGAACCAGCTACTTACCAGCAGTTAGATACTTCACTAGCTCAAATGACAAAGGCTGCTGTCGAACTAGAATATCAATAAAAATTCAACCATGTGGAATTTTGCCTCTCTTCTCAGCTTTCTATCTTAAACAAGTAATAATTAAAAAGAAACAATTAAAAAAAAAACACAAATACTGAGACTACAAATTGAGGTCATCGTTTCTTTTAAATAGCTGTTGAATACTGCTGTTAATTTTCTGACAAATCCCCTAAATTCAGTGCCTACAGTCTGACACACCTAATAAAAGGGATAGCTCTACTTTACATGTTATTAGAACAAATCATCTGGTAAAAATGAATTATCACAGTGTACAGCTATAATTCAGCTGAGCTTCTCGAGCAGGATAGTACATTCTAGCAGCAGGACTCAAGTAGGCACTAGTCCAGTACCTACTCTTTAAAAAAAATAACATCAGTTCACTGCAACACCTCTGAGAATGAGGGATTTTCACAGAAATTTCCACAGCATTTAAATTAGATTTACCTGACAAACTAATACACAAATAATCTGCAATGAAAAGGGTTTAAATGTATAAAAACATATCTGTAAGCATAAAGCAAAGACTTGCTGTTTATAGTAGCCAAAAAAGCTGAAGATGAGAACACTGAGTTAGTCCAAACAACACCCGCTGATAAAATCCAAGGACCATGATGAAATCAAGCCTAAAAAACAAAAGAAGAATGGGGAACAGAAATGAAAGACCTACAGCTAGCATGCCAGAAAAATGCTAACCTCAGGAGCCATTACTTAAAACAAGTCCTTCGGTAGGTGTCGGAAATGTAAGAAATTTCCCATTATAATTGATATCTATTACCACATGAAATCCCAGGGTTCACAATAACCTCATTTAGCAACAGTGCCCTGATCCCAAGGAACAGCCAGACCAGACCAACCTCTGCAACAGCAGACCCACATTACATCACCATAATACACAGCTTTGATTAAGACTTGAAATACAAAGGTTTGGAATACTAAACTTAATTTCCTGCTGTTACCTATTCCATTTATGCATTTTTAATCCCCATCCTTTTTACTCATGCTTAAAAAAAAAAAATAAAGTCTAGCTCAATGAGTCAAGAAAATCTTTTGCAACCACTGAGCCCGTGACCAAAACGACAGCTAACAGTAATGCTTGAAACAGCCTAACACTGTTACAACTTATCAATAGACTGATAAGATAACACTCTATGCCTGCCTTTCTATAGAAGAAAGATTTCACACTGAAGTCCAAACCAAAACCAGAAACTGCATTTTCTCTGCTTTGTTTTTTCCTTCTGCAAAAGCTCTGAACAAGAGCAGCTTCAAGCCAGGCTATTTCAAGAAAATTTGGGGGAAGAGGAAAAAGCCAAGTTCCAGACCCAAGTCAAATAAAAAGACTGTCAGATATATATTTCCTTACTATAACCTTCAACAGTTAAAAAGAAAGGAAAAAAAGGTGGTAAAAAAACAAAACCAAAAAACAAACATCAAAAAAATCCAATTTTATTTTGCTTTCACTGTAGTTTCTTAATTTTTAATAAAAGACTATAAAGTCTTGTCATGGAAAATGCCTGCAATTTAAAGCAGATTGAAGCGTCCAAGCTAGAAATCTCAAACAGTTAACTGCTCAACACTACACAGAGATAAGTATTCCAGGCAATATATAGAATTGTCTAGCACTCTTGTTCCCTTAAACAATGCACTTCAGATACCATGCTGTATTATATCCTATAAACATATCATGTACCCTCAGCATAAATCTGACATTTGTTTGACCCAGACCAATAATCAAACAAAGCTGTAGGGAATCACAGAGCTGCTGATGTTGAAAAGGACCTCTTCAGGTCAACTTGTGCAAGCCTCCTGCTCCATCTGGGTCAGTTACAGCAAGTTGCCCAGGGCTGTGTCTAGGCTGGCTTTAAATATCCCCACAGATTTAGACTTTACCACCTCTCCTGGCAACTTGTTCTCTATTTGATAGCACATACATTAAAAATAAAAAAG
>JAPSGF010000009.1:9909004-9921917 GCA_035772895.1 Perdix hodgsoniae | reverse complement strand
TCTCTATTTGATAGCACATACATTAAAAATAAAAAAGTACTCTGTTACACAATGGAATTTAATGTGTTTCAATACTTGTGTCTATCACCTCTTGTCCTGTCAGTATGCCCTCCTGAGAATAGTATGGCCTCCTCACCTTCATCTCTTCCTACCAGGCATTAGTACACACTGACAAGATCACTGAGCCTTGTCTTCTCCAGGCTAAACACTCCCAGATTTCTCAGCCTTTCCTAATACAAAATACTCCACCTTGATAGCCCTGGCACTGAACATACTCCAGTAACTGTCTCTTCCTCATGCTGGGAGCCCAGAACTGGACACAGTACACCAGGTGTGGCTTTGCCAGTGCTGGGCAGAGTAGAAGGGCATCTCCCTGACCGTGCTGGAAGCATTCCCAATGGGGCCCCGGATACCACTGGCCTTTTGTCCATCAGCACCCTCAGTGAACCTGCCCTCCAGCCAGCTGGCTTTGTCACATGGAGGTGCCTGGGGTTATTTGTCACCAGATGGATGACTAGGCAATTCAGGTTACTCTCAACGTCAGCACAACCCTTTGGTGTATCAGCCACTCCTCCCAGTTTTCTATCATCTGCAAACTTACTGAGGGTGCACTCCGACCCACCCTTCAGGTCATTAAATGAGATTGTTGAACAGTATTTGAAGCTGCACGGTTCTCACAAAAGATAAAGTCGATCTCTTTCTCATCCTGCCCAATGCTGCGCAGCCTGCTGACTTGTGGAGCAGCTCCTTTACTTGTTGGCCCAACTCCTCAGCCACTGCACACTAAAATGGTGCTTGATCCTACCTAATTAGGGGTCAGGTAGAACGAAGGCTGCAGGCACCCTTTGATCAAGGACAGCTGACAAGTCTGTCAGAAGCTGCTCTTAGCCTCCCTAAGCAGCAGTAGCATCTGAGGGCTCCTCTCTCCGTGCTCCCTCAGCACCCAGTGGCTGCCCATGCCCACTGCCAGGACCTGCCTCCCACACAGGCCTCTCTCCAGCACAGGCTGAGGCCAGGCAGGGCACTTTGCAGTTTGTGCTTGTATTAACACAGTGAAGTTAAAAACAAAACAAAACTAAACAACAAGAAGAAAGCAGAGTTCAACTGGTTTACCACAGCTTTGGTTACCTGTGGAGAAACCTCACCTGACGCTCACTCAGAATTTACCTCACCCCTCAGCACGCCCTTTTCCCTGAGGAAAATAAAATCGCTGTTTTAACTTTCCACCTCCCACAGAATATGACACTAAATTACTAAAATAAAAAGCTCTCATAGCAAATGAAGCAGGTCCTAGCTTATTAAGTAAATGTGATGGTTATACGTTAGTTGCAGAGAAGAGTATGTTTTCCAAGTCTTCCTAAGCAACCATGACTGTACTATTCCATGTAACTTCTGATGTTGCAGATCAAATTCACGTCTCACTATACACCAGATACGTTCATACAGCACTAGCACATGGCCTTCCCAGAACATTCTAGACTTATGTTTTGTTTTCACCTTGTTCCTGGCTGCAGACGCCCCAGCCTCTGCCTGCCCCTGCCCACACAGCAGCCCATTATAGCAGGGCAGCTGGCAGCTCTCCCAGCAGGCAGCAGCGGGTCCTTGACTGAAAGAGCCCAACTACCAATTTTTACTCCTTTAGAGAGCTTAAAAAATTTTTACAAAGATCATTTTCTGATGATGGAGAACCAGTTTCGTAGCTATGAGTTCTCCCTTAGAAAAACATCTCCATCCATTATCTTCACTGCTCACTTCAGATTTTGCTTTGCTGCACAGGCCTCTCCTCTACAAGACAGCACAATTCAGACTGACATTGATGAAACCTTGAGAAAACCCTAAATGAGCAGGTAGTGCTATTATTTAAGAGTGACAGACGATCCTCCGTACAAGAAAATTGCTGAGCACTGCAATTCAGGAAGCACTTGTGTACACAGGTAGAGCAGCGGGCCCTCCTCAGCAGCAAACAGCCACAGAACCCACGTGCTTTCTGCAAAACACTTGGCGTATTTTTATTTATTTTTACACAGAACACCAAACATCTGAGCCTCCTAATCGTTCAGTGCAGTGCATTATAAGCCCACAGTTACACACATTATTAAATGGAAAAGAAATCACATGCAGGTTTGTGATTTTTCTAGACTTGGAATTATAAGAAGCGAATCACCATTTTGAGTATCTCACTGCTGTGTATCAAAAATCAAACCAGGTTATCACAGAGGACCTAAAGAAACCTTAAGGCCCTTTGCAAGGCAGATAGCCCCTCTACTTTCCTTTTTCTCCTACCTTCACACACATCATCTCTGAAAAAATATGTATATTTAGAGAAAGCACTCCATGTTATTTCTAGATTTTGCAAGCTGACGATTTACAATACATTTTCTAATCTTTTGATTTTGCTCACTGATGGGAGAAGGGGAATCCTGTTTCATTTGTGTCCTTTATGGCTGAGAAATTAAAAAAAAAAAAAAAAAAAGAACAGCTCTTTGAGAAGCTTGTGCCAGCTTCATTGTCAAGACAAAGGTCACTGCATTCCTATTCATGATGACCTACAACTGTACCCATTTAAAGACTTCATTATGCTACATTAGAAGGAACTCGTTCTCAGGGGTTTTCGTTTAGCTCCATTGTGAGAAGAACAAAACATGCAACCATCATCAGAATATGGTGTTTAAAATAGTGAAACTGATGATTTTAGTTACCAACTGTCTTACTTCATTTAACATCCACTTGGTATCTGTACAGCATTATTTCCAGAAACATGTAAACTATGAAACTACTTTTACACTAGACTGCATTTCCAGACTACAAAGTAAATAAAAAAATAATCAAATTCTCCATATCTACACAAAATGAGTTACAATCTCTCAAACAATAAAAGGTTCGTTCCAACATCTCCAGAGGTGAGGAATTGTTTTAACCTTCATTACCTTAGACTAACACTGAAGTTGACTATTATACAAGTATATTTGGAAAGAAGTTTCAACTATGAATGCTCTGGAAATCCACTTTTAAATTACGTACATTTTTCAAATGGATTTCACTCTACACTAAAATCACCAAACATACATCCATCTAGTTACAGGGCTGAATAGACCAGGTACACAAACTGCTTCATGATGTAATTTGACCAAGCTTTCTAAGGCTTAGACATCTCTTTAACTACACAGCTTAAGTAGTTATGATTAATACACCTCCACTGATAATTTTTTTAATAATGCTCTGGACTGAAGCTGGCCAGACACAAAATAATGGCACAGTTTTGCCAGAGATTTCAGCTTTTTATTTGCAGGAAGTGGGTCTGTACTTTGAAGAAGCAGGTCTTCACAAACAAAAAGTAAAAATAAAAAAATATTTTTAAAATTGTTTTAAGAAACAGAGCTTGTTGTGCTGTCACACTTGCAAATCATTACTGACCACAGAAAAGCAAGAGGAAGGCTACATTCTCACTACCAAGATTACATGATTGCCTTCACCTTAAGATGCAATACCAGGAGCACTTACAAGTAAATGTGTCATCCTGCATAATTCCAGGTAGACATTTACCTAAAGCAAAATAAATGACCTCTATAACTGTATAAGCTATTCCTTACCAATCTCATTTTCCAACATTATCAAGCGCTTCTTAAGTTAATCCACTTTGCATTGTAGAGATACATTTCATTTAACAGATAAGATCCACAGGCATAATTTATGCACTCAACTTTAGAGCACCTCAGGCAGAACGCGCAAGGTGTTTTATTACACATCTATGTATTTTTCTGTTACGAGAAAGCAAATTAAAGCGATTCAAAACCTTGTCACTCAAGTTGCATATGGACTTCTTTGTAAATTCTAGTCTTCTGAACAGGTTTCAGTCTGATTGTATTCCCACTCATATCAGAACACAACCGCCCATCACTGAGACTTTCCCTTCCCTCCCCCCTCCCAAAGAAAAAATATTCACAATTCGCAACCTGAACTATCCTTACCATAGCCAATACAATTTCTGGCTAAATGATTCAATCAGGACTCTAACCTACCCTCCAATGGGAAGAGAGCACAAGTACAGAGAGAAGTATGCACAGTAAAAAGAAATTATGAGATTAAATATAATCTGCTTTTTAGCCTTCAAAGAACGTCAAAATGACATTTTGCAAAAAGCACAAAGTTTTATGTGAACAGCAATGCTATATAATTGTCAATGATAATAACCTACCTTGAGCAGGTTTTAACCTACCTTTACCAGGTGTTTAGCATCAAAAGCAGCACACATGCTACTGTAGAGAGTATCTGGCACAGGTTACAGTTCCTGCATAACAATCATTGCATGCTTTTTTCATAGAATGTTTTTATATTTGTAGCTCTATAGAGACAGTTTAAAACAAATTTTAAGTTAAGATAAAGTACATTACAATAATCAAATAAATGCACTAATAAATTAGTTCTTCTTTCTTCATTCTTCAGCTTGGCCAGATAACACTTTATCAAATTTAACACCAAGTCCCCAAGCACACAGGCAACTCTTTAGTGTACCTTCAGTTCTAAAATTGCAAAATCTGCTACAAATTTAATAAAAATAAAACATATGAAGATGTAAACATTGGAGCATGCTAAATACAAAAAATTACATTAGCATCAAGATTAAAAAATGAGCATTAGAATTTTATAAAAGCTATCACTAAATCTTTCTAATCCTCAATTCACCGCATCTTGTACGTGCATTAAGACAAACTGATTACATGATGACAGTACTTTTCCCAAGCAACACCACACTGCTGTTTGTACACACAACAAATTGGATGACAACCCTCAGAGCATGAAGCAGGACTACGCTTCACGAGGCTGCTCTTTACAGAACATGAATTCCCCAGATGCTACATTTACAGTGAACACAATGGAAGGGAAAGAACAAGCTAGTGATTTAGGTTTCTTAATGTCACCTTAGAGAATTTAGCTCCCTCATGACCCTGCCCCACAGCTTTTACTTTATTCTAGACAATCAGCTATTCCATATTTACTAAACAGATATCTTTTCCTCAATTTATCTCTACAGAGATTGAGTTTGGAATAGCAGGGGTCTTACAGAAGGAGCTCAACTCCAAACAACGTCAAAGAAATGAAATTCCACTACCTATCCCTTCAGGTCACAGGAGTCAAGCTGAAACTGGGCATCAGTAAGTAATTTTTTAGCATCAGAGACTACAAAAAGAATGTACTGGCATGAGACTTGTTCTTGGGATGTCTCACTGCATTAGGGAACAATACTAACATAAATCTGGGTTTTAGCTGCAAGTGAAAAAGGGGAAAAGTGTTTTGAACACCAGAGCATATCTGTACTTCATAGCCATTAATTCAGTAAACAGGGTACATCCTGCATTTCTAAATGCTACACAAAATAGCACAAATTATTTTCTTAAATGCCTGTATGAAAGAAATTGTACAAAAATCACATTAAAAGTAAAGGGTCTATATACACATTCCACAAAGCCAACTCTATCATATGAGAACATGAAACAGATGCCACAATATAGGGCACTTAGTAGAAAATGCTATTTGAACTAATGTAAAAAACTGTAATCATCTGTTATCTAGAAGGGGGCACCTTTGAAGATACCACCACTGAACTGCCAAGCATCAGAATGTAAACACATTTCCTTCCAAAGACTCCTAAGTAAATGAGATTGGGTTTTCAAAAACAGCAAGTGACTCAGTCAGGGACACCCAACCAACCCAGTCCCAAGTCCAGGCTCCAAAAATGGATGCCACTAGTTCAAGGATTAATATCTATTTTTTACACACACACACATATATTTATATATACATATTTTACGTATAAATAAATCTATATCTATCTATCTATATATACACATATGATATGTATATAAAAAAATATATATATACACACACATATTATTAATTTGATTTTAAAGAAAGATGAAAAGTCCATAGAACAGAAAGGTTTTCTTCCTTAATTTTGTTTTGGGAAATATGTGCAGAAGATAGCATGCGAAGCATGAGAAAGACCAAGCCTGGAAAATTCCAGACCAAATGTTTAAAGCTGGTAGTCAGAAGGGGCTGAAAAAAGGATTTTCCATTTCAAAGTGACCTGACTTCTACATGTGCAGTAAAAAAACTGAGAATGTAGCGACCTAAAGCTTCTCACGATTATCTTCAGGGGTGTAACAAACAGCCCCCTGACCTGCACAATACTGATTTCTAACCGGTGGAGAAAACAAAAGCAGAGGTAACATTTAGGGAAATATTTTGATACGTACAATACAAGGCAGGGAAAAAGAAATACACACAGGACAAACAGAACAGTAACAACACACACTGAATTATTCCAATTTCTCCTCAAGGTTTCAATGTTGCATCAGATTGCTTTTTTACCATTAACTCCATAACTGTAGGATGGTGAAGTCTCACAACACCATCATGTCAACATTCTTTTCCATCCTCTTTTATTCTACCAATCTATTATTTTAAAATTCCACCCACCATCCGCAAGTCTTCATCCAACTCAGCTCATTCAGGAACTACCACACATATAAGGCAGCTTTTTTACATTACCTGGGGGCAAGTCAGATGTGAACTTTTAGTATCTCAGGGAATACAGAAACACATTCAAAAATTCAGGGTACCAAATCATGCCTGTTCCAAGCAAAAACAGGTTATGTGAGCTACTATTGTAAGATAACACTTTATGGACAATTTTCTATCATCATGTATAACAATTCTTTATATCTCTCTGTTAGTGATAGGAAATAAGTTATCATTCTCTCATTCTCCTACTATAATTAAAAAATAAATACATAAGCCAAGAACTATAGTGAAATTCAAGGGCTTTTTTTTTTTTTTTTTCCCCTCCTTTCTCCTCTTCCTACTACCACAACCCTTAATAAACCTTCCATCCACACAGACACTACTACAGCTTAACATGTACGATCTTTCTAGTATCGAGCACATAAAGCCATACTTGATTTCTACCTAAACCTAATTGGAAGAAAAATAAATTTGAACTCCTTCCACATTAAACCGGGAAAACTGTAGCTGTTTCTTTTTTGAATATCAGCCTGTGGAGAGAACAGACAAAATTGCAGTGATTTCCCTCTTAGATCCTTCCAATTTTTTCCCAGCAATTTGCTGAATATTAACCATTTAGCGTTATCTTATATTTACGTGGGAAGATTTTGATCCTTATTTGCTATAAGTCATTACTTGTCACGATTTCAATGATTTTTTCTCTTGTCCATTTCACCGCCGTGATTCAAACTGCAATCTTCTGTCCTTCAGTGCTTCACCACTGCTGAGACTTCCAAGACTGCCACTCTTACATTACATGCAAAGTTGAATTAAAATATGACTTCAGGATACCTGAAAACCATCTTCACATTAAATAGCATGCTTGTAAGTACTCTGCCATACTACTACCCTTACTTAGGCTTTTCTTAGAAGGTAAGTTAGTTCAGGAAGAAAATAAAACAGGTAGATGACTTTCTAAAATCTTTACTTTGAACAAAATTGCATTATATGTGTGTCATCAAGGATTTTCAGCAATTACAAAACATCTTTGAAATTAACAATACACAGTTTTAATATTTTTAACCAACATCATATATAAAAAACACAGATTTAAAAAGGTGAGGTTGTATGAAAGTATGAGGAAATTTGTTAGTTCTTTTTTTTCCCTTGTCAGCTCAAAATATGGGACAGAGACCTGATTTCTAAAGTAGCAAATTCAGATTATCTCATCCAAAGAGAAACTGAAGGAAGAAAAGAAGCTGAGAACATGCCAGTAATGCTATGTTATACCTCCTCAGAACTTTCTCACTTAACATTTCCCTAAGATGCTCTCAGAAGCGTTACTGGATAATAGAAGTGATATCTTTATGATTTTGTGAATAATAGGTTTTATTAGTATTAAGTTAAAGCAAACAGCCAGAACAATACATACGCAATTTCTACTACACACAATATAAAGAAAGTAAATTATAACCTCTGAAAAACAAAGGAAGAGGTACTGAAAAAGCCAACAAGTGGTTATGGATTATTTCATCCCCGTTAACATGGATCTGTGTAAAAAGAACAGCTGTTGTTCACCTTTTCTAAACTGAAATAGGATGAAATACATAAACAAGTATAAAGAAAATGTTAATGGAGTTACATGGATTTTTGGGAACAAATTCTAGATTAGTAAGAAAAAGAAAGTTCGCCTAGTAAAAGAGGTTAGAAGTGGGCTCAGGTTTCAAATTTTAGTGGTGAGGGACAAAGGGAGAAATTACAGAAGGATTTTTGTAACGATTCATTTAATAATACACCACTTTCTTAACAGAAGTGTTTTACACTTGCACAATGTTAATAACTTTATTATACATGGAAGCCTGTAATAGGCTGATTACACAATAAGACTGCAAACAACCACTGGTACTTTCCTGACACCAGAAAAGTACATAAGACTGAAACATCACCAAGAGTACATAAAAAAAAAACCATCAGCATAAACGTCACCAAAATTACATTAAAAAACTAATCAAAAAATACATTTTAAAAAAGTGGTTTAGAGCAGTGCCACTGCCTTTCAGCAGCTTTGAATGGCCACCAGTATTTCTAGTAGGTTTCCGTGGCTCCACAGGCATTAGTCATGATTCACATATAATAAATAATGTACCACAAAATATACATAACGTAAGGCAATAATTCCAAAGAAAAGTTCTGTTGATATTAACAAGCCACTCAAGTCCTACTCTCGTAGTTGACATCATCACCAGAAACCTTTGATGGAATTGCAGCCTTGGGCCCTGAGCCTGCGGCGATGAACTGCTGCAAGCCCCTGTATCCGTAAAGAGCTCCAATGACACCACCGGTAACGAAGAGGGGCACAGGGGTCCACGTCAGCTGATCCTGATGCAGGATCAGGGCCTCGGTATGTACAGTTGGGAGTATATTATTTCTTATTGTACACGGAAACCTTGACAGAATTCTAAAATATGTGGGAGTTCATTATTTGATGTCATAAGACATCAGAAAGTACATGGTAAGATACGCACTTTCTGGAATGTAAAACTTTTTAAATGCTACCTAAGATGGGTAAGAGAGGAAGTAGGTAATTGGAGCAAAAAGGAGAAGGAAAAAGGTGTAAAATAAGGAAAAAAACACAAATCAGGGTATTGGGAGCACAACAAAAGAAAGGGAACCTTAAACAACAAAAAATGCAGAAAAGGGGAAAAAGCAAAAGAGGCATGTAAAATAAATAATGCATCCCAAAAGGACATCTAGAATACGACTGTAGCTTCAAGTTGGGGTTACAACGATGAACCACAGGCATGCTTTTTGTTCTCAAGGTTTGTGTCAACAGAAACTCTTTACGGAATTACAGTCTTACAGAGGAGTTCTGGGGACATTATTGTTTATATTAAAGCTACCGTTCTGGGTTCTTAGTACAGATCCAAGAGTATCTGCTCAACCTGTCCGGAATCAGCATCACCTACAACAGGAGTACTTGAAAAGCAACATGGTTTAGGTAGCAAAATTCTTTCAGACCAGCCCAGACGTAAGAGACAGCAATGTGAAATGTTACAGATCCCTTCCTCAAAAAGCCTGAAATATATATTTGTCACTATCTGTAAATTGGAAGTTCCATTACACTAGTGGTGCATAGAATTCCCATGCTTCGTTACACTTTCCTGAGAGTAAAGTAATTAGAATAAACCTTAGTCCTAGGAACAAAGTTAATTTTTTGCATTTTAAACTTTCGGGCTATTCCCTGACAATCTATATATGTAAATTTGATTGCTAAACGTTGCCACTTGAACAAAAACACTATTTTTATCTATTGATTCCTGATTAAAAACCGTAATAAAACAGATCTAAAAAAATCACGCTAACAAAATAAACTAAATATGAAAAGTTGCATTGAAAGGGCATGTTACATTATTCTTAATAGGACCGTGTAGAAACATTCCAATGGCAGTGTTGTCAAAGTAAAACTACAGTAAGAAGACCCCACAGCTCGGTCACAGTCGGGACCTTACCTGTAACTCTGACTGGTTGGGGTTTTTACTCGTGTACTACATGGCTCACTTACATCAGACATCATATTTGAATACCCTGAGAAATCTGAGACTGAAGTCCTTACCCTATGGTCCACTTCTCCATTAGAGTTAGTGATAAAAGTCATTGGCACCCTGCTGCCCGACTTAAACTGAGAACCAAATGCTTGTGCAAAGTTCTCAATCTGGTAGGTTGCTCTAGGCTCTATGTCCTTCTGAGGATCTATCTGGCTAGCTAACTCCTGAGATGGGATCTGAAAGCTCGTTGAGGATTCTAAGCTTTTCTGTTCCTTCTGGCCAGTCAGTTTCTGAGATGTTGACTGGTAGTTAGATGAAGTCTCTAAGGTTTTCTGAGGATCAATGAGATCATCCAGCTCTTGAGAAGGAGTCAACTGTTGATGCGTAGCCTCCAAAGCAGATAAATAAAAGCCTGGTTGAGAGCCAAGCAACATCCCAAACGGAGGTTTTGGCAACGCAGTTGGCAATACTGAGGTAACGGATTGGCTGAAGCCACACTCGAGTGGAGATGTAGTGTATATCTGTTTGTCCTGAAACAGAGTGTGGTTATGGAGAGTTGAAGACAAGCTAACAAACTGGAAACTGGGTCCAAATGCAAAACCAGTGCTATTGGTCGTTCTTTCAAAAGCTTGTTGGAGGTATTTGGAGTATTCTTGCAACATGCTTGCTTTATCATTTGAAACAGTTTGAGAGTTAGGACTCAAATTTTCTTCCTGAACCATCTCTGAATGTTCTCCTGAGCTGTGCAAGTCCACACGCTGTTCAGTTATACTGAAAGGGTCTTCTTTCTGGCCTTCCGATTTGTGAGAGTACTGGTCCAAAAGGCTCTGTAAGACTTCATCAGGAATACCAGACTTGTCATGGCAAGTCTTTATTTCACTATTTAAGGATGCTGAGTCAATAAGAGACAATGGAGTTTCATTATCCATAACACTAACACCTGCAGACTGGATGACGGACTGCTGGGAAGTCATGTGTCCGACATTAATTGAAAAGGCACTGTTACTGCTTGCAGTTTGCAAGTATCTTCTTTTCTTTGAAAACTGCATGGCATCATCGTAATTACTATTTATTTGACCTGATTTACCACTTGGACTTTGGAGAAGGCCAATATTCTCTACACTGGTATTGGCTACTAACGAGCCTAGAGAGCCACTCTGTTTCCCAGATAGGGGTTTTTGCCCCAGAATATCTGGCAGTGGTGATACAAAGTTAAGGTAGTTTTTGTCCACCTGCTTTCTGCTTCCTTTCTTGAAGACCAATTTTGGCACCTTTTTCTGAAGCTCTTCCACGCCCGTGCCAATGAGACCACCACTGGAAGACACAATAGGAATATCAACTGCATAATTTGGCATGGCCACATTACTTGTAACTTGAGATTCCGCTACTTTGCTGCTACACTTATTTCCTTTGCTTTCAGTGGATACGCTTTTTGTTTTACTTTTTCTCCTTGAGGAATTTGTATTTCCCTGAGACAACGCAGCCAAGCTACCCATGTTATGCGACGATCCGGGCTCCATTCCAGCGCCTGCTTTACCTATGGCTTCACCACACGTTCTTCTGTGCTTCAACAGTCTATCAGTCCTCGAAAAATACTGCTGACAAGTATCACACTTGTATGGCTTTTCTCCGCTATGCGTCCTCTTGTGTCTTTCCATGTGGTACTTCTGGATGAATTTCATGCTGCACTGGTCGCACCCAAAAGGCTTCTCCCTGCTGTGGATCTTCTCGTGCCGCTGCAGGAGGTACTTCTGGATGAAGCCCATGCTGCACTGGCTGCACTGGAAAGGCCTCTCCCCGGTGTGGATGAGCACGTGCCTGCGCAAGTGGTAGGAGCTCCTGAAGGCAGCGCTGCAGTGTTCGCAGACGTGAGGTTTCTGACTCGGGGACGCGACGGCACCTTCCGCGTCTCCCACCAGGGGGGGTTTGGACGAAGCGCCCGGCTTCCGCTTGGCTTTGATTCCCTGAGTTTCTGGCTTTGGCCTCTTCGCCTTCTTGACCTGGGCGTCGTGCTTCGGCTCGCCCGAGCTGCCGGGGCCGCCCTCGGCTCTGCCGCCCAGCAGCAGGTCCCGGGAGGGGTGCTGGTGCAGGTGCTGCAGGAGGCTCAGGTCCTGGATCACGCTCTGCCCGCCGCCTTCACCGCCGCCGCCGCCCCCCAGGCCCGGGGGCCGCTCCTCGCCCGGCGCCCCGAAGAGCCCCCCGTAGTGGTGGTGCTGCGGCGGCTCCTCCTCCTCCTGCTCGCTGGGCTTCTCCTGCTTGATGCTGACGAGGGACTGCAGGAAGCCCCAGGGGCCGCGCTGCGCGGAGGAGGGCGCGGAGGGGAAAGCCCCCACCGGCTCCTTCTTGAAAGTCACGTCCTGGGGGGCGGGCGGCGCCGGGGGCTCGGCCGCGGAGGAAGCGGCGGCGGAAGGCGGGGGGAGCGCGCACTGCGGGGGGTGCTGGGCCGCCGGGGGGGGGCGCGGCCGCCCGGGCGAAGCTGGTGACCGGGGGCAGGCGGTGGTTGAACATCACCATGCCGGGGGGGAAGCCGGGCTCCATGGCCGCCGCCCTCTTGCCGCCGCCGAGGAAGCCGCCGCCGAGTTTCATCCCCGGGAGGGCGGCCCGGGAGGAGCGCGGCCCTCAGGGGCCGCGGGACCCGCCGCCCGCCCGCTCCGCCGGTACCTCCGCCCGCTCCGCCGCGCTCAGCGCCGGGCTCCCTCCGCGGCCCGGCAGCCGCCGCCCGGGCGCATCGCCGCCACCCCCACACGCGCGCCGACGGGCGGCTCCGGCCCGGGCTGCACTTACGGCTCCCGCCGCCGCCTCCAGTTAAAAATAACGCCGCGTCCGCTCCACAATGGAATTAACAGCCCCTGCGCCCCGCACCGCAC
>JAPSGF010000009.1:9825691-9908604 GCA_035772895.1 Perdix hodgsoniae | reverse complement strand
GCCGTGCCCGCGGCGCCCCTTGGCGAGTCCCCTCCGACCTGAGGACCCGGAGGAGAGGCAGGGCGCTGACAGGCGCGGCCCGGGGGTAACGGCTGCGCGAACTGGGCCGCGAGCCTGCAGCGCCTCATTAAAGTCAGACCGCGGTGCCGCTGCCTTCATCTCAACCGCAGCACAGCACTTGTGCTCCGCTGAGTCAGCGGGAGCGCGCTCAGCAGCAAGCTACAGCCACAAAATAAGGTGAAAACGGCCAGCTGCAGCCCTGGGCACCCCTCTTAGACACGCAGCCCCCTGCCCCGGCTGCTGCAGGCCCTGCTGCCCCGGGCACTGCCTTCCCACACGGGGAAGAAGAAACACGCAAAAAAGCCCATGGTCAAAATATGTGGTCCATGTCTGTACAGATGTATAATTCGTCCTCACAGCAGAAATAAGTTCCATCTTGAAATGCCGTTCTGCGTGTCTGAAAACATCCAGAACACTACATCAGCATTTTTCTCTTGAGCTGTTACATGCTAATGGCAGCTGAATAAAATCCTACTCCATTTCTGACTGTAGACACCTTTCATATTTCCATATTGTTCTATTAAGGAATTCCAAATTCTATAGAAATCTAAACTGCAGGGCTACCTTAGCTTAAAACCTTAGATATTGGACATGTTAGCAGAGCCCATTACCAGTAAGCAGACAGAATGGAAGCAGTGAAAGAAGCTGAGTAAATTCCTTATGAGTCTTATGCAAAATAAAATATTCCTTTACAAGAATTCAACTTGTACACATGAAGTACTTCCACTGACCTGTTAGAAGCCTTGGGTCAGAATCTGTCATCTGACAAGTATCTAATTAATGTAAAAATGTAATTGGGTGTAATTTCTACACCCAACAAAATTTTGAAGGCTCGTATATAAATGAGTTCCTTTTATATTTTAAACGGTTTCCTTTAAAGAGCATTTAAGTTAACAGCGTGTTTTCAATCGCAATTTAAATTACGAAAGTTGAGGACTGTCAGGTTTAGCTAAGTGTTAAAAGACAGACCAGGAATTAAAAAAAAAACTTAAAGCAGCAGTAAAATATTAGTCAATGCCTATGAGAAATGAGTCTGTCCCTTTATTCAGGGTGTCTGTGTTTAATGGTAAGCTGGGATGCATATAAGCTAGTCCAAGCATGAAGGGCAGTAGGACACTCATATGGAAAGCCAACTTTGTCCCTCAGTTATCAAGATAAGAAACCTGTCATTTCTCTCATTCACTCTGTCAGCCTTGAGATACTCCAAGCAGACTTACCTCTGTGTTGTACACCCCATATATCAGGAAGATGAAGAGACCCTGTAAAATAAAATGGAGGGAAAAAGCTGTTAACTCTAATCATTTCAGCAGTAGAAATACCTGAAATAAACTTTCCTGGGAACAGACAAAAGAAGACACACTTCATCAAGGTCAATTTATTTTTCTATTTTTCAACATTATAAGCTGTACCTTGAGCATTTATTTGATAACGTGTGAGTACATCACCTACAGTATTTGTGGTATTCAGGTGCTTGGCAATGAGAAACTTAGCACCACAACACTAATTAGAAAGAAAATAATTTTCTATTTGAAAACAGAATCTTCATACAAAAGCCTCAGATAAATTGGAAAACAGAAGACAGATTCCATAGCAAAGGAAGGAACAAACATCTCTACTTTGGGTTTTTTCTTTAAAAAAAGCATTTAAGAAAAAAATGTATATTACCAGATTCCCCACTAAATCTGTGTGTGTGTGTGTGTGTGTGTATAAATATGTAATCTTGCATAGTTATTGCGAAATATATGCACACCAGTTAACTATAAATCTAAACAGGAAGAAAGCAAGGAATGCGTGAGGGCAGAAAGGCATAATGCAAATAATATACATTATTTATCAAAGTTTTGTTTTTTTTGTTTGTTTTTACAGCTTTCTTTACATTGCACCAATACTGGACAAAACAAAGTAGGAACAAATAACACACTCACTGTGATGAGTTTTTGTGAACCTTCTTGCCGTATCAAAACCTCTGCGTCCAGAACCTACCTGGTTCCTGCAGTCTGCTGACAGGTACTGAAACACGTTAACAATTACTGCCTTCATTTGTATTTTTTCTTTTTTTTTTTTTTTAAAGGAGCATGAACAAAAAAAAGGTACATATTTTTAATCCTGTGTGCAAATTACCTAGAGACAGATGAAGTAATTCTGGAATTGCCCACCGGCAAAATCACTGTTTCATTAGGCAGGGAGCAATAGGAGGGCTCATTCACATGTAGTGTTTCCCTGCATTACCCAGTGCCAGTGTAAAGTCCGTGGGACAAACTGTGATTTTGTTTCATGCCTACTGTTAAAAAAAAAAAAGAAGAATAAATCCAGTACTTCGGTTATTTACTGGTTATGTCATTGAACTCAAAAAATCGATTCAAAGAATAGATAACCACTTTTGTGAGCACGTCTTCATGTAAAATGTACCTTGTTTATGTCATGCAGCATATTTGTAAACAGAACCACCAGAACCCTGGCAACCAGCAACTCAGATAAGAGAATTAAACACAGACATAATTACTTACAGAGCCGAGTCCCAGTTCTCTCTTCAACTACAGAGCACGTGGACCATTCTCACTTTTCTCCTTTCACAGTATCATCCAAAACCTGTATTTACACTATGGAAAAAAAAAAAAAGAGGTTGGAAACTTCCTCTAAAGTTACACTGAAATAAAAACTAAATATCAAGGTTATAGGGAGCAAGATAAGCACATCATAAAAAGCATTGAACATAGGCTACTGGCAGCTGATTAATCACATTGTTCAATATATACGACACAGGCAGTGCTACTGGCACTTTTAAACTGATCTACAAAAATTATCTGCAAAGTGCTTTAGTAGAAAGCTTTTGAAGATTCATTGAGTTTCTGATACTACCAAAAGCTGTTAGTAACAGCATTTCATGTTGATACTAGCAATACAAATGTAAATAGTGTGAAAATATGTTATTTGAATGACGTTACTTAGCAATGTGATTGGGACCTGATAGATGCATATACTAAAAAAAATAAATAAAAAGGAGAAGGATGAAGTGCACACCATTAGATCCCCTTATCTCCTCCATTTTCAAGTTCTTAGCAGTTTAGGGATTTCCCTCGTGGGCAAGAAGCCAGAACAGGGAGATGCTATGGCTAGAGGAAGAGAATGAGCAAGAAGAAAGAAAAAGCTATTTTCTCAGGCTACCAAATAGTTAATAGAATTGTGCGCTGCCTGTTATTCAGGTACTTATTTAAGTGAGAAGTTTTGCCACAACTGTCCATCTAAATACTGGTGTTTACTATTTAAGTTTTAGAATATAAGTTGAAGTTCTCTGGCACACTAGAATGCTTTATTTTTTTCCCCAAGAAATGCAGAAATAATATTTTAATTGCTTCTCATTCTATTCCAAGGTCTGTGCATTCTGAATAATCAAAGATAAACAAACCTGTTAGCCTCTTAGTTTTGGATACATACTAATTCTACACAAAATAAATTACTAAAAATCCCTGATTTTGAATTGGCACACCAAGTTTTTGCTTCTCCTGAGCTTAATAGTAAGTCCTATAAAATTTTCACTGCTAAAGATATGAAGTGCTGTGGGCATCCTTAGTCCTTCATGAAGGCTTTCGTTTTCTTTCGTATTGGCACTGAGCCACCAATATAGTGTTGCCCACAGTGAGGTTCTGCAGGTGGCTGCCTCAGCCCTGCAGCTGCTCCAGGCAGGAGGTCAGGTGTCCCTAGCACTGGGAAGTACAATGCCTTGTAATAATAAGTAGTTTTGGATAGAATTGCATCTGTTGGGATTAAAATAAAACAACAAAATCCTTCAAGTAAGAAGCACAGAGGCTTTTTTTTTTTTTTTTGATATGTATATATACTTCCATCTCACTTGCAAAGACTCAAAGGAAACTAACTGCATATCAGCACAGAATGAGGCAGTTGAAGAGGTTATGTTCTAGGCAGGAAAAAAACAGGCTGGGTGTAGAGAAAAGAGAACCAAGCACAGAGTTGTCATCTTTCAGTTGTACCAAGGACTTTTCAGTGCAACATCAGGTAGGTAGCAACTACAAACCTTCAGCTGGACTAGAAGGCTGCTTTGTGGAGACTGGAGAACAGGATCTCTGCCTGATTAATTACAGTTCTGTCTGCAGCTCTGTGCAGGGCATACGTGGGCTGCTCAGCTCTTAAACGTGGCAGGCCCCAACAGAATTGCCCTGCTATCTCGAATACATCAGTCTGTGGACAGTGCTCCTCTTCAGCATGTCTGTCAGGATCTGATCAAGTTTGGGTGGTTTTACTGTAAGGTGATGCTATTAGCAGGAGCTTATTCTGCTTTAGGGCAACAGTGATCTTCAAGTGGGTTTTGCTGTTTTGTTGTTTTCATCAGAAGCTTTTTTTCCTTCAGTTTTAACATTTGTCACCTAACTATTTCTAAAATCTTCCTTTTGTAGGCAGCACATTTCATACAACATTACAGTTGTTACAGTCATTTTGTGGTGTACTGGAGAATGTTACACAGGTACTTTTAATATTTCTACTCTTAGCACTTTTTTGACATACCAGTCTTCAGTTAGATTGAATTACTTAATAACCCTTCTCTTGTTAATCTTTAGGCCTTCATACTTTCATTTACTTGATACAACTGAATAAGATTAAGAATTCTCAACTAGTAAAAGCCATACATGGATACTTCAACCGGTCAATTAAACATATTAGCAAAACATTCAAGTAAAAACTATGCATAATTAAAATGAAAATTCATTCATATTAAATACCTAATTCAACAATATTTTGAAGTGCTGCTCCTACTAGGAACTTAAAGTCAATCACTGATAAAAGAAGTTAATTACAAGTAATTTTCTGCTGTGTAGCAGAGTAAAGAAAAAAAGGTAGTAAATCACAGACAGCAGTCCTGAACTAACTCTGCATATACAAAGAAGTTCCTTTATTCATTAAAGTAGGAACTTCCTTTCTACTACTAACAGTTTTGCTGCCTGAAGCAGTACTGTGAGGTTTCTTACTCAGTTTACCACTCACTTCAGTCACCATCCCTTCAGCTTCCGTAGTTACCACTGAAATTACTGTAGCCAGGCTTGGCATACAGGAGGGACAGCACAAATTGGAGTCAGAGGAGAAGTGTAAAAAAAATGAAATGAGCAAAACGTTTGAAGTGCTATTGAACTAGCAGAGCCTCAGAAAATCAGTAATTAAAAAAAAAATAAATCAATTGTAGCAAAGACATGGGAATACCAGCCTACTGTCCAGAATTTAGTGTTGGAGATTGATTCCTATCCACCTCAGTTGTGTGTAGAACCAGCCTTAGATTAGTCATGCTGGAAAGGCAATTCCAGCCGTGTAGATGAAGTAGAGATGTGCAGGCAAAGTACCACTCTGGTTTCCACAACAAGAATCCCTGTAACAAAGTATACAAATGTTTTTCTTCTGTATTTGTTTTGTACAAATTGCCGCAAAGATAAATCTAGCCCATAATTAAAATTATGTCAGCACATAGCCAGAAACTAAAAGTCTGGCTTTGGGCTTTCTTGAAACACAGGTTGAATCCCTCCTAAGGGAATGAGCAGTAACAGTTGAAAAATCTGATTTTAGCTGGATGAATTATTTGCTATCATAATCCTCAGAATTTAATGGGGAAAAAAAAAATCCAAGTTACCAGGGATGCTGTAGCACCTGTCCTTCTCAGAAACACATGCTGCTAAGGAGCCTCACAGGAAATTACAGTTGAAACTATATAACACATGCAGGAGTGTACCTGGTATATTGAAAGAGCAGCTCAGATTCTTCACAGTCTTTAGCAAATGAGTCTTCCTTATTGCTTTCTGCTACCCTACAGCTTGTTTTAGGGAAAAGTCAGCAATAACATCTACATTAAAAAAAAGTATTTTTACAATAAGAAAATCTAATGGTTTTCTACAAGAACAGCAAAAATTCTGATTTCACTTAAGTATATCATCAACACCTTACCAAAATCCTTCTGGAACAAATGGGTAAAATCCAGGTGTTGTTGCTATGATTTTGCTGTTGCTGCTGCTGTTTGTTGGTTTTGTTTGTTTGGGTTTGTTTTTTGTTTTTAGATTTTTTGTTTGTTTGCTTTTGAGATGATTAGGGTTCTTATTTTCACACATTTGAAGAGGACAGTATGAATACTATAAAGTCTGTGAGCATTACAATTAGAGTACAGGATATATACGTGGGTGTATATATTTTTTTTCTTTCAATGGAATATTATATTGTAAAAATATTCCCCACTGCTGGTAGCAAGTCTTTTGAATGACCTGCTTCTCTTCAGATACACTTTACAAGTGAATTTATTATCCTGTATAATCTTGATTGTATGTAAAGCCAAAGCATGAAGCCATATTGCTTTACAAATCAAATTAATACAGTAAACATCTAAAGGTAAGTACAGCTCCAGACAGAGAGAGAGAGGAGACTGCCATGCTTCTTCTGTCCTATTTTTCATTCAGTTGTTCACACACACTCAGGGGGTTAAGACAACTAATACATACAGCATGAACTTGCTATTCCATTGCTTAACATGCTGCTGTATAAGTGTCTTTCTGTACAATGTTGTACTTGGAGCTCTAAGAAAGAGCTGCAAATTTCTCTGACTGCTCACTGTTAGCAGCCTATAACTTCTTCCAGCTGCCATCTGTCTCTTGTGCTAATCATCAGCTCAGAGATACCTTTTCTGCTTTTAACTATAAACTATACTTTCTCATCTTACCAAAATTCCTCCAAGTACTTTTAGTGAGCTAGGGAACAAGTAGAGAAATATGTTATATCTCACCCAAAGAACAAATTAGTGGTCTTTAAGCCAATAGCGTGTAAAACATTTTCTGTTGAAAAAGGTTTTGAATGACTTTCTTTCTGAAGGTTGTTTTGCTCCACCTTAAGTCAACACACACACACAATAAGCATGAAGCCTATTTGTGGTGAGTTATGTGGTGCAAAAAAACATCAATTCACACCACATCGAGCTAAATTCTGTTTCTTCTGTTTATCAGAATCTCACCACAGTTACCCATGAGTGATCTAATCTGGCTAGGTATTTTTTCATTTTTAAATGTGACTACAGGAGAAAAAAGTCCAGTCATTCTAAATGGTTAACTTACCAAAAAGTGATGTGCAACTTACACACATCTCTGTAATATAACTAGAACACGGTCAAAGTGTAATCACAGTGTTAACATTAATACAAGTTCAGATTTGTGTTTCTCCACCTCAAATACACAAGCAAGCGCACTCATTGCAGAAGATCCCAAGGCCAGAAGCTGCTGTCTTCTCTTTTGCCATACAGTAGCTTCAAGCCTAAGGTTACAGCTTATCTCAATTTGTAGACTCCAGAAAATCTTCAGTGAACTGTAGAGTGTGTGGTATACACTTGTCTAATTTCTTTTTTTTCTTTATAAATAGGCAGACCCCATAAATCTAAATGCAATGGCTGAAAAAATAGCTGGGTGTAATCTGTAGCTTAATCTGTAATCTGACTTCATCCTAAACATTCTTATTTTAACAGATTTATCATTAGCGGTTTCAATATGTTTATTTTTACTTTTTAGCTGTATCTCTGAACAGAACTCATGCAGCTTAAGCATTCAGAAGATCTAAAAATACACCTATACTTCCACACATTCTAAGGGGTTATCCATCCTAGGTTCCATTAGTAATCTAAAAAAAAAAAAAAAAACCTCAAAGCTTTCCATCTAAATTCTCTCCAGTCAGAGGGATTCATGATAGACACTTTTTCCTCATAGAACTTATCTCCTTATTATGTGACTGAACAGTTTTACCACCTCCACCCCTCCATTTTTCACATCAGATTGGTTCTGTTTGGTTTAGATGTGGAGATGCACAGCAAGAGAAAGACAGCACTGGAGGCCTCATTCCAAATACATCTTTTCCATTGCTTTAGATTCCTGATGCTGCCCTTCCCTAAAAGCTGAATGCCTTTTGGGCTTTTGCTGGGGAGTTCTGCCTCTGTAAGGATAAGGCTGGTGGCACAAAGCAGCAGCGTTTGCTACAAATGATCAGAAAGAGCGTATGGACGAGGCAGCTGTAAAGCACTGTCTGTAGCTACTTCAGAGCTAGGTAAGTGAAACTCTCTATAGACTACTTCACCTTTTAACATTAATGCAAGATCACCATATCTCTGACCTTTCTGAAATTCCCGCATCAACAACAAATATAAAAATGAGTATAAACCACACTTACACAAAATACTGTTATCAGAAGTTATTGTCATGTTGCCCCTTTACTAGATAGCATGCAGTTCTGTCAGTTCCGAATTTCTGTGGGTGGGAATAAACATTTAGCTCTAGATTTGCTTTAGACATCTCGGCTGTAGTCATTTCAAAATATATTTCAAAGCAAGTTAGATTCCCACTGCTATTCCTGATTTGGGAAACCTCTGATGGGCCTGTGACCATATGCTACTTTATTCAAAGCCATACATTCACTTACCGATGTTATGTTTACTAATCTACAACTCTTAGCAACTACCCAGACATAGTGCATGTAGGTTGGGGGGAGGAAAGGAGGGAGGAGGAAGAACTGTAACTGAGAAACTGTTCCTTCTTGTCCTTGTTTTCATGATAAAATTGGTTTTGATAATATGGAAGAGGAAAAGGCCAGATGTTGCCAAATTTTATTCCAGGTTCAAATACATTACTTTGATAGAGAAACTTAGAAGTTTACTCTAAAATTGTTAAGTATGAAAAGTTTCCAAAGGTCATGCTTACATTCTCATGATTGTCCCATAACAAATACATTCAGTTTACAACTGGAGTTCTTAAGAGCCAGAACAGCCACATGATTGTGAAAGCCAAGATGGATTCGGATTGCTCACACATAATCAAGTTATCTCAGCTGTTTAGATTTATACTGCATGTCGGTTGCAAATATGCCTTTGAAATTTTGCTTTCGGTTGTGGGTACAGACAAGCCACTGTACTTATATGCTTTGAAGGACACTTCATAGTTTTCCTGCATACACTGCAGGGAAGTGTTAAACAGCTTAGCTGATGGTAGTTGACCTTTAGAAAAAGAATTGAGGTACAACAAGTATAAAAATAGTACCTCAGGTACAGTTAACAAAAAGAATGTATAACACATTTTCTTACAAAAAAAAAGCTCGTTTGACTGCAGAGCTCAATGAATAATTAATTTTCACTGTCTGAAAATAGACACCAAAACTGGTTGTTACTTCAGGATTGATCCTCAGTGCATATCAATAGAGTTTTCACAGCAAAATAAAAACATTTAATTGGGAGGAGGTGGAATGAACATTTCATTTAGTTCCCTCTTGGATTTTTTTAAAGCCTTCACAAGGGTGTATTTTGAAATGGTGAATCTTCAAAGGAGGTGTATATTAACAACAAATTATTTAAACCCCGAAACAACCAACATTTTCACTGTTGCTTGAGAAAACCTGTCTAAAAATTTGTTGCACATTCATGCACCATTTCTGTTAAAGTGAGTTGATACTCTGCTGAGTTCTAAATAATTCATTATTCAGCTAAGCAAATTTAAAGTGACAAGGAAAAAAAACAGTAAGGCCTTTATACATTCATTTGCAAATGGAACAAAGTGCTCAAATGGCATATTTTCTGAAAAGCAGCAATTTCAGTTCTCTATTTCAAATACTCCTCTTACTTTCCCTTGCACCACCTCTCAGTAGTTGTTATCTTTCAGCTGCCATCCATTTGACATTGACAGAGTTCCAAATAGTATTTAATAGTCAATATGCCATGCAGCATAAGTTCTACACATTTCTACACATTCACATAGAGCTCAGTATATTTTTCTCAGCTATGTTTTCTTTCTGCCTGTTTCCCTACCAGGAGTCTTATTCCTCCCCCTCGCCCCATCTTCTCTCCATATTTTCAGAACTTTTTTCCATCACTGTCACTGTTGCTGAATATCCATAACTATCACAGAGAGTTTTCATGCCCAGCTTTCCATTCCTCTTATATTATACTGTTATCCTCCTTAATATTACATATGCAGTATACAAGAGAAAAAAAGCAGCCACACCATGAAATACAAAGCCACCTGGGGGCAACATTATCTGCAGATCTACAAGAAGTAAGAACAGGAGGAAAGGAAGGAGTCAAACAAGAAGAGGAACTGGGAGTGTGAAGAAGATGGTGTGAGGCCGCTTCAACAAGTGCAATAAAAATAGATTGGGAAAGATGGGCTAAATGCCAGGGACGTGGTCCCAGTCCTAACCAGCAGAAGAATTCTTGAAAGGTAATAGTGAAGAGAAACAGTTCCACAGCTTCCAAGAGTCCATGAATAGGATATCTTCACAAGAAATTGATTACTTCATAAGGAAGGAATCAATTGAATGCATGTGGTATTAAATCCTCGTTTCAAACTAGAGATTTTTATCTGCAATTCAATCAATTTTTAATCTAACCAGAAGTAAGTTGTATCATTGTACCCTTAGAAGGTACAATGACAGAATATCACAACATTAAAAAAAAAATCAGATCCACGTAGCATGATTTCAACTCTGTTTTAGTTGACTTCACAAAAGAGCACTGAATACGATGTGCCTGTAGAGGGAGAGCCATTGAAAAGCAAGGGTGATAACAGGCAGAACCTCTCTCTACTGATGCCTTCCATTTACTATATAAGTTTACGTGTTACCAATATTTAGAAATTCAGTAGCATTTTCTTCTGACTGCGCATGGCACAATTAGCAGTTATTTGAGCTACAGGAGCAGACCACGGTCATTCAGGTTCTTTTTTTCTTTGAAGAACTCTTCCATCACAGGGTCAGTAAATATACAAAGGAACTGAAGAGCTTCCTATGACCTAAGAGAACTGTAAAAAGTAGAGTGAAGTCTAACTGCAACATAATTGGGATTTTTTAAACAAACCAAAAAAATGTTTGTTTAGTCACTTCAAGCAAATGAAATCAACAGCATTCCTTTTACATGTGGAAATGGCCAAGTAGTCTGGAGAACGTACAGATACGAACAGCGCTGAACAGAAGAGGGGATTTCCTACTCTACTCTCATAGCAAAGCAGAGGGTTTTTCTTTTCCAAAGATTTCATATTTTTCCTCAAGGAAGTATTTTTCACCATAACAAAATGGTGAAAATTTTAACTTAAAGAGACATGTTCCAAAAGCATTAACGTATGCCAGGATGCAAATTATTAGACTTACTGAGAAGCCATTCAAGTGACTGAAAGTACCACACGTCAGTTTATTGCTACCACACAATAAACAACACGGCAGCCCCATGTAGGTCACTAATCCTTTCCTTACAGTTAGAGAGTACTGAAAAACAAAGATTTTGTTTGCAATTAAAAGACAACAGTGTATTTAGGGTCTTGGGAAAACTAAGTTTTAGTCCAAAGAGTCAATGCTTTCCTGGTTTCAGAGGGTGCTGAATTTTGCAAACACAAGCAGTTCAGAGGCTACACTGCAATTCTGTTCTAAGAGCTGATAATAAACACAAAACCAGGGGTAGTCAGTGCTACGGTGGATCTAAAAAATGATTGTCTTAAAGATTTTTAGTCATATAGCACAATAAAGAAACATTTAAATAAATCACTTTTTTACAAGAAATATATTGAGGTTTCAGTGTCTGGAGAGCATGGATCAGCTCCACCACATTTACTGGCTACGCTTATGTTCTCAGCCTGCAGAGCACAGTAACGCTAACGCAAAACTGGCTGAATTTAAAGAGCATGTAATTACGAGCCTGTAGAAACTCGTTCATCAACAACTGCAAGTTCCTGTGAACTGTGTGTTTTACCTGCATCGTCTTTCTATTTTTAGAAAACGTTCTTCAGTATTACTTCTAATGGATTGAGCGTTACCTCACACGTGTATGCATAATATGCAACACTAATTGTATTCATGACATGGAACATTTTCTTTGGCTGATGGGCTGAAAGCGAGAGCCCTGACTTACAGGATTACTCAGTTAAAAAATAATTGTGATGTTTAGCTCATTATGGAGCACGTGTAAGAGCTGTAGTGCATCCATTCTGGAACTTCAGGGTTCCTATACAATCCTGTGTGATTTGTTTATGATGTGGTGATGATTGACTGTCAGTTACTAATAAATGGTAAATAAAAAAGTAACCTGTGATATTAAAGTACTACATTAGCTACATTGTGATTAAATTACAGTAACACCACCAGCTATAAACCTTTATAGAATCTCCTCAGCCATGCAGTAATTCTCCTAACTATACTATTATGTAGAGCACAAATATTTCTTTGTAAGTCCAAAGCAATACATCAGGGAAGCATTTACTGCTAAGGCTAGATTGAGAGTAAATGCATCTTGGGTTGCTATGAATAAAGCTCTAGCTTCTCATTACTTTATGACAAGACACAGAAATTCACTTTACTTTTCATTTAAGCTTTTCTGCTCCAGTTTATAGATGTATGCCTTCACGCTTTTATTCCCTTCTCGCTTCAGCCGTACGTAATAAATGATTATAAATTTTCACATTTGACCACCTCTCTGCTAGTCTCATGCTTAATGCACAAAGTTAGGAAGCTGCAGGTAAAAATTTCACAAACACTTTTATTTATGATGTTGTCCTTGGTAACGGAAATTTCAATGTACTGAAATGAAAAGTATGATTAAAGGGATACGACGTCCTGACAAGGATAGTAGAGGGCAGCCTTCTATTTCCCACTGAAAATATATAATACTTTTCTGACATCAATTTCATAGAGAATAGACATGGGCTAGTCATGGAAAAAAGACACAAACACGTTTCTAACTTCACTGTTGTTGTGCTGTCTTAAATGAAACTTATCTCAGAAATATCTTGCCCAAGTAATGGCGCTTTGTATTTAACGAGTCAGATCAGGAGCTAATTTAGCAAGATACGGGATGTTATCTTAATTATCTTCCACAAAATTTAGAAAATAAAAACGGCTTCTTCTGCTGTTAAGGGGGATACTCTTCTCCTCTTCTCATTTCCTCTTGTCACTTTCCCTATCACTTTATCCCTATAATAAGATTTATTGCTTATAGATTCTGTTTAAGATTCCAATTTCATTTTTGCAAACTTGTGTTGTCCTACGCAGCCAGAAAGTTGTGGCATGCTTGGAGCATTTTAGAAGTACTACCCTAATAATGACTGGTTTTAATTTAAAATCATTTCAGCTTCTTTGCTAAGTAGAAAAAAAATGTATATAGCATTAAGAATTTTGATCCTGTTTATGCATAGAAAGGGAAACTAAACTGCCCTAAGATTATAATACTAATAGGTTATATTAAAAAACATCCCCCAAATGAATTCCTTCTTCCTGAGCAATGTTGTAAATGTATTACCTCAGCTTAACATCTCACTTTTATAGGAAGCATATTAATTCAATGTCACATTTTAAGCAGGTGATATTACAAATTAAAATAACTTTTTATCTTTAAAACAAAAATAAGTGATCACCCAACAAGCTTACCATCTAGACAAATAGTGTATGCATTTTCCAAGCACATACATTGGAATAGTTAACACACCTTTGAAGTCCTGTGTTTTTGAAATTAACAGCCGAACTGGTACATTCCAGAGAGTTAGAATCAAAACATGCTTAAATATCCTAAAAAAGGATTCAAGAAAATAAAGCTTCTTCATTCTGGATTTCTACATTAAAAACCAAGCAACCAACAACAAAAACCCTGTGTAGATGAACTGGATAGCGCAGGAGCTGTGTCCACAAAACACTGAACTTGTCATCTCAAATGACTGTTTTCAGTCCCACTTGAATTATACAACCTGAACTTGCTTCTCTGTTTTGAATGCTCAACAAAATACACAAAGCTTAGTTTGTTTTCGCTGTCAGATGGGTTTGCGCACAATTCATACTGAATTCTTTCTGTAACTAACATAACTAGCAGGGAAACAGCAGGGTCCAAAGTATTATTCTAGTGTCTTGATTTTCATGGGTAAGTGTACTTGCATGGCAGCTCTACCAACTTATACTTCTGCTTTAATATTTCTAGTGATTTCAAGAAAAAAAAAAAACTAGAATATCATATTGGTAGTAAAAAGTTACGCTTCTGAAGCTCACGAGGTATTGTTATCCAATGGTTGACAATTTACTATTTACTTCCTCTCCTCATCTCTAGAAGTGGGTGAGCAAAGTGTTCTATTACAGACATCCAGCCATCACGTTATTAAGCCAAAAAATCTCACTATTGCACACTGCAAACATTTTTCAGCCTGTACTTCTAACAGCACCATACCTTCTTTGCTTGCAGGAGCTGCAAATATTTTGTGACAGATCCCATTTGTTGGCTGGCGATCGCAGAACCCTGAAAAATACATTATGTCTTCTGTCAGTTATTTAAAAAAAACACCACAAATTATAACAAAAACAAAATTACCAGCAATTATCATTTGAATGTCTATACTAATCCATTTCAGATTACCCTGAGGTTTTACACCTTGATATTTTTCCCCTTCTTACCACAGTTACAAGTTACTGCGGTCATTCAAATTTCTTTTTATGATCAATGCCATTATAACACCAGCAATCTACATTGCTGAGCATTCTGCATAGTATCCTTACTGAAGCACACTTGATTCTAAATGAATTTTAATATTTGCAATTTGAAACCTGACATAAACCCTGAGAGCAACCATGTGGCATCAATTATGCGAGAGTATACAGGTTAGAAGTACCACAGCAGAGCTCACGCTCTCTTTTTAACTCACTAATGTCTCTGACCCCTCTGTACAAAAGCACTTCAATCAACGTTTATACATATATATTTCTTTTTAGCTTCACCATTTAACAGGCTGTAAAAAATGTTTAGCAATCAGTTATACACATCAAGTTGATATCCTGCAGAACTGAGGGTCATTTAAGCTCACAACTACATCTGAAAGAGCTTGGGAAAGCCACACGGGGAGCAAACTAGCTTTTCCCTTTTTAAACCTTGCAAGCAGAAGGACAGCTTAATTAAACCCAACAGAGGGCGTCCCCTCAGCCTTTCAGAGGCTTATAGTATAGCCCTAACAACTCTGCTGTTGGAGTTTGAGGGCATTTGCTTTACATCTTCAAGCCCTGGCTGTGCCACGTACCGTGCCAGTTAGAAATGTCACAATCAAGGAATCGTATTAGGTAAATTTGATTCTGATCACAAGGCATAATCCAGTGCTAGAAGAATAACCTAAATCTGGACCTGGCTACTGATGTCTGGTATGAGATATGGGTCAGTGAGCTTAAGTGCTCTATTTGTAATCATAAAAAGAGAGATAATGCATAGGATGCTAAACTATTGCTTTGCCTCCCCTTCATCTTATGAGGAAATTGATGGTCCATATTCTCCTGGAGGGCAGGGAGAGCATGCGGCTGATTAGGAATCAGAGGGTTGCTCTGACTAGGCATCTTTCCAAGAAACTTCTTTTATCAGTATTTTCAGGCAAACATGAGGAATAAGAGTAGGATCCTCACTGTTCAACTAAGGTACTGCTTTTAGGGGAGGTTTCTCAGCCAACTCCATCTATTCTTCTCAGGGTTCATAGGTAATCCAGCTTTTGAAGAGACTGAGGCTCTTCATATTCTTTGCAGAGGCTCTTTTGCCAGCCTCCTGCTGAGCTGCCATGAAAAGCTGCAGCAGCTTTGTAGCTTTTTCAGTGTCGCTGACAGGGAGCAGCAAACTTCCTTTCACAAGCACTTTACTTTTACTAAAACTAATCTCATAGCATCGATACCAATTCTGCTGTCTGTTCAGGAGCTTCTCAATAATTCACGGTTTCCAAATATTTAAAAAAAAAAATCAATTTCCCTTTGACATCTTTGTTTTCAGTTAAGTGCTTACTTAAAGGACAACAGTTAAAAGTCTAAAACTAAAAGTCAACAGTTAAACAAGAAATACAATGGAGTGTGTGATTTCTTTGTTCTTCAATGCAGTCTTCAAAATTACAGCAACCAGAATTCTGTCTAGAACTGTACATAACACGTATAGCATATGCATTGCATAAACACATACTTTAAGTACATCCTACACATCCATGGTACCTCAGTGCTTGTGCTGTAGAGTTGACGAGTGTCATGTGCCTCAGATTCTTCCTAACTGACATTTCTGGGGAAGAACGATTCTGGGAAATCCAGAGATATAGTGGACCTGGTTTGAGATCTTTCCCAAAGAAGGTTTGTAAATGTACAAGTTAAATACTAAAATATGGTTTACTTTGGAAGAAAGGCCTCAAGAATATTGTCCTCTTTTTTGGTGGTTCTTAACCTGCACTGAGCATTTGTCTGAATTATTACAGATGCATTGATCTGACTTCAACCTGAAGTTACTAAGATTTTATAAGACTGCAATAAAGCTTTCTTTGCATTAGCCAGCCAAGCACATAAACATTTTAATGAACTGTTTTTACATGGTTCGTTGAGTAGCGCCTGGTCTCCTGTAACACAAATCACTTCTCTGTCACATTCAGTCCTCTCATACAGGCCTTTCTTTACACCACACAAAATGCAAATTGAATAGCATTTCTATGGAAATTCAGTGAAGACTACATTCTAGTCAGTATAGCTCCCTATACCGTATTAAAGCTGTTGAGTCATGTAAAGAAATTCCCTGGCAGCCAAAAGCAACGAAAAAGAGCACGTGGAAAAGCAAGCTTCACTGCTATCACAAGCTAACTGTCAGGGACCACTACAAAATAAGCTTTGGAGCTATCGCACTGCACCGTGAGCATTTCAGACAGTGAACTATGGTGTTGCCATGGAGTGCTGGGAGAGTTAAATTGTCATTAATCATAGAATGGACTATCTACCAAACAGGTATTTATTTTGTGTTGACCTAAAGCCCAGAATAAGCTATTGAAATCAGCATTAATGCAGAACAAATCTATTTAGAATAATTAAATCACATTAATGATGACCATTTCGGTACATCCTAGTCAATCTTTAAAAAGCAGCATGGAAAGTATAGAATAGTTATTGTCTCGTAAAGTCTATCTGAAAACACACTATGTATTTTTGAGATTAAAGATTAGTTTTAACACATGATTTAATAATGAATGCAAATTATGAATGAATATTTAACAAACCATATCAGGTTTTATGTCTTAACATATCCTTCGCCATTACTGTGACTGAATGAGAAATGGCTTTGTGATGTATTGTCCTGCTGCCTAGGACTCTGGTGTTTTCACCTTGATATGGCCTTTAAAATAAATTAATTTGTAAACGTTTAAGAACTCCGTGTAAGGGTTGACATAAGACATTTTTAAGTCTGCCTATGATTGAAAGAGCCACGCGTTAATCAGATACCATTTATATTTAAAAGAATTTATTTGGCCAATTGTTCCGTGAGAAAGATTGGGAAATGTTTATTTCCAAATTGAGTTTAGGACTAAGTGGTACTAATGGTACAATAAAGATGTTATATGGTGTTAATATAACCTGCGTATTAAAAACATAATGAATTTGCTATTTATGAACCATTAAGTTTTACCTCAACTCTAGGATAAACTTCCTATCATTACAAATCTATTAATAATTTTTGTCTCTTCTCTTTATCTGTATTCCCATCATTGTTTTCTTCTACATGGTCACACAGTTGTATTGTGAAGCTATTTCTAGAGTGAATAAAAAAAATATTTTTTTTATTCTGAGCAATATCTTTTAATATTGTATGGTTAAGTACGAGTTTCACTGAATCCTCCTGCAAGTTTTAAAGTATGAAATAAATAGGCAGGATCAAGCACCATCTGCCCCCAGAGCTGCTCCGTCTCCGTGTCCTTGCTTAAACCAAGTTTCAGTGTGCAGTCACAAGACTTGGACCTCCTCAAACACTTCACACTAGTGCCTCTTCCTTTTGTTTCTAAGCAGCTAACACAGGTGAGATAAACCATCCTACTTAAGGAAGGAAGGATTTAAAAAGCCAAAAAGCACATCAGATTACAAAGGGAGAACTAACAAAGCTTAGGTTTAACCAGGTTGTCCAAATGTTAGCCTCTAATGTCAAGCTAGCCTCTACCAGTAAACTTTTCAAGTCCAATTAAGATAATCATTCTTTTTTTCCCCCGATCAGCTTAGAGCAAAGCTAAGGACACTAATCTCCTTAATAGCACAGAAGGATTTCCAGGGGAGATGCACAAATCTACGCACACAGCTGCCGCCATTTTGAAGTTCCTCAGAGAGGAATGGCGCCCTCACAGCCCCACCATTCACTCCAAGTCAGCCCAGTGCTAACCAAAGCCAACCAAAGCACATTCACAGACCTGGTAGTATTTTATATGGCACCCAGAGGTAACCAGCCTCTGGTCACCATATGGAGATAAAGCAGCCAAGGAGATCTTTTTGTAGATTTTACGCTCTCAACTCTTTTGTGCTTAAAAAGTGTGCTCTAGGTGCAGCCTAATGACCTGGGTAAGCAGCATTGAAACATTGTGTTTCAGTGTACACTAAAGCTAAGATTATGAACATCACCTCACCTGAGGAAAAAAACCCAAACATGAGTCAAAGTTCACACAAACCAGCATCACAATATTACCTTCCTATTCACAATATGTGCTCTGCCACACACACTCAGCTTCAACCGCTACTTTGGAAGCAGTTATGCTGTGTCCAGAGAAAAAGAAACAAGCAAAACTTAGTTACATGAGAAAGCATTATTTGAATTGTTAATAGTTAAATAGCAGACAGAAGTAGCTGGTTCAGAAAGCAACAATCATTTCAGTGTTTTTGCCTGAAAACTTAGAATTGAAGAAAGCAAAACCAATTCCCAGCTGAGGTATAGACAAAGATCACCCTCCCACAGGAGTACAGCATGATAAGTAGCCACAGCGAGAATCACTGTGATCAGTCAGAAAGGCAGGAGAGTTATTAGCTTAGCCCTGAACCTCCTACTTAATGTGGGGCCAGTGGTGATAGTTAACAGACCCTGGCTAAGGTGACAAGCTTTGGACCTGCTTGAGGAAATCCAATTGAGAAGCAGCCAAGAGGAACAACAAGCTAGAAACAGATGTTCCAGCTACCAGGATGTGCACACATTTAACCTGAATATGTAGGAAAAAAAAAGTATTATTTTCGATAGATAGCAATTTCATCTCCTTCTGCAGCTCAGGTACTGTCAGATCTCATTATCCACAGCTAAAGTGCTTCCTTCACGTTTTGGAAGGAAGCTTAAATTCAAGTGAAACTCTGAGTGATGGCTACTGAATAAAGAACTCAGGCACTAGACTGATATTCTGAAGCAAGCTTTAGTATTCAAGCAAAACAAGGCTAAAGTCGTGGGAATACAAAAAGTTGAATTCCAACACGGAGTTAAAATAGTTACTAACACACATTTAACACCCAGCATAAACCGTCAAAGAAAGCCAGCTTGCTTTGCAGCTGTCGATTCTTATTTAGCAACTGATACTGATTGCGTGTACTTCTATCAGGAGAAAACTAGACCACTGCCAAAATGGGACAAAAACAGGTTTGTTAAAAGGAGCTCAATACATTCAAAGGTGATTTGTGCCACACGCAAAAGAAATACACGTAAGACTAGCTTAGGATTTTGACATATCGGGGCTCCATAGAGTACAAAGCAGAGTACAGAAGTCCTATGGGATGATAACTTATATATACTTTGCTCTGTATCTTCCTTTGCAGCTCCATAAATCTGTTTAACATTCATGAAAACTATATATGCAACTCAAGAGGAGAAAACACTGTGATTTTGACAACAGATTCACTATTCTGTACACAATGTATATTTGGTCCACATTTCAAACACATCCTTTCTTGGAGACATAAAACATCACTAACTAGTTACTGCTACATTTGTTTATGGTTCTACATTGAAAAGTAAAATAAAATATGAATAAGAGAAGCTTGTATCAATGACTGTTGCAAAAGACTAAATGAGTGCACAAGAAGCAGTCAAAGATCTTGATAAGAACAATTTTGTTCTATGCCTTTCTTAACTTTTATTTTCTGTGTCAAAAATAAGTTAAAGGAGTACAACTATGTTCTTTCTTGCTGCCATTTCCAAAGTAAATTATCTCAGTAATTTCCAAAATTGTCACAAATAAGTCCTTTGTTAAGGTTTTTATTACTTAAACTAAGATAACAGTGTCACAAACGACTCATATTTAACTTAAAACAAAAACCAGAATCAGTTGCCTTTCTTCATTTATGTAATGCTATAAGGTGGAAAAGAAAAAGGGGATTAGATTAGCACAAAATTAAAAACTACTTTATCCAGCCACACCAACACACCTCAGCTGCTTCACTGCCTGCTTTCCACAAACTACAGTGATGAGTAGATCAACCCAACTATTTCTAGCATCAGTAATACTACCAGGTTTAACAGTGCTGAAAGGAATCCTAATTTCAAAGTAATCAACAGTTCAATTCCTTACTTTGTACCAAGGCCCAATGGAAACCTTTCCTATCAGCCTTGAAACTCTATCACTACATTGACCGTTTGTCACCACTTTTAACTTTATTAGTCATGAGCTTCATACATTTACTGTGAGATTGCTCAGCCTCAAATTGGTTCAGAAATAGCTGTAAAACTTTTGGATCATTTTTTAAAGTGTTTGTAATTTCTTTGAGTATGGACAACATTTTTCCAGACTTCTTTCCCTGAACAGTAAAAAGTCTGAGCATTATCTGTGGGTGCCACAAATACTTTGTGTACAGCTCTGTGTGGTTACATTAAATTAATAACGTATGAGGAAATGTTCTTCACAGCACTTGGCTCTTAAGGAAGCCTAGTTACTATAACAGGTAACTAACCAAAAGAGTCATAAAGGCCACTAAGATTTCCTCTGGCTCCAGATTGAGGCACACATTTACAGGAAACTTAACACTTTTGAACTATATTGTGAGTATGGGTACAGGCTATGGGGAAAGTAGCAGCCAAGAGAGTTACCAAATATTATCCCTTTACAGAAGCTGCAAAATTATCTGAGATGAAGTAAGTACTTATCAACTTGTAGAGCTGTTTGTCATGTGCTCCAGTGACTGGTTTTACATAACTATCAGATAACTTGCAATTTAGCAATTAATTTTCTTCTACAAGATTTCTTCAGTAATGGAAAGGGCTGAAGTTACAACAGGCATTTCACTTCTGTCGGACTGTACTGTTGCAATCTATTTCTATACTTTTTTCCTGGTTCTGTATGTGGCACTAGATTTGGAGTGCAAATACCTTCCTCCTTCAATTCTGAGAAAAGCAAAAAGTTTCCTGGTTCTCTGTCACTGTTTTGAAACAGCTTCTACATTTCAAAGAGGCTCTCAATCTCTATTTTAATTCATCTACCAGTAAATTGGGAATCAGATTACTAGGATCTAGGAAATAATCAACATCCATGTGAAATTCTAAGTGCCTTCTACAGATCCTAAACAGTATTACTCCCTGAAAAATTAGCTCATAAGGCAGATAAAAACCAAACAGCACATACAGGATATCAGAATGATCTTTAATCCAGCGGACAACATCCTAACTCGTTCTGTGTACACTGAAGGTTAAAAACGTCTTAATTACTTATGAGTGTAATGTTAAAAATCAGTTATCTAATTGGACAGCTCACCTGTGCTAAGATTTAACACCAGAATCTTCTATCTCAGATTCACCTTTTCTTTAGGGAAGCATTTATAGAAGTTGTGGGGTATAGAACCACCTTTTTTTGTTGTTGTTGTTTGGCTTGATTGTTTTGGATATTTTTTTTTCTCCTCTCTAGGAATATCTAGAAAACAGTTACTGCAGCCATCTCTTTTTGCCCTACAGAGAGCTGATCGCTTTTATATTGCCCACGGGAGCATCAATGCAATTTCAATACATTCTGAATACATTCCTGCATCTATACAGGTATTAAGATACTTTGCACCTAACCTGTGATTTTAAGTGAAGTAATATCTTAAATTATGTGAGAAGAAAAAAAAAAAAAAACAATTCAAAACAGTCACTTCCATTTTAAAAGAATAAGCTAAAATGCCCTCAAAGATTGAGGGCCATTTTACCTCACCAAGATAAGCTATGTTTAGTGTCTTGCATCCAAGTTAATCTTATTTGGTTCTGAGAAGAAATATCTCAGTGCAGAGAGAAGAAAATGAAACTAATGAAGAAAAAAAGCAAACCACATAGGTGCCACCTCTACTGCTTGTAAGACAAATTCTTGAAATCAATGTGCAAGGAGACAAAAGTAAAACAAATGTCAACTCCCAGCGACCTTGTTTTCACATATTTTGCTCAGACTTCTATACTATCATTTCTTTGCAATCAGGCTAAGCTACCTTTGTTTTCAACTCCACTCAAAATATAATTTCCTGATCTAATCCTGTTTATTACCAGTGTGAACATTTTTGAGTGTAAAAGGTATCCTAGCAACGTTAATGACTCAAACATTAATTCTTTAAAAGGCAGTATATATCAATTTACTGAAGCAGACTCCTTCTTGTCCCCAAGTAACAACACCAGAAATGCCCTCAAGAACAGTGAAGGTCTTCCTCAGAACCTCCTTCCCTCCTCTGAGACCAAAGAAGTGTAGTCACTTTGGAAATACTTTAAAATTAAACTTAAATATTCTCCTTTTACATGAGAAAAGGAGAACAAGCCTATTAAAAAAGAAAGTATCTGAATGATCCCGCATAAGAGACATTGTTAATTTGATGATCTGTTGCTTTAACATACTTGGTCATATTTTTAATGAAGTATCGTATTAAGTAGAAACAACATGCATTTCACATCAAAATATTTTATATTGATATTGGAAATGCAGATGCACGTGCCTTGCAAATGACTGGCGTGTTTTAAGTACAAAGTTGATTGACACATGCTTTCACTTAATGATGGTAATTACGAAGAATAACAACTCTAAACCACATCTGTTCAATGTAACAACCTTGTTGTGCTATGCAGATTACACTGAGAGCTGTCAGAAATGCCATTTTACCACAAATCATGCATAAGCACATTTGGAAGACAAGAAACAGATTAATAAGCATCAACACTTCTCTGTAAACACTTGTTGAAGAGAATAAAAGCTATTAGCATTGAAGGAAATGATACAACAGTGAATGCTTTCTCTATCAAGTCTGAAATAAGAAACCACAGGAAGGACAAAAGTGCGGGCCGGGCCCCTGAAGAACAAGTACCCTGTGGTACTTCATCACCACGTGGAAAACTCAACACCCACACTTCACATGAGCAGCCCTTAATCACATTCTCTTTGTTTATGATAAATTCTCACTCAACATCTTCCTTTAACGTGACGCTTGATAACATACAAATAAACACTTTTAAACTGTGCCGAATTCAAGTACCTAAAACACTGTAGAAAATAAATCTAAGCAAGCACGGAAATAAATCTGTAGGTATTCTTTATCCACTATTTCAATCCCACTTTAACATTCTGGGAAAAAAAATAGTGCTTTCAGTGGTTAATATATTTTGTGTTATATCAAATGAAAATTGAAACTAAAACCATTATGTGAAGTAAACTGAAACAACTCAGTCATAAGCACTATAGCTTTTTACCATAACCGTAGGCACTTTTATTCAAAAACTTTAAGATTCAGGGTCATGTTTTTTCTATAACAAAGGAGCATGGAATTGTAGGCAGGCTGTCACATGATCTCAGACAAGTCATTAATGTAACATGACTTTGTTTGCTTTCATATGACACAAGACATCACAAGATGTGCTTGACATGCAGTATAATTGTAGATTAAATAAATATCAGGATTTTCAAAACAAAAAATGTTCCTGTATGTATTTTTCTCGATCCAATATATTTAATTTCAAAAGAGAAAGAAAAAGTTAAAACAAATTACTTGGAGAAGTAATTTTCCACTTATGACTTAGTTATTTCTAAATAATCATTGTATTGCAATTTTGTACAGTACAGTAATAGAAATTTAGCAAACAATCTTTTTGTGCCTAAGTATTTCTTTTCTGAACTTTTCTGAATTTACTCTTGCTCACAAACCACCACAGTGGGTAAACTCTATAACTTCCTTAGTCAGACAACCTGCAGATTTAGTCAGTTAGTGTCTACTATATGCCTCACCCACTTTCAAGTTCAGCTTAAATGGCCAGCTTATGCACAAAGTTTTGTCAGTTTGTCTTTGATATTCATTACTAATGCTGATACAGCCATCACAGACATTTCAAGCTACAGATCAGCCAAAAAAGGTACGTCATAACCAAAAATTTCATAAAGAGACTATTTTCTGAGCATTATAACCTATAGAACGTCTAGAAATAATGGTACAGTTATTTTCATGTTCTGAGCTTATTCAATTTCCAGTAAAAGGGATCAATCTTCCACAGCTAATAGGGGAGATGCCCATGGAATGTTAGGTCTGATACTCAGCTAGCTGTTCCATCACTGGGGCAACACAGGGAAATGTTTCAGAACATATTTTCAAACTCTGAAATTCACATTTACGGAGCGTCTGTAAAATCTACTGATTTTTATTCCAAAGAAAAAAAAAAAAGGCAGCTACTAGAATTTTAATGCGCTGTAGTAATGCTTCTACCAAGCTATTACCAATAAAATTAACATTCAGTGATTGTTTATTGCAACTGTCAAGCAGAAACAGTGATTTCACTTAGCCAGCAGCTTGCAAACTGTGTCAGTGTGCGAGCCAGGGTTACAAGTTCTTGACTAAGGGGTGCACCTGCCCATCAGAACCCTCTTTTCAGGGGAGGGCACAGCATGCTTCCTAGTGCAGGAGGAAAGCATTCTTTAATGCAATATTCTTCATCACAACAAATATGTAAGCCTGAACAAATTTTCTCAGAAACAGCTGCTTCTATGGTATCTTGGCATTTGAGTAAATGATTTGCAGAAATTCCACAGGGAAGGAGGCACTTTAAAGGCTGCCAGGGAGTGTGATAGGGGCAGAAGAAGAGTGAAGAGGCACAGCTGTGACAGCTGAAAGCAGGATAAGCTGCCACTGATCTGTTTCTATGCTTATCACAACACCCATTAATCAATTCCAATCACAGCAGGCCCACCAACTAAACTACACTCCACCTCTCAAAAACTGACTACTCAGCCTTGTAATCCTCTTGAAAAATTGTTCATCTGAAAAAAATGTCAGGGGGACACTGTATTGCTTACTTTATTAAAATGTAGATATTTGCATTAAAAATATCAAGCAACAGTTAATATAGCCACAGACTTTTCCTCTTGATTGTGTTCAGTATTTCTTTTACTTGAATTTCTTTCATGTAATTTTAAGTTTTCCTTTCTACCTTCAATAAGCTGTGCCATGGATGGCTATCACAGTGAACTTAAGGTGAGCAGCTGACAGACAGGACGACATCTTCAAAGCAGCCTACAGCATAAAATGATTTCTATCCTATGATTTTTTAAATGTAACTTCATATAGAGCTTTCATTATATCAAAAATAGATCTAGAATTGCACTAAAAATATGACAAAGTAGACAAAATTAGATACCAAGTTGCACTGAAGCATAATTGTGGTGTAGTTCATAACAGAATACCCATTGTATCAAAAATGCGTTTTAATAAGCTCACTTTCCTTTGGCTCTATAGGTAACATGAATTTGAGTTGTGTTCTGAACAAAGGACTGTAAGGACATCACTGCTCACTATTTGCATAGATCAACAGCTCATCTGGATTTGCAAACTCTGCAGGTTTTGAAGGAGTTGTTTAATTTGTTCAGCACTTAGGTTGCAATGATACTTATTCACTAGAAGAATTGAGTAAGCAGTTCTGTGATTTGCTTGCTTGTTCACTGATTTTCCAGTCATTAATGCATTTTAATCCCTGCTTTTTTTTGAATCCAGCTTTGTCCACCCCAAAACATAATGCAGATTCAGAGAACATAACATAAAAGAATTAAAAGCATAAAGAAGAAAAACATTTCTCCTCAAAGTAAGTTCAACAAGATGTCCCAGGATGACATATGAACATTTTTCCATGGATTTCAGAAGGCAACCCAACAGAGAGATCTCTCGGAACAAAGAGCGGAGATAACTGAATTTCAGCCCACGGTGCTCCGTTACACAGAATTCTGTGTAGTGTTGACAGGCCAAAAGCTTTAAGTTCAACTAAACATCAAAGAAAACACTTAGTCAGAAGCCTGGGTACTTAAAGCCACCACTTGGAAGGATTAAGTGCGCTCCGTGCATCTCTTTGCAGTGTCAGTTTAAAGGCTGGAAGAAGGCTTTCAGAATAATTGAAAAGATATAGAAGCTGGAAACCCTTTCCAGTCGGTGGTATCTGTGCATCTAAAGAACATGGCAGTTATTAGAAAATCTCACATATAATACAACACTTTAACAGCCTCCTTATTTATGCAGCTGTCACATCTTTGAAGAACTGTATTCGACCTTTTTATTTTAATAGTGGTGTAAGTTAACAAGAGCTAGATGCTGCTTGTGGCACATGTGGAAATTTTCCTATTTACCATAGAGTGACACAGGTATTTTCCAGAGACCACACTGCAAATCCATGCAACTTATACGGGCCTCATCACGCTTGTGTTTGCTAAGTGCATGCATTATTTACACAGCTCGATAAATTCCTCGTTAATATAAAAGCAAAAGAGATCCTGGAATAATTACTGGACAACAGCACAGAATAAAACAGCCTTACTACTCATTCAAGTAAGCAGCAGTCTACAATTACCACTGGAAAGTAATATGCTTATTAGTTTTTATTATCTATGATGTCATCAATCGTCAAAGAGGGGCAGGAGATACCTTTCATGTTTATCTTAAATACCTTCTACTACCAAGCCAAACTTTTGAGAGCTGCATACACTCTTCATGGAATATAATGACCTAATTTAATGTTAATCAAATTGTTCTGATAAATAGGTGACTATTTTGTACTCACTGGCACTGCAGAACAGACACAGTAAACATGCTGGGGAAATTCAGAAGTTAGAATCACTCATGTAAGCTATATGGAATTTTTAACTACTTTTCAATAGCCCTGTGAAAAGCTCAGTAAGTACAACATAAATGCATCATATTTTAACGTGCACCTTCATACCTTCAACATATTGGAGATTTCAGGAATTTGTTAGGTCAGGTCTATTCCCCCCCCCCGTTTCTTGACCTCCCTTCAAAACTGGTTCAATTCACCCTTCTCCTGGGTGGTGCTTCTAAGGAACAGCAACATAACATAAGAAAAGCTACTTGTATTACATAAACAAAATTTCTCAGTTATAATAACCTAAATGAATTTTTTTTCTACTTGTCTTCTGCCCTGAAGTCTTTGAGATAGAAGTTTACTCTATGTTTGGAAAGCACCTAGTCCATGCTAAGTACTAAGTACTGATGCAATCTAAATAGCATCGAAAAATATACTGATCTAATGAAACTCCTGATGGAATCTTTGCAGTGGCAAATCACAACATTATATCCTTTTCAAACTACTTGCACAGCCTTAGTTTTTCTTCACACTAAAACAGAAACAGCTATATAACTTTCATACGAAAATAAATAAGAAAACCCAAAGGTCGAGAAACACTTCCAGCAGACAAAGCACAGGCTATGCAACTACAGGCAGCACGAACATCAGTGTTGGCTGAAGATGGAATACATCACAGTGCTCTGAATATTGTGATATTTGTTAGCACAGAAGTAATAGAAAACAGATCAGATGTGCACACACACAGGAATGCACTCACTCCTTTTTAGCAAAGAAAACGTAAAAATCCATTACATACCAGGTTTGGATGCATCTAAAAGGAACCTAATAACTCAGCCAAACCACTATTTACATGAATATGGCTTTTATGGGCCTCTTTTGATCACATGAAGAGCATTGATAGTCTTTCAAAAGAAGCACATGCAGCTCCTGATTTATGCAAATTCTCAAACAATAGTCAGAGAACATGACTGTAAAAATGATTTTATTCAACACAAAGCTAACTTTCTGCAGTCACATTTTTAATGTAACTTATACAGATGTTTTCAATTCTATATATTTTTTAAACTAGTACTTATTGTGACTTCAGAGCCCAAACAGAAATGGGAAAAGCTGTTGGCGTGCTGTGTAATTATCTCCTACTGAAAATGCCTGCCAGATGACTCCTTAAAAACAACGCAGCAGATGAAGACGTATCATGAATCTCATCGTGCCTTCAGTCCCAAACAAACGTCCCATTTAACTTAAATACACCAGCCACAAGACCAAGGAAAGATGAGACACTCAGGTTTGGGTGCTATGCAGTGTTCCACATTTCTAGAATACTGTGTTGATTTTCAACAGTTAACAGCCTATTAGATACTATTAAGAGTGCAGTTTAAGATTTTTTTTAATCATTCAGACTTTTTCTCTGAAAGTTCCAGTTATCTGAAAAACCAAGAGAGAAGCCTGCTATTCCGTCTTCCTTCTCTGGGCATTTATGAAGAACGGATCCCTGGTGCCCTTACCAGGGCTCAGCTGCACACAGTGCTCCCAAGCTCAAACAGTAAAGCCTCCTTCAGCTACTGTCCTGTACAAGGTTTTTGTCTACAGTTGGTCTCCAGGAAGTTAACTGTAAGTTCCAATACAGCATTATATCTGTGCACAGTATGTACTAAATTACACCTCTGTGACAGCTCATACGTGACTACTCTCTCAATATTAAAAATACCAAATGGAAAGATCTTGCAGAAGAATCTATTTCTATAATAAGGACTGTTCTTAAAGATGGAATTGAAGATTTGCTCTGTATCAGAAATAGGAACCCTCTAATCTGTTTGATACTTTCTCCCCATCTGTTGAACAGGAAACAGTTTCCCACCTTTGCAAAGCACTTCAGATCTGCTAGATGAGAAGCACTGTAGATTCCCATGTAATCCCAGCCAGCACAGGAAAACAGGAGGTAGCATTATGACAACTCAGTAGCATCACAAGTTAGAGAGGTTGAGCTGCAGCTATTGCAATCCAATTATAGCAGTACTCTACAAAGACTCTTTTGAAATCTGGTCTGCCAAGAAAGGCACCTCTTCCTGGCTTTCTAAGAACAATTGAACAAACCACAAAACAGCACCCTCATTTCAAGTGCCAAACTTAACAGACACATCAGGAGACAACTTTTAATACTCACCTGTCTGCAAAATGTGCAACATCTCTCATTATGCAAAAATAACCCATTTTTTTAATTCTTAGAGATGGATCTGTTTGTACAGGAACATATGAAAGGAAAGTATCCTATAAACAATACTTTTTTGCTAGTACAGTATGAAAGCTAGTGATGAGATTGCTTCCATGCTCGCTCAGTGATTACTGCTGGCTCACAACAACAAAATCCTTATGAGACACTTCCATCTAGAGGCTGAAATTGGAATAACTAAGACCTGCTGTAAATTGTGATGTACACTTCAAATGCCTGAGACTAGCTCTGAGTAAACAGGTAAACGTTTGACCAAGGTTTTCCACTATCTTATTAGACATAATTTAAGAAAAAAACCCTATCAAATATTCACCTTCTTTAAATTAATTTTTTCAATAAAGACAAGGTGTAGCCAAGCAGATCTTTTCTTTCCCCCCCTTCTAAAATAAAAGAAAGATCTCCACCAACCTCTAAGAATTCTTCCTGTCCTCTGTTTGTTTTGAAAATGCTGTTCACAGAACGTGCTGCCAGATGTCAGAATTAAGGTGTGGGTTAGTATAAAGAGAATTGTGAAATAAACGCTAATAACTGGCAAATGACTTTGGACTGAGAAGTACTGAATTAGTCCAGGCATTAAGGAATTTTATTTAATTGTGTTGTAGGACTAAGCAGGGAATTATCCCATCTATCTGCTGACATAGCCGGCCTCTAACTACAGCATACAGACTTGGGTGCTCTTCCTAATAGAATGTTTGAGGGGCCTGCAGTCTAACAAAAGCTATGTCAGGAGGTCTCTGTACAGATCCCTCAGTACCACATGAGCCTACAGCATCTCTGGGTGACCCCAGAAGTCAGTGTCCCACTGACATCACAGCAGCATGGGTGCAATCCTGTGGTAACACTTAGACAAGTGCAGCTGATTATTTAGAGACACATTTACAAAAGTTACTTACAACCAAGAAATAAAAGTAAATGATCTAATACCTAGATTGCATTAGTCCATTGCTTATCAGTCTTTTGCTACATACAGCAAGCCTCATCTTTTCTTAGTGCTACGTAATAGCATGTCAGCAGATTTGCATAACTATCTGGATTCCTTTTCCTGGTAAGTAGCAAAATGAGAAAATCTTGTTGCATAGCAGGATGAAAAGTACAAAGGAATGAACACCTTTGCATACCTCTCTTCAGACTACACGCTCCAGAGTGGTAAGTATAGCATAGAAAGTTTAGCTTTATTACATATAACGTACGTATGTAGGTAACTCCAAAAGTCACGTTGCCTTTTTATTTCCACAGAAACTACAACAAAGACCATAACAACGTTATTTGATATAGCAGACTCTCAGATACAAAACACTATTTTTCAACAGTCACCACCATTAGCTATAGATTTTCACCAGCTGCAAATAAGAGCCCACACGCCAAGCCCGTCCAAATCTGCACAGCCAACCACTGCTGAAATGTACCACCCACTGCCTGTGTTCACACCCACTGTTTGATCTCCAGAAATGTTCAGAAAGCAGAGAATGCCAATAGGTGCCATTTTTTCCTCAGGGAGGAATTCAGCGGCACATTTTTTCTTCACACAGACTTCCATGTCACAGACCTCTGATTTCACAGAACAGCATAATAAAATAGGAGACATAACTTAAAAACAGCCCCCCCACACACACCCCTTATGTAATATGAAAGCATAATGTATGCACTATATATACTCTTCACCATTTCATTAATCCTCTTGTAGAAAGATCCAAGATTATGGGAAGAGATTAAACTTGCATATTACTGGTTGTAATCAAAAACTGAAAGCCAGATAAGTCAACACTGACGTAAGCTTCTCTGATTCCATTATTTATATTAACTATTTAACACGTGTTGATCATCTTGAAATTTCAGTGGTAAGAAGCATGCAGAGAACTTCTGAAATGATTTCCTTGACAGTGGGAGATGGCAGTGGGCAAATAAAAAGGTATATCAAACTGAGTCCTATTTACCAGGAGCAAACAAACTTGATAAAAATAGCTCAGGAGAATGAAAATACCTTTAGTATTATTCACTACTTACTGTTCTGACTTTGTCAAGTCTGTTGTGCACAGTTTTCTTTTAGAAACTGCTTAGGACACCTACATATAGCATACTCCAGAATAAAGCCGCAGGGAACAGTTGGTCTAGATGATCTTATAGGTCGTTTCCAACATTCTGATTCTGTGATTCTATGAACTCCACTTTTAAAGCAAAATAGCTTTGCTTCAAAGCATGTAGTAAGCACATTTCAACATCATAATTTATTAAGCTGCCTTGGGCTTTTTTTGTCTCCTTGCATACATGGCCACAAACAGATAGTAAAGTTTTGCTGCAGACAAATCACAGAATTGTACAAGAGACCTCATGAGATCATATCTGGAGCCACATACGTAACTTCACATTGGAATGCAAGGTTTTGCACAAATATGCTTACATCAGTATATATCGCAGCAGCTTTTTTCAAAGGAAGTATCACTTCATCAATATCATTGTATGCACACTAGAGGGAGTTGTAGAAGCATCTTAATTTTATAGAAAAATAGAGGAAAACACCACACATATCACTACAAGATGACAGCATTTTTATAGCAATTTAAGGTACTAATAGTTAGGGAATTAGACCAAACAGAGTTTTGTACTCAGTGAAGTGTGTCGGTGCCATTTAACACATCCATAAATCAATACAAATAAAGTTTCAGTAAACCTACAGACTCTTAAATAGCAAATCAAAACAATCATGATTACTTTGTAGGTTTGGGAATTTTTGTTTGGTTGCTTTTAACTTTTGATGTTTGTCTCTATTCTATATATAGATCTGTATGCAAAAAATACATTATAATAGAACAACGTATCCAGACAACAACATATAGCAAGATTAGTATTTGTCATTAACCTACTAGAGTTGTGCAGAGATTAATGAAGTAACATTAGGAAAGTGGATGAAAGTCATTTAATGTATTCTTCAATTTTATATGTTTGGAGTTTTATTTGTTTGGGTTTCTCTTTTTCATTATTACAGATGACTACAAGTTTACTTGCTATTCCCTTTGTTTCCTTCAACTCTTCATAAACTTTCCTAATCACATTTCACTTGTACTTATATTAATTGAGATATTTAAAAAGCACCTTACAAGATGGAAAGATACCTGCAAGAATTAGCTTTTTAGTTGCTGTTGATGAAATGTCAGCTCGGGAGATCTCTTCCATTTTGTTTTCACTGCAACAGTCAAATTATAAGAACATGGATTAGATTATACATCATTTCCTGATCTGGAATCCAACACTATCACAAATGCAGACATGACAAATGAAAACAAAATTGAAGACAAGGGAAAAAAAACAAAGAAGATCTTGTTACATATACATAGCAAGTCCTAAAAATAGCAGAAAACATAAAATTACTTAATGTACTTGTCTTTTTTTTTTTTTTTTTTTTAAAGAGGGAAAGATCAGGACTTCACTATCTAAAAGGCTTCAGTCTCAGTTCCTGTAAAAGCTAGGAAGGGAATTCAAATATCCTTCGGAAACAAACAAAACCAAGCAACCTTACCACAGTGAGATTAGAAAAGTTATGTATACTTCTGCAAGCAACAAGTCTCTTCTAATCACAGTATTTTAGAGCATATAATGAACTCAAGGAAATTTCCTGTCTAAAAATAGCAGCTTATTTGCAGAACTGAAGGAGATGTAGACTCCTTTTTTCTTGAGGGTGATGTTACTGGATCAAATTAGATGGCAGCCTGCTGGTTTTCTCCTCCTGCAGAACTCTCACAAGTTTGTGAGTAATGGGTTTATATATCCTTACTTTCTAACACTGGTACACACTTGCTTTATGAGGCATAACTGGATTGTGCCTTTTTATACAATGTCTCAAAAGATGAGATTATTCAAAGGCTTCCCAAGTAATCCAGTATTCATATTCTGAAGATACGCTTCTCCCAGGGTGATTGTCTTCTCAAATGAAACAGCCACGGGCACAGAAATAATTGAAAGAATCTGCTTACCTTAGGAAGGTTTCAGGTATGCAGGGAAGTCCAGTGAGATACCCTCATCTCTACTGCCAACCCTTAAATGAGGCCCAGTCACTGAGGGGGCACTGCATGCACCTGAGCTCCCCTGGGTTGGCCCCGCCTTCCCACCAGGTGCTCAGTCACTGGTTCAAACCATGAATTAACTCTTCTGCTACAGAAGCCTAGTTAGTACGAAAGGGAGCAAGACAAGCTGTATAAGCTGTTAACAGTATTTTCATACATTGTTCATTCAGCAAACTGATACCTCCATTAAAACTACCAGAAATCAAATTGCTTGCATGGTCTTGAGCAAGAGCAAAAACTGAAAATCAGTTTGAGCCCTGAGTTGTGATACACGGCCTTCTCTTTTAAAAATAAGAGTAGTTGATTAATTCTATTACTGATACAAAGAACTATAAAAACCAAGATATTGTCTGAGCATTAAGCACAAGAAAGGCAAGCATGATTCATCATCTGGCAGGTGGAACATCACTGAGTAACATTTGAAAAAGCCTTGACATCACTAAAAAAGCAGAAATTGAAAAACACTGAGTACTACAGCATTAATAGATGTGGATCAGATCACAACTATTTGGCCTCTAAACATGTGCTGTTACGCATCCTTGTATGAAAGAGTTGGACTTAAAGATGTCAATTTTTTTTTATGTGGTTTCATTTCAGTTCTACAGAAGATAACTTCTTCTGGTATTTCAAAAAGCTCCCAGCAAGTATGACAAAGGAAGGTATCAAAAGCAACTTTATACAGAAGAAAACCAAAAAGGAATTTACATTTAAAGTTGTAAAAATTATCATAAGTTACAAGTGATGTAGATTCACTCTCTACAGCATTAGCACAGAGGTAAATGATTCAGAAAAATCAGTTAAAGTACTTAAGAACTTCCAGCCAAATACAAAATTACACATTTCCAAAAGTACATGTACACCAAGTTCCTCCTCACTCAAAAAAGTACAAAAACTGGATAACTCAATATACTTTTTGTTAGCCCCTGAAAATCTAATAAAGGCCTTACAGTAAAAAAGTGATTAAGCAACACTGCACCTCAACACGTGAGTAGATACAATAAATACCAATAAATAATTTTGGTGGTAGCACAGCACTGCAAGAAATTTTTGGGCAAAGTACTAAGGTACACTAGCCTTCAGATAATACATTACTAGTTCAGCATGATTACATTTCCCTCCAAAGCAGAAAAGTGCAAAAACACTAAATAACAGCCATTTAATTTTCAGAGAAAAAGGATGATTGATTCCCTTCACTGTAGCCCATTCATAAAAAATAATTCTAAAAGCCTGAACTGTTATCAAAGACCAACATTCTCAAGATGCTGTGCACTTTCCCTCAGAAGTAAAGATGATAGGTATGAATATCTGGCTTCCAAGCTTTGATATAAAAGAAAATATTTATGTTTCAGATCCTGGTTTTCTTAGCACTATTGTAAGATGTGCTAAGCCCAGGTCTCCTGGAATCTAGTGTTAAAGAATAAATATTCTAAAACACTTTCATTTCTGTTAGTTTTCACTGGCTCTAACAAGCAGAATAAAGCTAAGTGGTTAAAGAATATCTATGGGGAAAAAGCACGAGGAAGTAGCTGATCAGGAATGCCATTTTTTCCTAGCAGAGTTCCACTGTTTCTAATGCTCCTGTCATTCTATAAATAAAACTGCAGGAAATAATCTGCGAGAAGAGCTAAGATGTAAATCTGTTCCCAATTCTTTTAACAAACCACATCCTAGTAAAAGTCACAAAGGAATATGAAATACTGACGTATAACAAACAGCCACATCCTTTAAAATAGTTCAAAAAGTAGCACAGTTAAGTCCAGGCCATAACACAACATACATTTCTAGAGAAATTATACCTCAGAATGAGGCAGAATGGTAAGCTAATCAAACATATGATGAGAAAGCAGTAGAGTACAACATTTTAAAAATCAGTAATGTGGGTGAAACCCTTCTGCATTTATCAGTGGGAGTTCTGTTACACATATATACACATACATACACATCAGAGTCACTTAGATTTACAGAACATTTGCGAAAGACAGACGTGCATAGATTTAGTCAGATACTTTCTATCTTTGCCTCATTTTTCACTTTGCTTGCATGAAACTTGAACCTCTACTAGTCCTATGCCTGTAATACTTACACTCTAGTTTTACTTGTAAGTTGTGCAACTCAGTGCAACACTCCACAGCCTCACAGGATGACTTGCATTTCATTTACTTAATGCTATGCTTCTATTCACTATGAATAGTACTCAAAGTGAATTGAGCAAAGATAACGTCCAGCAACACAACATGAACTTGCTTCAGAGTTGAAGGCCATTGTCACTGCTACTTTAAGACCAGATTTTTCAACAGACTACAAAACAACTAAAAAGAAGGATTTGTAAAATACTTGACAATGCTATTTGATATCTCTTTCCCCTATGTAAACAAAAGTTTTTGGTTTTTTGTTTTAGTCTGCTTTTTAAATGTAGCTGGTATCTCAAGCAGTGAAAGGCATAAAAATACCATCCAGTTGCTGTAGCCCGACTGGGTCATAATGCAGAGAAGCAACAATATTGAGAAAAAATAAAAATAGGTACCCGTATCATCTACCTTAGTCCTAACTGCCCTTACTCCTAGCTTAAGGCACCTCAGCTGAAGGCATTGAAATGTTGAAATGAAAAATGAAAAGATGCAATGTCCTAACATGTTTATATTGTTCCCTGTTTTTTCCCCCAACAGTTTTCAGTATCTTACTTCACATCATATAAAGTTCTATTTCAGTGTTGTTTTCTTTGGTTGTTCATTGCTTTTTTTTTTCCCCAAAAACTTCTGTATTTAATTATTTCTTGTAAGTGTATTTAATAGAAAATTCCTTTTTTTATTAACACAAAAGCAGAGTTAAAAAAAAAGACTTAAACTCTATGTCTTAAATTTCGTTTTTTCCTTGAGAAATTCTAGGCACTTAATATAATATAATGAAGTTATTATTTTCATACCATTAACTAACCAATACTAGCAGTATGTATTAGCATTCAGTAATATGTTACCTTTACTTCATGGAAAGAAAAAACATTTCCCTGAATTCTTGATAGCAGTATTTTATACCCACTCTATCACCCTATCAGGTGAGAGCTCCCCTGAAAGTGAAGGTGGTGACTGGAGTGTATATGTGTGTTTTGGAACTCCCTTCTGTCTCCAAGAAAGTTCTGTTTCACCTGTTTCAACTTGTCTTCCTTCAGTCTCAGTAGTTTCATTACAAACAACCTGAGATCTTGGTTTTAGCTGTCCTTGTTCAAGTTCAAAACTCAAAATAAGTGAATCAACAAGAGAGTCCAATTCATCTAAGTTCATAAATGGCATTGTTGTTCTCTGGAAAGGATTGTTTGCAGAAGCAGAAGACAATGCAAGTAAACTGAAATAATTGTTAAAATATCCAGCTATGATAGAAATCTCTCCCGCAAAGCTCCTGAGCAGGCTCGTGTTTCTGAACGACCCTATGAGAAACAAAAACAGAATGAAAGGTAGTATTCCACAAAAAGAGGCCAAGCAGCCTTCCCTCCCCCCCTTGCTATACAGATCACCTTTAGTCTACAAGTTATTAGCTAGGTAGGTAATAACTCAGGTAAATACCTTGTAAGGTGGAAGAAACAATCTGATGCACTTCAGATAGACACCGCTCCAGTTCTAAATATTTTGCAGCAATGTTACTGCTTCTCTTTATTTCCTGATATAGCCATTCTTCTTCTGGTATGTGAGATTGTATTCCTTTCTGTATTAATAAACAGTAATTTAAAGAGACCCAAATACATGACAGCAATCCTTAATAGTTAACACAGTGTTCCAGACTTAGTCACACAAAAGTAGACCGCTGAAACACTAAATAAAAGGGATGTTAGACTACTGTGAAGAAGTGCCTATTCTTGACAGGAAGGAAAACAAACAAAAAAGGTAACTAAAATCCCAAGAAAGGCTTGGTTCTTGGAAGGTAGATTAAGTTATCTGTCCTAGTTTTTAATTCAAATAACCAGCAACTGCAGCAATTAATTATTGCAATAGCTACCCAGTGTCACTGAAATTACTGAATTTCGTGCCATTAACAAAGACAGAAAAAATACATAAATAACTCTAGAAACAGTAAGTAAAAATAAAATCAAGCACTTTTAAGTGGAAATCCAGTAGCCAGAAAAACTGCAGTGTTCCAAACAAGAATGTCCTTTAGGGAGAAGTGGTGTCATGCAACTGTAAGTATATGAAAAGTAATTTCAGGGTTTTTTTGGCTTTTTTTTTGTTAAATACACCATTTTAATTTAAAATCCAATTGCAAAGTACAAATCTGGTGAAATATGTTACTTACCTTTCTGCAATGAAACACATTATTTTCAAGGAATCTGGCTAAAGCCACGGCATTGTCCTTAATTTGACTTTGAATCTACAAAGGAACATTTAATTACATTGTACATTTGAGTCAAGACATAGGAGAGTACAACAATATTTTAGAAGCAGAACAATGAGCATGCTAACAAGGATAATATTCAAAAGTAAAAGCAATGTTTTCCACAACATAAGATGGAATTTTTAGAAACAAAATAGTCTATGCTGTTCCCCAGTTAACATGCTTGCAAAATTTCATATAAGCCCAGCAAATGAGCAAACTTAAGTGTTCATTAAAGAAAGGTTCTCCTGTAATTATGATGCCACTGCCATTTTAAGCAGCGGGGTAAGCTTTTAGCTCATACTCTCATGTTCTCTCTCTGACTTCACAGTAGCTGGAGACACTAGTTAAAACATTATCTCAGCCACAGAGCATACATGGGACTCCTGCCAGTAACTTGCAGCAGGTTATTTTTTAATAGTGTTATTTGGAAAGCAGTTTGTGCAACTCCTTTTGCTAGAAACATGAAAAACCACCATTCTGCAAGACTTCAATCTCTCATCTTATACTTCTGTTACTGTAAATTTATTCCACACAAACCTTCCAGAAAGAACTTCAGAAAAATAAAGCAATATGACAAAGCATTGCTAAAAACACACCGGTAATTTCTAATTTTAGTATTATCTCACCTCATTTTGTGGATATTGTTTCACTAGTTCTCTCTGCATCGTTCTTGCTTTTTCTTGTACAGTATCTGTAAGCAACTCCAGCCCTGAGCCTACTCCATCATAAACGGCACGTACAAAGTCCTTGTAAAGCAAAGGGTCAAAACATGGTTATAGGAACTCATATTGCCATGTATAACACTGTAACACAAAGGAAAAGGAAGCAATGACAGAAGAGTAGCAAAGTTCCTGGCTGCAGCAAGTACTTCCTCAAATTAAACAGCAATGGCCACACTCGCCTCCACTGCCAACCCTCAAATGCTGTCTGGGAAGGGATGGACCCCTTCCAGTCCACTCCTTGCATGCACCTGAGCTCCCCTGGGATGGCACTGCCTTATTACTTTGTTAAATCACTTAGCATTTCCACTATACCTTGGAAACAAAATGGATTTTCAATAACGGACTAGAAATACAATTGTTGTTGTTGTTGTTTTTCTTTTCTACACAATTGTTCATAGCTGGCCTATTTGGCCAAGTGTGACTCTTGAACAACAGAGTCTCCTTTTGATTTTATTCACATTTCTGAAAATTCAGTGTGTTATCAACAGATACTACTGATAAAAAAATATACACTTCTTGAAATAAGCCTACTTGTATGATCTCAGTGCAGATGCCGTCCTGAAAGTATAGCATTTCTTATTTGCATAAGGAAACTGTACATACTTAAAGGTTTGGGGTTTCTTGATTGTGTGATTTGGAAATGTTTGGTAGTTTTGAATTTTGTTTTTTTCTCTTCCAACGCTATGAGTATGAACATACTCATCTTCATAAAAATCAAGTATTAGGTAAACTCAAAACTTAATTCCATTTCTTAAAATGTTTAATATAACCCTCAGACTCACGATCACAACTACTCGAAACAACTGTGAATGTCAACACTAAAATTACTTCATAATTAAGTCCTATGTTTTAAGATACATAAGAGTAAAGAATACAAGAACTCCTCAAAAGATATTGTTTGGGACAAGCCTTTGTGCTCAAGTATTTTTCATACTTATCTAGAAAGTCATTATTACTATTAAACTTTTTCACCTGTAGATTGATTGTAGAAATAGTGTTCTCTTCAAAAAAAGAAATATCAGTTCTAGTGAATACTGCCAGGTGTCCTATGCATTTCATCATCTGTTTTACTGCTTCGTTGACTTTGCTCTGTGCTTCCGTTACCATTGAGGATATATCTGAAGAACATCCCTTAAAAACAAAAACATGTCATTCATTGGAACTAGAAAGCATACACGTTCAAGGAGCACACACTTTTTGTAGTAGAAGTTTGTAATGCCAAATAGCTCATTGTGTTTTCAGCTTTATATCTTCCCACTTGCACCTGTTTCTCTACCACCGATAGAAGCCAATTCCTCATAACCTTACAGAGAAATGATAATATACTAAACACTTAATAAAATTAGCCTTCAGGCAGCTTATAATGCTGTAACATGATGAAAAGCACAGCAATGACAGCTAGACATTTGGCTGTTTTTAGCATGTATAGTTAATATTACTTTAACGCACAGGATTTCTCTACACAGCAGCTGAGCCACATTCTCTTTTTCCAGAATGCATACTTTACCTGCAACAGTAACTGTAAATAACCTCCCAAGTTCTTTACATCCTGTTTTATTTCTTCATTGATCTTCATAGACCCAATGCACTTCTGCACATCGTTAAGCCAAGTCTTGATCAGTACCACAAGCTGGTCAAAAGCAGAGGTAATTTTGATGCCGTAGGACTGAGCATCACGGTCAATAGAGATAACTACAAAAGAAATAGGACATCTTCAGAATGTCTCCTCAACAAATTAACAAAGAATGTTTATTCTTTCCATCACCTAATATATGGTTGCACACCTGAAAGGCAATTCACTGATAACGTTTACCTTAATGGTTATGAAAGCCAGACTCACAATTTTTTTGACAGTCTTCATCTTGCTGCTCGTAGACTTTAGAAATGGCAGAAACTCCTGAAGAAATTGTAAACAAATTAGTCAGGAGATAATCTGCAATGCTCTTTCCTCCTTCGTGATTCCGTTCCAGTAAATCTAAAGCTGAACTTATAGATTCTTTGCAAATTCCAGGAAGAAGAGAATCAAAAAAGTTTGGGCATATGCTGGATTTATCCTGTGCACCTGTATGGTATAAAAGTAAAATATGTGGGCATGAAACTCTTCACAGAAATAAGCAGACAGAAAATCTACATGACCATTTTACATTGTTTCTTCAGGAATGTTTAACTGCCAGAAATAAGTGTTTTTTTTTTTAAAAAGCGTATACACAATTCTTCACAATTTCTAGGATTAGTTAGTAAAATTCTTTAACATAAATCCAACTTTTTCAACAATGGAAAATATAGACAGAAAATGAAGAAAACAAGCCAACCTAAAATAACTATATAACCATATTTGGAAGACTGAAGCATTGGGGTAAAAACAAGATTTAGAAAACCTAACAGAGAGCCATGGCACACCTTAGCAGCTAAACGAATAGCAAAAATTCAAGCATATTCTCCAAATAACTGTACCAGCATTCAGCCACTGGCAGTTTGTTTCTTGAACTATCATCATTCTCCAGTAAACCCACCAGTTCAGCACAGTAATGTTGCAAGTAAAACTCTCATTTAAAAAAAAAAAGCAAACACTTTCAAGTGGTGGTTAGAAGCTTTTATCCTAAGAAAGCATAACTATAGAAACAAAGAAAAAGATCCACTGTTAACAGATTAACATTCTGAGTGTGAATATATTATAATTAAGACACTTCCCATTTTTTCCCCCACGATTATTGCAAGTTCATGCATTATACTAAGTAGTATTTCAAAGTTCTCAGTATAAAGTGAACGGTGATCTGCCATACAGTAAGTACCTGATATATAGGATGCTTGCATGTTCTGAATTGGCTGCATTTTTATACCAGACAAACATCCAGAAATTCTCTTGTTCTTCATGAAACTCCTACTTCTGGAAAAGATGAGTGTATCAATACGTTAAAAACTTAAGAACTTAAAGAATCTCTCTCCCAGTGCTCACTGAAGGATCAATGACTGTTAATAACCACCACGCAATTGTTTGTGTATGTATATATTTACATATACACACACACACACACACTTTCAATTCATAGAACTTGTTAACACAGAACCTGAGAGAGCCTGTCCGTTTTGCTCCCTTGCACTACACATAAGAAACATCAAATCTTAGATCAACACATGGAATTCAATTTAATTCACAAGTATGCATGACTGACACAAGTCAGCTGCTAACAATGCAGCAAGGAAGCCTGTTTCCCTCTTCCAGTAGCTTTTCTTGTTCAGTTGTTTCTAGTAGAGGCAGAATGAGAACAAGTACACTGCTGAGGTTCAAGAAAACATGCCTACAACATTATAATACTGTCCACAAGGCAGCTTCAGACAAGGCAGTGTTCCAACATTAGTTTATATTTAGACTAAAAAGAAACCATTTATTCATTGTTTTTTTCAGACTTGTTTACTTGGAATGATCACCATCTCACCATCAGCTGAAGCGACCTGCTTCACAGCAAAATAACAATAATCAGCTGCAACCCACTAGCAGAGCTATAAGGGAGCATGAGTTAGCATTTGTATTACAAGCAACAATTTGCACAATTCTAGAATCATAAACACTGATACAGACCAAAACTTCAAATGCAAGGTTTTCAGACCAGCTGCAATTTATTATTAAAAAATACTGCTGTTGTATTAAGGAGCCATGAAGAAAACCTGAACAACAATATATTTTACTCCACACCAATACCTAGATATTTAGTTTACAAAGCTTCACACATGTTTTGGCCGAATGCACTCTTGGGTCTGGGGGAGCCTCTTTTCCCCTTATTTCTTGTCCATTTTGGAAAAATAAGATTATGAACAAATAGAAGCTCTCACTAACATGGCGTATGGGAAAAGGATGGTAACAACAATTTCAGTGCCTATTCAAGACTGCTCGTGCTACTAATTGAATATGCATTGTACCTTATACAAGGTACTCTGCAGGTTAATTAAAAATCCTATGCTAAAGGTAAATTGGTCAATTTCTGGAGATAGCTCTCAAAATAATTAAGAACAGCTTTTATCATCAGCTGATTGTCAACTGTTACACAAAAAGCCTGCTGGCACTGATTACTCATCCATTGCTTTGCACATACTGTTTTATGTGCTAAACTGCTTTAGTGGGAATGCAATTCTTATTATCACATTGGCAACATGTTGCATATTAAAACACAGTTCACAAGGGAACACAGAAAAACACGCTTAGTATTAACTTTCCCCATTCCTCACATGTTTTCTTTTACATTAATTCGGTTTTAATTTTTCATTTAATTTGTAGGTTTGTCATTATAATAATCTAAACCAAAAAATTATAAATAAAAGATTGAGTGGCACAGAGATATAATTACGCAAAATAACTTCTGATTTGTATTAAACAGGGGTGAAGGAATTCCAAATGATCACCTTCTTTTGGAAAGAGAAGAAACTGAGGCATCTGAAAGGTCAGGTTCCCACTCATCAGCAGGGTCATAAAATACATCAGCAGCTTTATTGCTATCATTACTCTAGGAAATAAAGGAAAGAGAGGAGAAGGAAGGTTAAGTAGAAGCAGAAAGATAATAAAGCATACAATACCAGGATGAAGACATCACGTTCTGTTGTACAGCAGTAGATTTAATCACAGAACCATAAAATTGTGGGGGCTGGAAGGAACCTCCTGAGATTGAGTCAAATCCCCTTTAATGTTTTTCCTCTTGTTAGGAAATGTATAATTTAGAAAATAACTTAATTAGGTTGAGATGTAAATTTTTAAAATGCAAAAAGAAACAAGAGACATTTAGTGAAGACACTCTGCTATTCAGCATCTTGAGATACAGGGTACAGGAATACCAAGTAAAAGTCTTCACAGCTCTCTCCGTATGACAAGATCTATTAAAATCCTGCATATGTAATTCACATAAAAGCAGATATAAAAATAAGTTTGTAATAGTTTTAGCCATATTTTTGCATTTGACATAGGATCTCTACAATTGTTAAGATTCAAACAGGTTTTAGTAATAAACACAATATATTTCTCACACTGAAAATTTTTGCATCTCACAGAACTATACTGTAAAGGAATGTTTTCTCTTTCATTTTTTTCTGGTTTTACTTTATTATTTATTTTTTCCCTTTTGATCAAGAGAGGGAAACATTTTAATTTCTGATATATATATATATATATATATATATATATCAAAAACCAAACATACGTATACAACAAATTACATATATATTAACTATATATACACACACACATATATGTATGTATATGTTGAGGGTGTTTTTTATGTGGGTCTTTGTTTAAGAACACATAGAAAGAAAAAACCCAAGATTCTCCTTATATGATTACTATAATTATTGAAATATAACAATATAACAAACCAACAAAATGTTGCTGCTCATTAGTTAGTGGATTTCCCAAAGTTCTTACTGACCTCATAGAGTTCTTTCATAGCTGCTAGTTTGCATTCAAATTTCTCCAGGCTCCAGAAAGTTGCTATGCGCAGTTTGATGTTGCGAACCTGTACTTGAACAGAAGACACTGATCCTGTTTTATCATCAATTTTGTCATGCCTGAGAATTTGAGGAAATAGGAAAACAAGTAAATACAAAGTACTTGTATGTAGATCATATGGAGACCAAACACTTGATTACAAGCCCAGTAATAGTCTAGGACACCATGTTTCTTACAAAATACAAACATCAGTTTCAATTTAAATACATTTATATTTTAAAAAAATCCTTACAGTCATAACCCCATACTAATTCCTAGGTCTCAAGAAACTCAGAACCATATATGTGCTATAAACTTCTAATGCCAGAAACATCTGAAAGCCACAGTAAAATACCCACTCACCCCTACTATTGTTGCCATGCTTACTGCAGAGATTCTACTGCACGGCGTGCATCTCTGCTCTTGCTAAGGATATCTGGCCATTATATAGAAACAACTGGGCTCAAATGCTCAATATCCAGTCCATGCATATCCTCAGGTTTTCACTTTGAACTACCTTTATTGTGTTAAGTTCACAGGGCTACATCATAGTGGCTGACGCACGCGCCCCGGTTCAGTTTTGTCCAAAATTAGAATCATTTTCATTGAAAAAGCATCTCCAAAATCAGAAGTTTCATCAAAATAAGTAATGTATTTCATGTGCCTTCGGAACTCTCTGATATGTGAGCTGAAGCACGGCGGACGTGGGCATCAGGAGATCCACCCCCAAAGCATGCTTGATCCAAAATGAACTGCCTAACATAAACATAACTTGATTTCAAAGTAACACAACTAAGTTACACATTCCTCTAGAGCTAGGTGGAAAAAGTGATATGTCACGTTCAGAAATCTGCTAAAGAACAATAACAGCTGATTGCACTTCTAGAATCCCCACCGCAAACACTTATAACCAGCTCACTCAGACACTTACCTGCTAAAAATAGTGTTTTTCCCTAATTCGCTACTAATGGTGTTGGCCTCTTTGATCATCACAGATAACTTCAAAGAATTCCAGCTAAGGGGAGCTAATAAAGAATAAAATACTTAATAACATACATACATAGTGACCAAGTAGTGTAATGCAACAACTTAAAGGTTCAGAACAAAGCAAAATCACACACAGCATCTTGAATGGAATTTAGCCATTTAGTTGGTCTGCATTTTCTCAGTACAGTGGTGGGGAAAAAAAAAGAACTTCCTAGATAGATAACACTTGGGGGAAAAATAAACACCAACTAAGATGAGGGTATATAAAAAAAAAAACAATTTAACATTAGATTGTATAGATTAAGCTAGTCTGACAGGAGACTAAACAGAAGCAATTGTTACTCCAGTTTTTCCCGTGGATTAACTCCTAACTACTTCAACCACACTGTGAAAGAAATTTTAGGTAATTGGGGTAAATATAGACTAGCTGGAAACCCACCAAACCACCCTGAATGAGATAAAGTTTTCAGCACTGTCTCGGACCCATTGTTTCAGAAAAGTAAAGGATGGTAGCAGCCATACAACTCTTATTTTTCATGTTTATCAAAAAAGTGTTAGAGGAAGAAAATAACTTCTGGATCCACACTCATTAAATCCAAGTCAACTGTGCAAAAGAGAAATCACTGCTCCTGCAACATTAAGTACAAACTTACTATTCACAGTTCTATTCCCACTTGCACGATTCTTCTGAAGGGTTTGAATTTCTTCAGCAATCTTTTGTTTCTCATCTTCTAGAGCTTTAAGTATTTTTGCATGATGAATAGTATGATCTTCCAAAGCCTGAGGGAGACAGAAAAAAAACATGGCATGAAACTTAATAGTGCTTTACTTATGTTTATACTTAGTCTTCCTGTTGTCATTTTAAGGACTTCTACAACAGAATCAAATGCATCCTCCTCATCTGCCATCAGTATGAAACCCTTCATAACTTCCATCTTTGGAAGGTTTCTTGTTTTGCTTAGATACTGAAATGTTTAAAAGAAATACAGAAATGAAAGAAGCAGCATAAAAAACAAGCAATGAAATAGTAGTTGTTGCAGAAGTCAGATACATGAACACCAGTGTAAAAAAAAAAAAAAGACTACATTTATTCTTGAGAGACCTCGATGCTTTGTTTTATAAATACCTGCTTAGTAGCTAGGGTCTCCATTTCCAAGCGCTTCTTGTTGAAGCGTAGTTCTAGTTCAAGATTTTGCTTTGCCTTCTCTAATTCCTGTATTTTACTTGCAGCCTTTTGATTGTTCAGTTCTTCCACTTCCTTCTTACGAGATTCTTCTCTCTAACATAATCAAGGATAGACAGAAAGAGATATGCCACTGCTATAGTATTTCTGATCCACTCCCTAAGTAGATATGAAGGTTTATTTTCACACTCAATACACTGAGAACAAGCAGCCTCTATGGAGAACACAACACTGACTAGAATAACACAGCAACTTAAAAGACATACAGAATAAAATTTTGTAGTGCTATTAGTCCACATGAGTTACACTTTCAAATTCACACAAGACTATTATTTTAGCTCATGACTAAATATGCATAGCAAAATTCCTAGGATAATTCTGAAGAGAATACCTACTTAATTTCTTGAGTTAATAATTGTGACTTCATTTTTGTATTTATTTTTTTAAATGAAGAACAAGGCTCAGCACTCCCTAAGATACAATTATGGTATTCTAGACAGGAAGAGGAAAAAAATAAGAAAGAAATGATATAACACACAACAAATAAATCCTGACATACTAATGTTTTTGCCTACCTTCTGATTTACTCTGTTTTATTGTTAAGTTTTCTATAAAAATGCAATGGCAACTTACCACCTCTGCTTCCAGTGACTTTATTTTGCTTTCATAAGCTTCTTTTTGTGATGTCAGTTCTTGCTGAACCATTTCTTTTGCAATTTGGACACTTTGCATCATTTCTTCCTTGGCTTTGAGTCGTGCCTCTTCAATTTCTGATTCAAGCCTGCACATGCACATTTAGAATGCTGGCTTTAATTTCTTATGCTGGCTGCATAGAGGTTAATCTTACCCACTTCTATTGTGACGTAAGGAATAATGCTAAATAGTCACCAATGTTAACAGTGAAGATGTATTTTACAACTTCTGTATTTTACCTAGGTATTTCTCATTTCATAGAGAAAACAGAGACAGGTGGAAAGGGAAAAGGTATTTTACATTCTACTTCAAGTTTTACTTCACTACATCTCTCTCTCAAAATGAAGAACTGTAACAGAAACTCACAAAATCATATTAAGATGCAGAAAATTATACTTTAAGCCAGTGCAACTTGCAGTTTAATAACTCCCAAGAAAGAAGCAACTAAGAATAACACGGCCTTTTCTCAAATTCTCCACCATCACAGATGACCCAAGTTGTAACATCAATCTCATTTTTGTAGAATATTTGTTTTTCAGCCTCTCTGAAATCTCACAAGTAGGTTTCTGACATTATATATTCGGGGATACAGTGCAACGGAAGAGATATACTACTTTGGGGATCTCTGTAGTTTAACCTTTTCTACAGTAGTGGCCAACATTCTTGGCAAGAGGACTAGACTGTGCTATTGCCTCTTAAAAGTAAACATTCACTTAAGATACATATGGAAGTTGCATTCCCATTACAAAATGAGTTAATAATAAGCATTCTATTTTCCAGTTTTCACGTATACCAAAATAATGAGCAATCTGAAGTTTCTTACCACTTCAAGCTGCAAGAGTTGCAACAACAACTGTGACTTTTACTAAAGAAAACAGGAGTACGTACTGTGCTCTCTGTGCAATAAGCAGCTCATTCTTCGCAAATTCAAAGTCTTTCGGACCATCGTGCAAAAGCGTAGTTCCACAAGACAGCCCTTTAACCTTCTGAACCTCTACTGGATGATTAAATCTGAAGTAATGATCTCCACCAAGGACCACTCGATCACCCTACAGAAAAGAAGAAAAAAATATTCAATAACTTTTAGATTTATGGGCTTGAAACAGAGACGACAGGAGTAGAAATTTAGAAGAATTTAATTATATCAGAGCCCTCTAAGAAAAACTGTACTCTGAAATGGGAATAGGAATACAGCTTCAAAATCCACAGATGCATACATTCTTCTGTTATGAAGTCAGCTACTTACATGATGCAGAACTGTTGGGTTTACAATGCATTTCCCATTTACATATGTCTTAGCTTCTCTCAGTGGAATAATACTCACTTGGCCGGTAGTATTTTTTATAACACTGAAAACAACAAATATTTGTTACATCAGTAGATTATGTTAATCGCAAGCAATGTCTCTTAATAGACTAAAAATCAATACTTTATATAGTGTCCTATTTTCCTTTTTCTGGAGGCAGATTGTTTTTGTACTGTTTAGTTACAAAATTACATAAACATTACACAGTAAGAATTGTAAAGGCATTTCACTACACATTAAGTTGAATAGGAAAGGATTATCATACACAAAATCATTTGATCAGGACCTTCTGCAAGGTTTTTACATAAATAGATTTCAATACATTAACAAAATGTACAACGAAATTGAACAGCTTAGCTTAACAGCTTTCTAAGGAGAAATAGAAGCAAGCTTCCTTAATCAGTGAACATTGGAAAAATTATCTTCTGTAGTTAGAAAGCCATATTTTCTACTGCCAAGTTTTGCTACTGCCATATTTTGCTAAACAGCAACTCCAAAAGCAAAGCCAAGATCAAAAGTACTACCTGCTCTGGAATAAATAAATAAATTTAAAAAAACTTCAAAGAATACTACATACCAGTGATCATCAGCAATTAACACTCCGGAAAGCTGGATATCATGTTTTGAATTTGCTGTATACCTTCCAACTGTAGTTTCCCCTTCTTTAATCATATACAACAGTACTTCAGAAAGCTGAGGATCTTCATTCAGATTAACAAGGTTGGGTAAACGATTGTCCATTTTGAATGCAATTCCTGCTTTCTAGATGAAAGATGTCAGCAAAAAAGATTTATTTTATGTATCCCAATATCTATATCATTCTTTAAAAAAAAACAAACAGCACTAAGGAAAACAAATCTTCAAAGTATTCTAATTCTTCTGAAAGGATTGCTGATGTCATCTTTTCTGTATTATTTGCTATGTAAAGTGAAGGAGAAAGTGAAAAAAAAACATACCTGCAATTCTTTTATATCTTCTAGTTTTCTTTTTTCTGCTTGCTCAAGTTTCGCTTTCCAAGACCTTAACATATTAAGGAAAAATATAACACTGCCTTAAGAACAAATTTTAAGTATATAAATTTTACTATTTCCTATTTAAACACATGTTATTGACTACCTTACCTTTGCATTTCTGTCATGTCCCTTTCCTGCTGGTGCAATTTTATCCTCAGAGATGTTATTTCTTGCAAATAATGTCTGTATTTTTCAGGATCCTTGTTCTGAGCACTCTTCTGAGCTGCCTTCAGTTTCTCAATTTCAGCTCTCAGCTCTATATTAGACAAACCAAAACCAAATAACACACCAAGAATTATAGATATGATACAGTTTAGACATTTCAGAACAATACTAGAATATTCATTCTGATATCTTATTAAAGACAAGCAAAACATCTTTCCCTATTCCAGGTTCTCAATTGTAGCTAAAGATATTGTCTTACCTTCGGTATAGTGAAAATTAAAAGAACTGAAAACACACAAGAAAACCATCCACAACTCACGAAGAAGCATAATGTTAGGAAGAAAAATATATCCTAGTAGCCTAGTTAAGGGCTTATACACAAAAAGGAGAGGAAAATTATTTTTAAAATTACAGAGCAGTTGAACAGCATGTAGTTAAGAAAAACTGAACACAACCAATACTCAAAGGTGAATGTTACTGGGGGCACACCAAACTGGTAGTTACAGAAGTGTCCCACACTGCTATTTATAGAAGTATCCCAACTTTGAAGAGTTCATGAAACTGAAAAACTTCCTCAAAAGATGATAGTGTTTGACTTTGTAAACAAAACTGATTAGAAAACATTTGAAGAGTAAAGAAATCAGTGGTCAGTCAGCACAATTATTAGTATTAATATCTCTCAAGGAGCAGTAAATTTAACAGACAGAAATAAAAAAGGTCTTAAAGACTGCAGATGTCAACCTCACCTCTGATTAACTTGGCATTCACATCTTCATTTACTTTAGCCACGTTGATAATTGAACACGCTTGTTTTGCATAGCGAAGAGTGCTGAGTGTTTCTTCTGTACTGCTGGCAGCTGGACTTATTGTGGCAATCATAGCAGTTTGTGAATTTCCACCAAGACTTTCCTTTAATAACCTTTATTTGACAGGAAATTATAAGTACATCATACAAAATACCTGCATCTTGCTACTTTGAGAGTAGTTAGAGTGATTGTCATCTAACTTAGAATACAAACTAAGGGCATATCGTTCTTTACTCGATTCAGAAGGCTGGTTTATTTCTCCCTGTATGTCATTTTGGTAAGTTTCAGATGTCTGAGCAGAAAGAAAACTTGCTCTGGGTGCAGAAACATACAAATTGCTCTAAGCAAGGCACATGTTCAAAGTTTTGTCTTTACCTGAACATTATTTTGGAAATAGCACCATTAAGGGGGAATTACTTCTCTGCTATGCCACTGAAGCATGTGCCTCAGTCCAAATCACTTAAAACACTTCATAGCAATCCTGTCACAATTAACACAAGCAGCATTACAAAACTCAAGGTTTTGCTGCACGACAACATCACAAGCGAATAACTAAAAAAACAGACCATACAAAGTGCAAAAGAGATACAGAATTACTTCAGTGGTAAGATGGACAAGGAACAGCACCAAATTGAGTATGCAGTCAGACATAGTAACATCTTTTGTAAAGCATATGGAGGAAAAGAGACAGTAAGTGTACTAAGTCCCAAATCAGAGATCGAATGATTATACCTACCCAGCTCCTCCTATCAACCTACTTCTGCATGGAGGTAAAAGGAAAGAATGGCTTCTGGAAAGAGAATTCACAACCCAAGAAAACCTTTTACTGCCACATAAACAAAACCTGGAGCATACATACCAAGTAAGGACAGATTCCCGGTAAGGAATGAAAGTTTTCTTTCCATTTTGTGACAGCTTGGAGAGCGCAGAAATGACTTTTCCAAGGGTTAATAGCGATTTATTAATACTCGCACCCTCCTACACAAAGCAAAAATACAAAACCTACAATTGTATTTGCTTGTGTGATGCTGTTGATTCTGTTGATTTACTCATGCTTATTTACCGCATACTGTAGATGTACCATATTAAACATCACACCACTGATTAAAAAACAAGATGCAAAAGTACTCTTCATCTTCTCCTGGAAATAACAGAACCTGGTCTTTAACAGTCTTAAGAGCTATTAACCTAACATAGGCAGGTTGACAAGTTGCCTCTTAATAGGAACTCTCTTTAAATTCCAAAAAAAGGAACAGCCCCAATTGTGTAACATCTGATTCACTAATTTGCAAGTCAGCTGCTCATGCACGTAGTTCATTCTTATGCCTTTCAGAGGATCATTAGGCCTGCACAGCAAAGGGAGCGGTGTCCCAGGCAAGATTTGGCCTGCTGTACAGCACAGTCAAAATACATTTTAAGGCTGCTTGCCCTCATAGGCAAAATACTATGCAAAAATTTATAAGCATAAGGACTACATATCCTTCTATGACAACTCTTGTCTAAGAGCCATGATAGAGGAGAATATTTCAGAGTTAAAGATTAGAGGAGCTCTGTGAAGAAAATTTGTTTTCCCTCACAGGTATCAAGTTGTGATTTACCTTCAGCCTTTCTCCAGTGGTCTGAGCTGTAGAGCAGCATTCACTGCCAGCTAAATCAATTAGATTTACATGGCTGGTAAGCCTGTGATCACGTTGCTCTTCATCCACAAACTTTACCTGGAAAAATTGGAGAACTCTGCATTTAACTTAATATAAAACATCTGAGGACAAGCAGAGATCTACCAAGCTTTTCACTTTAAAACAAATAAATAAACCAAAACCCATTAACATTCCTATTTATTTTTTGAGAGGAAACTTTCATGTACATTCCATGAAGGAGATTAAGTCCACACAATTAACCATAGTGTCAAGAGTTTACATGTGCATGATTGAAAAAGCAAGAACTGTACAAAAACAGACATTTAAAACTACAGCTCGGTGCTCATGCCTGACTGTATCATCTAAACAACTGGGGGAAAAAGATCTTAGGACTAACCCTGAATAGACAGAAGAAAATCTAGTGTTGTGAACAGTGAGCAGGATAACAGCGCTCAAGTAATTGGGCAGAGAAGTAAGGACAATTAAGAACAAAAAGCCACACCCAGGTTATTTGTAAATGGAGAAAACTGTCAGTCTCTAGACTTCTGAGGAGCTCCACTTATTTCTTTTCAGGAGTATCTCACTAAGTCAGGTTTTGTCTCTTAAATACCTGTAAATCAAACAGGAAGTTGTAGTGCCTGTATCCCAGAGATGAAAGGATGACACAGGTGTTCTGAACTACCTAAAACCACTCCTAGATCTGCCAGTCTAGGCATATTTATATTATTTCTATAAATACATACAGCACAGAGATAACAGAGTATGTAAAAAAAAAACCCAACAAGTTGACTATGTAGAAACCCATGTTAAAATACACCCACCTCATTCAAGTATACTTGTCCAATTTTCTAGGCAGCACACAAAACAATTTAATACCATGTAGGTTGAACAGATAATTCAAAATAAAACACCCAGCAATACCTTGGTTTGTGTCATGACAAGAGTGAAGACAGAGTGAGATCTAGAACTTTTGTCATTCATTACTGTAGCAGCTGTTGCTCTCTGCTTATTTCCCAGCTCAAGCCAACTCTGTAAGAGAAAAAAAAAAATGTACTTTTTGGTGCATTCTGCGTAATTAACTGCAGTTTAAAATATTTGCATATCAAATTATTAACACAGATGATGAATCCATAAAGGTGGAATCACAACCATATTAAGAGAGTGATACTTGCTTGTACGCGTCTGCTCAGCTCCAAGGCACGGGATTAGTGCTTGCTGTACTTTTACATCTGCTGAAACGTCATAGAGTGCTGAGCAATCTGCAAAGCTTTTTCTTCCTTTCTATGGAATTTTGTTTTCAGCATCAAAGGAATAAGGAAATAGAAATATAACTGAACAACTCTTACCTGGATATCTGAGTAAGAGCTGACAACATTCCTACAGTGAGAGGAGGGGAAAAAATAAGATTCAGACTTCTCTTTCAACAATTTTACCTGTTGCGTGCATTTTGAAATACTTCTTAAGTTAAAGAGAAAATACCAATATATCACAAAAGTTGCAGTTGTCCTGAGACTTCCACCGTTTCTCAGCATTGTAAAGTAATTCTAATTGTATTATAGCCAATGGAAATGCAGCAAGCCAAGCTAGACTGTGTGAAATTAAGATATTGTCTAATTCTCTGGTGAGCACAAAAACAGAGTCTCAAGATAATAACACAGTACATCAGGTCTATGCTGTGCATCTACTAAATCACAAATTGCTTAAGTTTGGAGGGGACCTTTAGAGATCATCTGGTCCAACTTCCTGCTCAAGGAAGGCCTCAAAGAACAAGCTGTGTATCTAAACAGCTTTAGGGGATTGCCAAGGAATGAGACTCCACAACCTCTCAGGCCAAACAGTGCCAGTGCAAGCGCTGTCACTCACACAGTAAAGCAGCACTTCCTGATGTAGGAAGTGCTTCCTGAAAGTAGTAAAGACTTACACTGTTAGGTCTTCCACATATGGTCCTAGCACTGGATGTTCTCTTACACGAAGCTGGAAAGAACAATCAGAAAAAATAACAACCTATGAAGTGTGCTTTACTTCGAATAGATTTATCTTAGAAATAAGTGGCAGTTAGTGTACATGCTTAACACAAAGCCTCATGCTACATTTTGTTGATTATCATCATCTAGAACAATATTTTCACGATAATACCAAAAGCTGAATGTTTCTACCTGCATAAGAAACCACAGTAGCGGCTCTAGACTATTGCTATCTCCAAAAATAAAAACACCACCATTGATGCCACAATATACATTTTCAACTTAAACAGTTTGGCTCAAAGCCACAGACAAAACTGAGCTGAATGTATGCCTGCTGTAAACCAGACCAGGTAGTCTTCACTTCTTCTACCTGACTAGTTGACATCAGTCTGTAGTTTTGGATAAATGACTTACTTCAACAACAAGTCAAACATACTTTATCTTCTTTCTCAAACTAAAACTCACAGCTTACAAACAAGAATTGGAGAGTGCACTATTCAATACTGCCAAGCACAGAAAGCAGGTGGTTTTTTAGCAGGTAGATTTTTTTGTTTATGTTGCTTAATTTTGTTTTTTAATAAATCTAGTGTGGTGAATTCCTTCTCTTCATCTCTTAGTTCACAACAATTTCTTTAGCTTACATATTCTAGCACAAGTATTAAAAATGACCTAAGCTAGTTTTAACTAACAAGCCTTAACTAGTCACTAGTGAATCCCCCCCATCCCATCCCCATTCCAGTTTAAGAAATAAAACAAAAGTAAAACCAAATAACAGCAAAAACAAACAAAAAGGAACTTCCTGCCAGCCCTGGAGCTCTAAGCAGTACACTACCCATGGCAAAATATCTGAATGAAGTTAGCTATCTTTCCTAAGCTTTTACATGATAGCATTTTTCTGTAGCTGAGCAACATAAACACACGAAGGAAACTAAGTGGATAGGAATTCTCCCTTTGCAAATATTATTTTTTTCCATTATATACTACCGACCACAAATAGATACTGAAGATCAGTAGTGAACAAGTATTTCAGAAGAAAAACAATAAACAAGTATTTTCAAAAATGAATGGGCATGTCAGTAGGATCAAGAACTAAGGAGAGCCCTGGATCAACAGCTGTTTTGAATGGTTTAAAAGCTGTTCTCATTGCTGTATATATATATTCATGTATATACACATATATACACACAAAAAACATTTATATGCCTTGCCACTGTTCAAAGTCATACAAGCAAGGTTTTGTTTACATTCAATCTTATTAGTAATCTGAAGTACTTAGATAACAAAGATAATCACTCATCCATTATACATGAGCATTTACAAAAAAAGCACTGTTTTGACATTGTGTATATGCTTGTTTCTGAAGGCAACTTACTGGCTGTTTCTTCTGTCTGCTTTCAGCTTTAAAGACAAGGAGATCATGAATTTTCTCATTGTAAACTTCAAAATAGCTCATTTCAAGGTGATACAAGACCTAATAACAACAATAATAATAAAAAGATATATTTGTCTTGTCCAAGACACTGTTTAAACATTCTTTCTCCTTTGAAAACTAACATAGTTGTTAGAGAGTTGCTATACACTTAAATTTGAGAGGAACAGAACGTAATACTTCTTTAAGGCACTATGGAAATGGTCACAACTGCTTACTAATGCACTTAACAAGTTTTGATTTCGATAGGAATTCCAATCAAAAGAAAATGCGGTCATAAAAAAAAAATTTCACATTCTATTATAAGGCCTTCTTTCTCACATAGAATTACGTATGAATAAAGGTCTATTCTCAAAACAGAGAAGGAAATACTATTTACAGTGAAATTTTTTAGAATCTTAACAATTCAGGTGGGGATAACTGAATCTTCATTTAAGTAATTTCACCAGGAATACTGAAGTAGAAAATCAGAAGTGGAAAACTCTTCAAGCAGATTTCACATTGCTGTGTGACAGCACTAAAAGATGAATTCATATGCTTTGAATTTTATTCTATGTTACATTTTTTTTAAACAACATTGTCACTAAAGAAGCAAAACAGATGTTGATTTGGATTATTCCAAGAAATCTGCTAATCTGCTAATCAGAGCTACTAGAAGATTTGTATCAGCAATAAAATATAGGCATCAATAAGTAGATAAATAAGAGGGTATAAAGCAAAAGAATGAAACAGTAAAAGATACTGAACTGAACCACTTTACTCACAGTTCTGCATAAGCTGAGCTGCATAATCATCCTACCTGTTGCTGGCCCATCTGTGCAATCCGAGTGAAAAGATCTTCACAAAGTCTTGGAATTATCCCTCGGTCTTCATCAAAGCCCATCATCCTACAGTTATTAAAAAAAAAACGTTAGTTTCATTTTTCAACTCCTTATAGCTAATTTTAATATTATTTGTATACCTGGAGTTAAAACATCATATGCTTCTTTAAGTACTAGAAATAACTAGTTATGAAATAAACTTGATTTAAGTGGATAATTGTTTGAGCAGGGGGGTAGACAAGATTATATCTGAGGTCTGTCATGATTTTCACCTTGAGAAGTGGGTTGAAAACTCAGAATTTCTAGAACAAATGAAAAAGAACTATATACAAGTACTATAAAAAGTACTATAAACAATAATTTTATTTATGTCTGATATCTACACATATGTATATACCATTCTCTGCATGCCATCATCAACTCAAGCCCTTCTCTCTATCCTAGTTGTTTCCAGTTCAACTCTGCTACAGCAGAAAACCAGCATACCGTACTGATTCAGCTACAGTTCAGAGACTAAGCTCACACAACTACACAACAAAGTTGCGAGAAGACTGTTGCATGGATATGACCTGAGGACATGGTTATTACTGATATTAATCTCAGCCTTGCTAAAAATACAGAAAGGGTTGAAGGTAACTTTTTTTTACCCGAAAGCATGGGAAAAGAAAAAGAATACTATGAATAAGATAACAACTGCAATAGTACTGAGTGTATCTTCTTTTAGGCCAAAGCAAATAAACACTACAAGTACATTTTAAGTTCCCACTTAAAAAGACAATCATGCCTCTGTGAAAGTTACATATTTATGATTAAGAGAATAAAAACATGCTAAATTGGATAAAAACATTTCTGATCTTCAACTACATATTTCAAATTTTAAAACACTTCACCAGAATTATAAAGATCATTGAAATGGTTTCAATAGATGTGTGGTTGAAAAGAAAAAGTTTTCTAGGCATTCTAGTGAAAAATGCACACAAGGTACATAGGCTTGGCTATCAAACCCCAAAATATCATTTGTCTGGGATCATTGTGTGTAAAGTTGTTTTTTTTGTTTGTTTGTGGTCCATATCAGATACATAAAAGCAAATAGTACAGGTAACTTTGTCCCAGTAAGTGTAAATATTTATGTCTCTCTGTTTTATTCTTTTGAAGCGTATAACAATATTTAACACTATTTAATAGCTAATAAATCTATAGCACAGTTCTTCTCATACTTGACGTTGAATAGTAAGTTGCTACAAGATTGTAAGAACTGTATTTAGGAACTTACGTGTATGATTTTCCAGAACCAGTCTGCCCATAAGCAAAAAGACAAGTGTTGTATCCCTCAAAAGCTCTTTCCAGTAGCGGCAATGCCAAAGTTTTATAAATCATTTCTTGGCTCGCAAAGTTAGGATGACACTTATCAAAAGACCAAAAAGAGAAGTCATAACTGAAGTTGTAGAGTTGGTTTGTGTTTGGATTTCGTACAGATGTCTCTGATCCGCTCATAGATACTACAGGAAGCAAGTTCTCATTTTGCTCTCTGAATGGAAGAACAAAAATAAATACAAAGATGAAAAAGTGTAAGCTACATTCCTTACATTAGTTTCTTCAATTAATTTCTTCATGAAAATAAAGAGATGGGCAATCATCGGTTAAAAAAATTAAAAGCATTCAAGCTCAAAATACTTCAAATAATCAATACTATTTAAAGAACAGCCTCAACCTGCAATAAAACAAATTCAGCCTCTTAAAACCTTTACCTTGATGTAGAAATATTTGCTAATTTTGCTATGTATTAAACATTATTGAGCCCATAAAAAAAACAAAAAACAACAACAACAACAAAAAACCAACCAAGACACACCAATATGCACTGCTACTGTTGTTTAACCCAACAGGTAGCTCAGCTGGTGCTGAGCAGCTTTTCATATGCTCTCCCCTCCCAGGCAGGATGGAGGAAGACAATAAAAAAGACCAAAAAAAAAAACCAATGAAGTAGAATTCATGGGTTGTGATAATTACATAATATGTATTTATAAACCAAGTGATGCACAACACAATTGCTCACCACTCACCAAACAGTGCTCAGCTAGTCCCCAGCAGCAGCTGCCCAACCAGCCAACCCCCCTTAGTTTTTCCACATGACACCACGTGGTATGGAACATCCCTTTGGTCAGCTTAAGTCCTGGTTTTCCCATCTCCTAGTGACCCTCAGCCCCTCGCAGGCAGGACAGTACCAGAAGCTGATAAACTGAAATGCCCTTGGCTCTGTGTCTTAGCAACCGATAAAACGTTTGTGTTATCAATGCTAGTTTACTTGTAAAGCCAAAACAAAGCCACATATCAGGCACTGTAAAGACAATCAACTCTGTCCCAGCTGAAACAAGAAAAAAATATAGAAGGTATTAGGCAGCATCAGAGACAGGACTATGATACAAACCTGCTACTGAAAGGCCGCACACGCACAGCTACAATGACTTTGCTGTTTTCTACTTTAAAAATATCTTTCTCGGTGCTGTTGCTTTCAGCTAGAGTTTCAGCATTCTCATCTGCTTTTGCACTTCTACCCAGAGGAGGAGAGCTTGTTTTCTTTTCCGACACAGTTGGAAGATTAGCTGCGTGTTTAGTTGAAGCAAACAGAGATGACTTAACCTGAGAAGTGCTGTTCTTTGGTGTACGTTTAAATTCTTCTGTCCAAGCTTTTGCTGGCGTCCTTGGCCTTTCCAAGCTGTTATGCTTTAACTGTTGTAACCTTGGCTTCCCAACCATTCTTCTTGTATCACCTTGTTCATTCAGCTGCTCTCCTGATATCCGATTAACATACTTTGAGGTAGCTATTTTTTCCAATATAGGAACTTCTTTTTGAAGTTTCACATCAGCAGCACTTGTCCTACATTTTGAGTGCACGCAGCCATCGTTTTCAACATTGCCAAACAAATCCTTGCTACTGGACTTGTAACTCAACTTTGTAACTCGTTGATCATCAGCTAACTTACAGCTTGGTTTAATACAATGGGTATCATTATTACTAATACCGCGTTGAAGTGCGATCTTGTATTTTCCTTCAGCATCAAAGACACCGTTTTCTGCTCCAGGCATGGTATTCCCATTAACTGTACTCTTTTCTACAGAGCCACTCTTCACACGCCTCTGCAGGGTAAGCCTTTTCTCCATTTGCTTATTCTCTGTGCCCTGGGGTGTATTTTTATCAGATTGCTCACTACTTGATGCCAAATTTTTGCTTGTTCTAGTTCTCCTCTGGAGCGTTAATCTGTCCTGAGGTTTCAGTGTAACTGATGCGTCACCCACATTTTTACAGGCCGAAATGACATAGGTCCTATTTACTTCCTCAGACTTATTCTGGGAACATGACAGAAGACTGTCCTGATCTTTTCCTGACACCTGTGATGCCAGTTGCTGCCCCAACATTTTGCTGCTGGTTAAGGCATTTTGTGAAGCTACCTTCTGCGAAGTGGTAGTACGTTGTGCCTTATAGACCTTGCTTACAGAAACTGTGTAAACAGGCATTTTGCCTTCAAACAAGCTAACATTAGGACTATAGAAAAAGCAACTACTTCCTAAAATATTATATTTGGTTGCTCCTTCTCGCAGAACCTGGAAAGATAAAGCAAAAATTTTATGATGTTTATGACAGATGTGAGTTATGCTTCAGGGCACTGGCATCTCCTTGCATATACTGCAGTAAATGTATGTTCCCAGATAGCAGTAACAATCAGCATCCTCTATTTTACATCCAGTATTTAAATACTAATTCTGCATTTGAGTGACTGCTTTCACCAGCTGTTTAACTCCATTTATGGAGTCCTACCGTTTGCTTCAGATACATCAGAAAGAAACAGCGATCAGTGCAGAGACCAGAGGGATTACTTAGTAACAAAGATGAGCACAGGCATCATTTCAGGCGATTCCCAAGGATTCCTAAGCGAAGGGAACGTGAGGTCGTGCCTCCACCACTGGGAACTGCTTGCAGCTGTGGTGTTTGACAGACACCAACAGAACAGCACCGTTAACAGCAGAATGCTGCAAAAAAAGAGGGTTCTGCCAGGATGCTGATGCACAGCGTGAAACGTAGTAACAAAATAAGTGAATTGATACAAGATGTTATTTTAGACCACGGCACTCCGCTCTCACACGGCTGAAGCGCAAGAGAACTAACCCAAGGGACAGAAGGAAAGCGGTACGGTTATCGTCCTCGTCACGTTACTCATCTTAAAAAAGAAAAAAAAGAAAGAGAGAAAGAAACAACCGAGGAAACCACGCTTTTCCCACAGGGCGGGGAGCCGCACCACCCAAGCTGCACAGGAGGACGCAGTCACAGGCCCGCCATCGGCACCCCGGCGCAGCTCTCAGCCGCTACCGAACGGCCGCTACACGCCCGCAAGACGCCAGCCGCCTTTCGGTTCCTCCAGAACCGTACCGCCAGCGGGCAGAAAGAGCCAACGGCCGGGAAATAAAGGCGTCTCCAGCGGCGAGGAAGCGTCGGGCTGAGCGCCGCTCCAACGGAAGTGTCCTTGAACGCTGCCTCAGCCCCGGGAACGGGGGACCCCAGGGAGACCCATCCCCGCTCCGACAGGGGAGCCCCGGTCCCCGGCCCCCCCCCCCTCGGCCGCCCCGCTCACCCTCCGCTTCGCCTCCGCGCGGCCCGACCGCGGCTCGCGCCCTCCTCCCGCCCCGTTTGAATGCGCCGGGCCCGGGGGATTGGCTCGCGCCGGGAGCGGCGTCACGGAGAGGCGGGGCCGAGGAAAAGCGCCGCGCGGACCGGGCGCCCCTCGCGCGGCCGGCGGCGGCACGAAGCCAGGCTGCGCCTCACCGCGACGGGACGCGCCGCTGGCAGGGGAGCGCCTAACGGCCCCTGACGGCCCCGCAGAAGACGCCTGAAGGCTGAACGCGTTTCACGACACATTTGCTGCGTAAATGTGTAAGCGCCGCGTTTAGAAGTGCTGTACGCGACTGAGGAGTTCTCAAAACGCCCAGCAGAGGGAGGCAAAAGCCAAGGCAAGGGAAAAAGGTACCGACCGTCATTTCTCAAGTCAGGCTGAAACAAAAAAGAAGTTTCGATTATGACCAACCTCCAACCGCGGATGGTAATTAGTAACGTGTGCTAACAGCAGCTATCCCAACACTCGCTACTACTATTCTAAGTAACGTTATTTCCATAGCTTTGGTCTGGTTTCCTGGATGAAAAGTAGCGCCAGAGACAGGCAAGACACATAAACAAGTAGCAAATAGATACAATCACACATTAACGGCTATAACGTTTCATGACAAAAAAAAAAAAACCAACAGATTTCTTCCTTAACTTACCTGGTTGATCCATTGTGCTACAATAAGGTTATACTAACAGCCAGGTATTGCAAAAGATGACACTTATTACAAAATGACACTTGTTAGAAAAACAGATTTTTTTTAAAAAAAGGAAATACAGAGAGACATGAAAATTGCATATTTATTTTTATCACACTTTCATAATAATTACAAGGTTTGCTTTTATCTTCATTACCTCAAAGAATTATTTTTGTCGTGTTTTCTAATGATGTCCATAATATTATCCCCTGTTACAAGGCTATTTTCTAATTGTTTAAGTCTCTGCTGTTCCCTTCTCTTTTGGTCATGAAGATATGGGGAATTAAGCAGCTGCGGGGGAAGAATAGTTCCTGTTGGTTTTACCCTCTTCACAACATCCCAGAAGTGTTTCTTGCTATTGTTATTGATAAAAGTAATCGCAGTTCCACTGTGACCCAGCCTCCCTGCTCTTCCAACCTGAAAAAGCAACATCTCAATTTAAGTCATTAAAGCTCGGTTTAATATCAAGTACAATTTCCTCATATTCCTTATTTTCTGTTATAAAACACAGTTAGGTGCTCAGGAACTTATGTAAGTGACAATATCTTCATCTCATCCCCTACGCACAAAAACTCAATATACTTCCTAGATTTGGGATACACTGATCAGAAGCTTTAATTTAAATGCACGAAAAATCACCACTTGCTTATGGAACATACCAGAAATCCAACACTAACAGTGAGACTTCATAGAACCACAGAATCCTAGTTTTTCCAAGTGCTACAGCAAGACCACATACGTGTATCTTGTTTTCCATACAGTATGTGCAAGTATTATCATAATAAAAGCCCTGTACTTGCAATGTTCTCATGACAAAATTATTTCTGCATCATCCAAAGTGCTCAAAAATTAGAAAAGAATCTAAAAAGATTCTCTAATTACAGAAGGAAATAGTATTTTACCACCAGCATAGCTCTGTTATTTATTGACTACTTGCTGAAGTACAAAGATAGTCAAAAAAATAAAGCGGTGCACTGCAGTTAGTAACATGAAATAATTGAGGTTAGAAGGACTTCTGGAAGTCACCCAGTCTAAACTAACATCCCACACAAGGCTAACCAAATTTAGATGAAGTTGCTCAGGGCCTTGTCCTGCTGACTTGTGAGTGTTCCCGAGGACAGAGGTTCCACAACCACTCTGAGCAGCTTGTTTCACTGCCTTAACACACTCTCCATGAAAATGACCTTGCTCTTTTCTCTGGTCAGAATTTCCAGTGCAGCAAGTTGTGATCACCGCTTCTTAGTCTTTCACAGCAAATCTCCAAGAACAGTTTGGCTCCATCTGCTCTGTAGCCATCCTTTATCACAGCAATGAATTCTACCCTAAGCCTTCTCCAGCCCAAACAAATCCATCTCCCTCAATCTCTTCATGTAATAGACAGTATTTCCATAACTGGACGTCATATTTCAGTATACTTTCAAAATGATACTTCAACAAATGACAGAGTATTTTATTTTTTACCTGATGTACATATTCATCCATACTTGAAGGCATATCAAAATTTACGACCAGTTTGACATTGACAAGGTCAAGTCCTCGTCCAAGGACTCCAGTACTTACTATCACTTCATACTTCTCTTGAAGTAATCCCTGACAGGGGAGGAAAAAAAAATATTTTTTTAATTTATCTGCTTTTCAAACATGAAATCTTATGTTGGATGTAACAATGGCCAATGTGTTTATTCTGTTACAGAAGACAGAAAGATCCCTCGTATTCTTGATTTAAATAAGACTATTGCTTCCAAAGAGCAAAAGAGAGACCAGAACCAACATTATAATTATAATAGCATCGATTAAAGTGTAATGCATATTTAAATTCCTGTTTCAAAGCAAATAACCTAGGAAATAGTGTCCAGTATTTACCTGCATTTGAAATAACCTCATCTGTAATTTTACCTGGTCCCACACTTCTCTTTTCCCACAGAAATATTCCATATTTAACCACAGAAAAACAGTAAACTGTGATCTAATGAAGCTATTAAACAAAAAGCCATTTTTCTATCTATCAAGAACCTAAAAACATTAGGAGGCACAAACCTGTAATATGGCTGTCCTTTCCACCTGAGATTTTTCAGAATGCATAGATGTACACTGTAATCCTGTAATCTTATGAACAGCGTCACTCAGCAGATCTGCTCCTAACTTGCAGTCCACAAATACCAACACTGGAGGCTTGAAAAGTTTCTTATCCTGTAAAATTGAACAGTTTACATAATAAGGTACCATAGTTTGCTCCTCATCATCAAGAACTCTGATTTGACCTTTGCTGCCCAGTGTCTCTAGCAGTAATCTCTTCCAGGTGAGTAAATATTCTTAAATTCCAGATAAGAAGCCACAAGACAGCAGCCATCAGCACAATTTTAAACATCATAAACATAATTAGTAAGTTCAGAACCCATGTTTATCTCAATAACATGCACATTTTCTAAATAGGAAGCTTTCTTGGAAAAAAAAAAAAGGGCTACATTACACTTCTGAATTTCTTTAAGTTCTGATGTTCAGTTAAAAATTCTATTTTATTTCTTGCATAACCTAAGACTCGCCCCTTCCACCCCTTCTGTATTCCTAAAGCACACATAAGTAATTAAGGCCTGCAATATTCATATAAAGAAAATTCAAGAAAGAACTAAATAAGCTTTTTCACTTCGTTTGTTTTCTAATGACATTTACAGTGACAAACAACTCCTAGGCCACAAAGCAGCTATGACAGTTTTAAGAAGTCCTGTTCTTCCACCACACACAGCTAATCAATACAAATCTGCAGGGTGCCATTCTGAAAATCACCAAAAATACCAAAATGATGATTTTTAACTTAGTTGTAAGAACAGGAATGTAGCCTGCTGCTGCACAGAACAATGTGTGAGTGGCAGGGGTAGAGTACTTCTGAAAATTGCTAATAAAGTTCTCACACTGCAGCACTGTTGAAATAGTGCAGTTACATGCTCAACATCACCCCAGTCCTTCACTATGTACAGATCAGAATCAAAGATGAGAACCTGACACGCAAACTTATAAAAATGTCTTATGAGAACAACATTGCACTTACATTTAGTATTTCAAACAGTTTCTTCTTTTTAGATGGTTCTTCTACCCACAAAATAATCTGGCGCACATTGGAACATGGCAGATTCTTTTCTCCAATTGTTATTCTTACAAAATTGTGCAGAAGCTGATTTGCTAAGTGTTCAATCCCCAGTGGGATTGTGGCTGACACGAGTATAGTTTGATGATCATGAGAGATGTCTTCCAAAATATCCAACACTTGCTGCTGGAAACCCATTTTTAACAGAGTATCCACCTAAGTGAAAAAATACTGGATCTGTATCAGATTTCTCAAACAGCATAAGCCTGAACTTGAAAAGAAAGATGAGCTATGCTGCAAATGACTGGTGTATAATAATCCCAATGCAGTAGAAACTTCAGTTAGAAGAAAAGCTACATAGGAAAACTAAAAATAACTGGTTTACAGTGGTTGAGCATAGTCCCAGCTGTTAGATATGTAAGTCTTTTATAGACTATAGAATATGCATTGTTCAAACATCTCAAATCATTAGAAGTGAAATTTTCTCCTAACAAATACATTTCATCTTTATAGTGATCATTCTATGTGTATAATCATTTGATAACGCATCCACAAATGACCCTCTACAAGGATCTCTGTACAAACAATATAGCACTGAGAATTAACAAACTTACTTCATCCACTACTACAATTTTTATGCCATGCAGTTGTACAGAACTTTGTCTTAAAATCTCTAGAAGTCTTCCAGGCGTTGCTATTATAACCTGACAAAAGACAGAAAGATAAAAAAATCTGTTAAAAGAGAGAACATCCTGGAAAGAACTATGAAGTTACAGCACTGAGGTGAGAGCGGTGATAATTACTGAAACTACTTATGTTCAAATAAACCTCTGTTTTCCTAGGTAACTTAATTATGAAGCCTCAAAAGGAAATGAGCTTCTTAGTACTCTAATGGAAGCATCTAAATACTAATCTAAACTGCATTAAGAAAAAGAATTATTTTTGACCTTACCTACAACTCTGTCTAAAAAATGTCACGTTTCACTAATTGAAAATAGCAGTATTATGTGTGATCCTTTCCAAAACAACTATCTTTACTACATTCAATCAGAAGTAAAATGTAAAGAATTATTACTGTAAAATTTTCAAAAGCTAACAATTATTTCAGTAGCTTACACATACACAGGAAAAACTCAGCATCTGTGCATGTACAGATACGTCAACAATCACACTTTTCTTTTCTGCAAGTGTTGTGAAAACACAACTCTCCAGAGCACCTTTGCATACTGCAGTCCTTACCTTCACACTTTGCTTGAGACGATGAAGCTGTGGTGGCAGCGGTAAACCTCCTACCAGGAGAACTGTTCTCATGTTTGGTAAACCAGCCATGAGTTCTTTAGCTTGTCTTTCTATCTGAATTGCTAACTCTCTTGTTGGTGCCAAAATAAGGGCTGACGGAGTTTCTGTCTACAGAGAAAGGGGTGGTAAGAAATCTGTTGAACACAGAACTACTTCATTGTTTAGGTAAAAAGCTTTCAAGACTATCTTTCCCAATACTGAAATAAAAAATATGTAGTGGAGCTACTAGGGATACATTTAGACTGCTAATGCCCTTTCTATCTGAAGGAAGGCAGAAAAAATATTCCTAATAACAACAACTAAAAAAAAAAAGAAAAAGAAAAAAAAAGGGCCCAGAAAGGAATCCAAGTGATGTTTTTTGTTTTGTTATTTTTGTATTTTAGTTACTGCAACTGAAGTTACAAAAGAATTTAGAATAAATTCCACATGAACTCAAAACACAGGATGCTAGCTAAATCTAGAGAGATTGCAAAGACTTTAGAAGTCTTGATATCACAGGAACCTAATATTTCTCCTTATCATCTTAGACACCACTGTGACTAAGCAAATCAACAAGTATTAGACAAAGACGACAAATACCGATAGGACACCAATAGAGCAAACACATCTCTCTGAAAACTTCAAATAGAATCAATAACCCCTCTCTCACCCACTTATAATCAGCCAACCAGGGACTAAATACAAAACTGCTACTATCTTCAAACATCTTTTTGTTCCCTTTATAAGGATCTTCAAATTATCACCTCCTCCTGCAAATCTAGAAAACACAAAACTACAGTACAGAATTCCTCCCAGACAACAGTTCCTCAAGCACAATTAATACATAGTAACAAACTAAGAAAAAATTACAAAGTAAAACGGGAAAATAAGAAAAAGAAAAGCAAAGGCAGAATTACAGTCTAGCTCCAAGATGCACTATTTCACTAATATTCATCACAGATCACTGAATACATCCTTCATCAAATAAAAAAGGTTCTCACACGTACTGATGCCTATACCGCAATTTCACATAACAGCTTCTTGGATAGTATCTGTTTCTTTCTGTTCTTTAACTGGAATATTTACAAATGAACAACACCAGGAAATGGTTCCTTTCCTACTGTATCTTCAGTGAATTACACAGTCCAGAAGGACTTGGTTAAGTTGAACACTTGCCAAAATGAAAACAACTGAAAACTTACCACTACAATTAGAAGTATCTGAGCCAGGAAACGTCAAACATTACCTTATAACCACATTTCCCTTACATTCTTAATGTATCATTTCTGTTACATCAAAATGAAAATTATTTTTAAACAAAATACTTTTTACATATAAGTTTACTAGTAAAGTATCTTTAAGATAGAAAATGAAGGAGTTTATGTAGTGAAATAATATTCATTGAGACTCTGATTTTGTGCACATTACCATACACATACAACTGCCTTGCAGACTTTGAGGATACCCAGACAGAAGAGACACCAGAGTACAATAGCAATGCTCCTCTATAACACTCCTGTATAACCCCCCGTGGTACAGTACTTGGAAGATTAAGAGTTACTTAAATAATCTTTAGACCATTAAGTTGAAATATCTATACACATACCTATCTTTCTATAGGAAAGACATATAAGCAGTGTAAAATATGACATGGAATCAGATCTGAAATTTTCACATTTCAAAATCTTCTTGATTACAGCCACTAAAGCAACATGGAGCTGATGCACAAGGTATAGAATACTATTTGCCATTATTTCTCATCGTACATTCGCATCCTTCTGAAGCAGAGATTTTCTTAACTGCTTTCTCCCCACTGACACCACAAGAAGCTGCTTGTATAGCGACTGGATTTGAAGAATCATACAACCTGAAACTCCTGTAGTTGTTTGATGGTCAGTCAACCATATTCCAACTGAGATTACCCCAGGAAATCATACCAATGTCAAAAATCTTTCAGCCACCTGATGCATAAAGATCTAGCAACTAGTAAAACATGTGAAATCATTTTCTAAGTTTACCTCAGAACTTAGCTACCTTTCTTAACAAATACAAACTGTATGTTACATAATACTAATGGAGATGATTTAGCATTCAAAGTACAAAATAATCAACAGCCCTCCCCCACAAAGAACCAATGTTCAATCAAATAAATAAATGACTGAAAATAGAGACGACTGCAATCGCATTCTCAATTACACTGAAAACCTTGGAGACAAAGTTACATATCACTTTCTCAAAACAAACACCATTTCATTACCTCATTCAAAACCTTCATAATAACAGGGAGTAGGAAGGCTGCTGTTTTTCCTGAGCCCGTGTCTGCACTAGCCAAAATATCCCTCCCTAACAGTCCAACAGGGATCATTTGCATTTGGATGGGAGTTGGGACTTCATAGCCAGAATTCTTTAAATTACTGTTTAAAGTTTCAGGAAAACCACAGTGTTCAAACTCTATAATAGGTCTCGGAACTTGCTGGCCCTGGATCGCAATACCTAACTGCAGTTTAAGGTTCTCAACCTGCTCATCTCGTAAACCTAAAATAAAGGAGTGATCTTTATAGAAATAAGGTTTATTAAGGAGGTGAGTTTCTTCTTGAGATTCTCCTTGTGCGAGGTGATCAGATTTTAGCTTTTCCTCCTTTTCTTGAATCTGTAGAAGGTGTTTGGCTTTACATTCCAAGCTACAAACGTCTTCATCTGTTTTATCACATATATACTCTCCATAGCGACCACAGACAACACACACGGGTTCTCCAGGTTCTGCCCAACGCTGGGATTTGCTGAAGGACTTTACGGGTTCTTCTGAAGAGCTATCTTCAGCAGTACTTTGGTTGTCTTTTCCTAAAGACGGGTCAGGAACACCAAGATCAGAAGAAACAGTGATGGGCTCTGTGCATTGCACAACTTCATCCGAGTCACGTTTGGAAGTGGAAGTTTCTGTTCTAGCTGATTTACCATCCTGGAACTCAGCGATCTCCTCTGACGAAGACCCTCCAGAAGACAATTTATTTTTCTTGGCCGTACAGCTTTTGTCCTCAGCAGCACTCCTCTTGACTTTAACAGACCTTGGCAGAAACATGCTTCTGCACAGCAGAAAGGAAACAGCCGTTAGAGAAAAGTACACAGCCGAGGAAATTTGCAGCCCGGAACCCCCCCCCCCCCCCCCCCACGAAAGGCACGGAAGCCGCCCCCTCTCAAAAACTACCTCGCCTAGCAATGCCGACACAGGCCAACGCCGCCGCCCCCCCGGGGCCCCGGGAGGCCTCAGCCGACGCCGCCCCGCTCTCAAAATGGCGGCACGGGACGGGCGGAGGGGAAGGGAGCCGGGGAGCTTCGGGCGCGCGGCCGGGGTCCCGCTCGCCTGGAGGAGCCGGGCCCGAGGCTCGGGAAGGGACGGCCGCGTGGGAGCCGCTGCCGCCTCGCCGCCCGGCTTCGTTCCGGAGGGCCGGGCCGTGCGGTTGGCGTCCCGGCGGCGCTTCACGCCCCGAGCTCACGGCAGGGACTCGCACCCGCGAGACAGACGTGCTGTGACTGCACCGAACGGCGCCGCGGGGCGCGCTAGGTACATTCCTAGCGCCTATTTACCCGTGTCCAGCGCACGCAACGGCACGGCGATAGCGGTGTTCGCGTGCCGCGACCCAGGAAATGACTTCCAGTAAGCAAAGGCACGCGGTGGATCCGAAACCAGACACGTTGCCTTTGTATCGCCACGGAGAAGACGACCAGGATGTGTCACGCTTCGCAAAAGGGCAGAGTTAACTTTCCGCCCCGCTGCCGGGAAGCAGCCCCACGGCACGGACGTGCGCGGCCCACGAGGCCGAGTCTCCCGCAGCCGCGCGTCGCCGGCAGGAGGCGAGCTGCAGCCACGGCCCGCCGCACCGGCGCCCTGCGGGGCCCCGCTCACCGTGCGCGCACCGCGCCTGGCCTCAGCACAAGGCAGATCGCCGCGGTACGCCCCGAACGAAAGTACGCCCTAAGACCAGAGCCGAGGCGGTGCGTGGGAAAGACGCTCGCTGGAAGCGCCAAGGCGGCTGTAGCCTCAAGGCGCTGCGGGTCCTCCAGAACAGACTGTACCTTCCTTCCCTCCTTCCTCCTCCGATACTGAGACCATCGGTAATGGCCAGTAATTAACACTTCCTTGTTAGGCGCTGACTTGTTTTTTTAATCGCTTTGCAGATGCACGAATTTTGTTGGAGTTTATATCACTGAATGCAGCAGTGCACACACGCAAATGCACATGGGCAAAAGAATTACTGCATACTAACAGATTTACCACAACAAATAATTTCAGTTATTAAATTATTACCCACTTCTGTTAGACTAGTGAAGGCACTAGCAATAGAATAACATTGAAGTCGATTCCACTTAAATTATTGATACTCAAGTATTGCTAATTGGTAATATAATTAATAGTCATCATTAACATTAAAGTATTATTGTTGATATTGAAGTCCTTCACTTCTTGATATACTTTAAGTGATACAAGAAACATTTTCCCATGCTGATCCATGGCATCTGTATCAAACCCAACAAAAACAGTGTAGCACCTTGGATTCCTGCCCACAGTTCAGTATTTTGCCCCACACTTTATCACCGTTCACAGCCATCCTTCAGCAGCATGAACCAACTTCTCACTTCACTTGTGAACAGTAAATAATTCAGTGACCCAAGACTGGATTAAATCAGAAGACCAAAATCCCTGTTCAGAAGAAACGAGTGTTAGGCACGCTGCATCAGTGCTGGTGTCAGGAGCATTCCAAAGAGCATGTGACAGCAGCACACAGCTCAGCCCTCTGCAGTGGCACCTGCCTGAGTGAGCCCTGTTAGCTACGCTGCACTACAACACAGCCTGCAGGCACCTCGCAGTCTGGCTTCCTGGATTTCCTTAACAAATACATCCCAAAGGGTGAGAGTCCAAAACACTCTAGTATAAATACTATACTTTAGTATAGTGCATTTCAAGTTTCCTTTGTAGCCAAATTACCCTCATGCCAAGTCTGAATTTTCCAGGTGCGGTGAGCCCCCAGTGTAGGCTGACAATGTACCGACAACGGACTCAAATTCGAGTAGGAGTGGAGCCTAACGCATCGCTCCCTCCAGTGGCAAGTGTCAGTTCTGACACGTCCGAGAATTGAAGCGTGCCTCCAAATAACAGATCAGAGATTGGGATGTTCTTTATACTATAGGATGCACATCGAGTTATTTCCTATGTAGCATTATTCTGAAATAAGGAATTCCACAGCCTTAACTGCCGCTGTTAATGTCATAATTCATAAAGAGCAATATAATTATGATATTACTTAGAATAATTGGCTGAATTTAAAAAAAGAGCACTTCACCACACCTATATGTGGAGTTAATAAAATATCTGCTAGTTGGGAAGGGAGGGAGGATGTCTTTCTATTCAGTGACACAGAAATCAAAGCACATTTATTTGGAGATTAGGCCCCATCTGCTCCACCTGATGCTACAAAAAAGTTAAATAACATTGTTTCTTTCATATTTAAGGATTTGGAAGGCACTTTGCAGATCTGCAGGTGAGGCAGTAATCAGCAGCTCTAAGCTGAAGCTCACTTGGAGAACAGTTCTTCAAACAAACCATTTGGTCAACGACAGCCAATGACCCCACTGGTTTCTGAATTACAACCTTAAAGGAACCACACCGGAAAAAATCCAGATAATCTGAAAACAAATAATGTGGCTAACCCTTAACTAGTCAATTCTGCTAACATTCATAGCAATTGTCTTGATTTCATACAGACATTGAACACACTGTGTTTATTCTGAGGCCAGGCAGTAAACAGGCAACTCCTAAGGCTGTTGCAAATAATCAACAAAAGAAGGCTTGGATGACTGAATTATTTGGGCTTCCTGAGCATTTATTCTTAGGAGAGTCACATTCTAAGGAGATACTGGTTGATGTTTCTCTCTGCAGAAGTCTGTGGTAAAATTTGGACTAATAAAAATCTAATTAAATCTAAATGCTTAAAGAGTATTACTGAGTTGTGGGTATGTTTGTTGTTTTTAGTTTATAAAAAACACAAATAAATCTGATCCAAAGCTTTGGCATTAAGTGCCAAATTCCTACACGTGCGGAATGCCTTCGTCTTTCCATGCCATGTCAGAAAAGAAACAGGGATACCACCTGTATCTGGTATTTGCATTCACTGTTTGTTTTTTCTGTGATCCACTATTTTTCCTCTACTAATGTCCAAGATCCAACTATTAGAATACAGTTAAGTAATTATTTTATGATTATGGTACCACATGCCCCAAATGTTATTTTTCCACAATGCAACTGCTTCATTAACAAAGATCCATAGAAGTATTCCACAAAAGCCAAAATACTCACCTTTCACATTATTCTATTGTGCCTTCTGTAAGGACCTCAAATCATTACATTAGAAAGCTGCTTACCACTTTACTATTTAGATTTACATAACAATGTATAAGGCTGGTTTATTGCTGTATGAGATGGGCACCCATTCCAAAAACAAGATTAAACTCCCACTGAAATTAAACCTGCATTCTTCCCCTTATGGGATCCCACACAAATGGATGGGAGAAGAGAATACAGAAGAGACAAGAGGAATTAAAAGTTCCAGCTTGCCAGTTGACCCGTGTTTGCTGTATTATACCGCTGCCAGCTGCTACCCCTGGCTTTAGAAGCCACTGGAAGCTGCTGCAAAATAAAGGAGCCTTCCAACACTTGCATTTACTGCTATTGGCTGACTTGGTGGCTACACAGTTCCACAAGTCAAGTCCCAAAAGCTTCCTTTATGTCAGTCTTCACTGTTGCTCTGAGTGACTCCTAATGCTAAGTTTCAGCATACAGAATTTTAAATTCCTGAAATGTCATTCTGTCCACAAAGTATTCAATACACTCCTAATAGTTCACCTAAAAAAAATAAAATCAGTGGATAATTTTTTCCACCAACTCACTCTAAAGATTTAACATTCATCTTGCAGTCCTGTGACTTATTTGGTATTAATTTTCCTAGCAGAGATCTTTGTCATATGCTAAAAGACTGTGACTGATGAGCGAAACAGAGGATAAAAAAAAATTGTGATGTAGTTTACCAAAATGAAGTTACACCTTCAGCTAACATTCCATAAGCACTGTAATGCAATGTAGATATCTCATTACTCAGCAGAACATTTCTCCACAAAGTTTTAACAGAAAAGTGCAGAGTTCAAAAGGCAATACTTTGAAAAAAATCATTTAAATCCAAAATGTGTACAGAAATTTTACTGTTCCTCCTCTGAAAGTACTTCTTCCCTGCTTGCTTTCCTTATGTAGAGAAAAGAACGAGATGACCACTTTTGCTACACCTAACACTCCCCCCCCACACACACTTTTTTTCCCCCATAAACTCCAAATCTTACCATTTTGGAAAGCTAAGCTGTGAGGCTAAAGTCTCCTGCCAGTTCCTCCCCACTAAACAATGCACCACCATTTGCTACAGCCCAGAGTTTTGCTGTTTGTTTTTTTTGTTTGTTTGTTCATTTTTCTCCTCCATCACCTGGGAGGCCATGGTTTTCATTAGCTGTAGCAAACAGCTTAGAGGTAAAGAAGTGATCTGTACCTGGTCTTAGCACAATTGCATTTCTGACTTATTAGTCAGAATAAACAATAAATACTGTTTATTAGTCAAAATCAAGTGTTCATGCTGGCTGCATCAGTGTGGACAACAGCTAATTGAACTAGAAGCTATCAGCAGAAAGCTACTGCACTGAAATTTGAAATGGAAGGATTGTGCACTGGACAGACAGCATTCCATGGTACTGCTAATCCTAGAAATTAGTTACTATACCATTTAACCATAACTCCAGTTTTCCCTTTGACTCTTGATAAATAGACTTCATTTTTCTGTACATGTTTCAATATGGATAAAAATGCTACAATCAAGTCATTACAAAACTGGTACATTGCTGAGATTTTATGAAGTTAAAAACCACTTATGTAAATCTGTGAAAATAGATCTTAAAATTCTAGTACTTGCTTTTTTTACCTGCCTTCATGAATTACTATTAATCTGATCATATATTTTCATTAACTTTATCCTTGCACTTGGATATTCACTCATGACAAAAATGAACTGCCCTCCCAGGCAAATGCTACTGGAAGATAAACATGCAATAGTCATCCTACAGAGATACAAAAGCACAGATTTAAGAATGGCAGAGTATCAGGACTGAATAGCAAGTCTTCAAGTTACACCTCCCTCTCAGCATAAAGGGCCAAGTACAGGAGAGAGTGAAAGGCCTCAGTCTACACTCTGATCCATGAATACCAAAGCCCTGTGGATCAGTTTGAAGATGGACTGGGTAAACAAGGAGGTGACCAAGTCTGCGTAAATCCCAAAATAACCTTGCTCTAGGCCTTAACAGTCCACCTCTCAATGCTTACTGTTTCAAAGCTTGGCTTTCATTACAGGTTTCTCTAGTTGCTTTTATTTACATTCTTCTAAGAAACTCAGCTCAGACAAAACAGTTGTGCTCCTAGTTCAATTCCAGTCAAATCAGTACTTCATGGTACCAGCAGATTAGTTAAGAATATCCCCTCAAAACCAAACATAAGTATTAGAAATAACTCATCTGAAAACAGCTTCCAATCCATGACCTCCTAAGTTCATAACTCCCAACCACTTAAAAGTAAAAGACACTCAGAACATGGCTTGACTCCTCTGATCAGTCAGAGAATGGCAACGTACCAAATACTGTCTGTTGCACTAATTTATTGCACAAGTGTAGTTCTTTCATAGCTCTGCAAGAAAGATTATTAAATATGAATAGATAAACCAGAAATGCTTTTCTCTTATGGGATATAGCTTAACTGAGTATGTGCAATTACATTTTAATGCATACAAGAATGTTCTTTCAGGCTACACAGAACAGCAAGTACAGTTAAGGTGTGATCAAACTGAGGCCCTGGAAACACTAAGTGAAAATACCAATAAACAGCAACTATATAAGACTACAGATAACCCAAAGAGATGAGAACATATCACTAAATGTTCAAGAAAATATAAATCCTTTAAGACTCTTAAGCTTTTTCTTCAATGAACCATTTGCAGTATTTATCAACTAGCAGTTACGAACACTAAGCAGACAACACTCCACTTCCCATGCCTCATGGCACCAAATTCCCTGTTATTTAATTGAGTTCCCTGAACACAGACCTCTAAAAATGAAACAACAGATTTATCCTTCTGAAATTTAGCAGATTTCCTAAATGTTGTTTACTATGGGAACAGGCAGTCAATGCATTAGCTCAGCTTGATAAAGCACAATAGCTATTAAAAAAGAAAGCAAGCTTAACAAATGCAGCCTATCTTTCACTACCACACTTGAATGACTGCTCCCCTATGCTTTCTGTTAGAAAGATTCTAAGAAAATGCCAGTAACCTTACAGCTGGTGACTCTAATACCAGAGTGTAGCAAGACAGAAATCATGAATGCCTCCTTGTTAAGCAGTTTTGTTTGTGCTGTTCCAAGAAAGAGCTGCCAAGGACTTGCCATGCAAACCTTGTTTTTTTGGGATTTGTAACTTGGCTGTAAAAAATTCCAGCATAATAATGTCTGGCTCAGAAGAATTCAGATTTCAGGTTTTAAAATATACTTCTAAATTTCAGAATAAATTCAGTCTACACTAAATAAGATAAACAATTTAACATTTCATATATTTTTAGTTGTTACCTTGAAAAAAATTGTCAACAGCCATTTGCACTCTAGATCATTATATATTTTCTAACCTTCTAGGTATTAAATTCTAACCTTTTGGGTATCAAATAAGTCCAAAGAATTCCAATGTAAATGGCAAATTCTGTGCTGTATGCTCAAGTCTGTACTGACATGTATTTCCCTTCTAGGAAAAGCTGTATGAAACTCATATGAAGCACTTGGGGATTCTACCTGCTAAACAACCCAGTGGATTAAATCTGTGCTAATTCTTAAGACAAAGCAGCTGACTTGGCTGTAAGGATAGGTTGGGAAAAAACTGGCAAAATAACAGCAGTCTTATAAAACACATACTTAGAAAGTTCACATGAAAACGGTCTGGCTGGGTTTTGTTCAAACCAAATGCTTAACAATTTCGCGCCATGCAAACGTCCATTTCCAGTTTTCCAACTTCCTCTTTTTTTTGGCACGGGATCCATTAGAACAAGGTCATTCTGTAGAGTTTCTTGCCAATGCAATATTGTTTCATGTTGCAACTAGTAAGATATGCACAGATTAGACTGTTATATGTATCATCATGTAACAACCGAGACAGAAGCTCCAGCTAAGGAAAACTCTCTTCCAGGAAAAGGCCATTCATGAAGAAGCCAGAAGACCACAACAATTACCAGAGCACGGAGAAGAGCTGTGGAAAGGTGGTGGCTTAGGCTTGTGCCTTAGAGGAAGAAACCTCCCAACAATCCAAAATTAAGAGACAACAAAAATATACCAATCAATTATAAAATAGTTCTGAATCTATCCAACAGGATCATTGCCAGGGACATTCTTGAAGAAATAGAGCCGGGAAATACCACGACACAGAGGAACAAAGAAATGATTCTGTTCATTTCCTTGGACAGTTTGTTTTTTTCCCCTCAGGGGACTTTGCCTATAGCACATTAGCCCCCAGAACACCTCTACCTACCTTACAGTTTTGTGCAAATTAAATCTAAGTAGACATATGAAATGACAGCTCCTCTGAGATTTGCAATTCAGCCAAACACGTTAGATAAATAAGAGGATAAATGCTAGACATGTTGCATCACTCTTGAGGACTCCATGAAATGAAGTAAAGCCATGGCTCTTATTCTCATTCTGTTCTGCTTCAGACTAAGCTAAAGCTGCAGAGGAACAGCTCCCCCTGACATTACTGATTTAAATACTTGAAAACTGCACTATTCAACCTGAACAAGGAAAAAGCGTGGCTAGACAGACAAAGACGAGTAAGAACAAAGAGAGACTACCAGATCAGTGGGACTCAGAGCAAAAACAAAAGGCTTCTGTATTACCAACCCTGTCTGTTCTGCAAGAAGCCACAAACATATTCAGTGGTTATAAGAGGGAGTTGGCCCTGGGAAGCATGTCAGTATGTCTTCAGTGATTAAAGAGAGCAGAAGAGCATCTCCATGCAGATGGCTCTTAATCATCTGCTGATACACCCGAAACCTGCTCTCTAGCAGCAGTGAGGATATTTCTGCAGGACTCTTCAGTAATGAAATCAGAGCAATGTAATAATACCAAAGCCTTATTTGCTACTGCTTGCCTACTATTACAGTATCTAAAACACTGTAATCTTGACTCTGAAGTGACATAATTCATCACTTTGTTCTACATTTCCACTGGTCTCTGACTAGAACACCTACAACCCAATACAACAAAATGTTTACAATTCTTATTTTTCATCTCTTTGTTCTTAAGTGTCCCATCTCCAGTTCATCTCTTCCCTCAGAGAAGTCAAATAATACTCCTAATTATTCTAGCACAGTACTGCATAAGACCTTGGAGGTAAAAGGAAGATGTGGCAGTGTGCCCTATGCCTTGAATACACTTTCTTATTGAGCTGGTTTTTGTTTACTCCCATTCTTTTTTTTTTTCTGGTGACTACAACTCATTGCTCTTCCTAAAAGAGAACACTGCAAGCCGGGTCAGAGACTCAAGTGCCCAATTCCAGTAGATGCCTTATGAGTAGTGAACTGCTCACTCAATTGAACAAGCCAGATCCGCATCAACACAGGAGTTTATTGCAATATCTGTTCTGTTACCTTACATTCTCCAATAAGGCAATTGCTTCCTTTCAGTTAAACACAGGGAGGAAAGCAGAAAAGCTTGCCACAGACAAGAGTTGCCAAAGGAAAACCAATAGGTATACCATCAACTCCCCTTTCTAGTCCTTATTTCCAGGGATTACCTCTGTTGCATCATATAACAATTCCCTTGATTCAGTGTAATGCCTACAGGCACACTCTCACCCAGGCTGCTGCTTCACTCATTTAGTAAATTATCACCTTTAAGGACTGTACTGTGTCTGCTAAGACAAAGCTGTGTGAGGGATTATGAAGATCTGTGCAGAAGTAAGCGTCCCACATGTTCTTTGTCTGGCTCAGACTGTCTCCCAGAGCAGTGATCATCACAAGGACTCAAAATCTTTAGAAAGCAAGTTTCAGCCTGCTTGCCCCCTTCCTTCATCTTCATTCAACTATACTGTCTAACCAGAAGAGAAAGCTCTGTTTCTGACACCCTTGTTTCTGACTGTCACTCCCACTCTTTGTGCTGACAAGTGAAATGACCACTGCTCCCTATCTGGGTAAGACAGCTGAGAAAATGCCCTGTGCTTCAACACACAATATGTGGCAATAGGGTAACCCAGCCACTAGTGATTTAAGGACAGCTGAGGAGGAATTTAGTTCATATGTAGCAGGGTGGACCAGCTGATGACAGACCAAAGTGTTATATGTTTTAAAGGTAGTGGATGAAAATTACTACATGGTTACTACAATATTTGCACAATGTAGGGCAACAGTCACACACAGATTTAAAAAAGGTGTCAAGTAGAGAAACATAATTATTGATACTAATGGAACAGACAAAGAGCTCTGCAATTCTTAAATGAGGAAAATCCGATTAGAACCAGCATGTGCTTCAGCAGGAGAAGGCCTGGATTAGTGACTGTAATAACTGACTAGGATATAGAATTAGATGTGCAGCACAGATTTGTAATTCTAGCCATTTCCAATAAAATTCAATAGGTGCCATAGGAAGGGTGAGGTCAAAACCTCCTTAAAATTGTCATTATTTAGATAAATAAAAAAAAAACAAATTTACAAAACACTTAACAGTAGATGTTGCCACGAAATCACAGACCAAAAGCAATATGGGAATTATGTGACCGGATGGGCTCTAAGATGCAGGAGGCTGCACGCTGCTGGGTGGGGACAAGGGAAACAACAGAGGGAAAAGCAGAAATAATATAGAAATCTTAAGAAAACAGCAAAGTAACAGCAAACTATTACTGACAGTACCTAAAAAAAAAAAATCTAACCATACACAGCAGCACGAAAGACCTGACAAAGCAACTCTTTTGTAGTGATTTCAAGAAAACATGTCTCTAATGTGTCCACTTGAAAAGTGAATAACTAATATAAAAATACTTACCCAAGCCACTATCAATTTCCCAACTGCTGGAAACAAAGTGAAAGACATTAGGTACCAGAAAAGCAGTCAAGTTGGAGCGTAACAAATGAGGACATCAGCATTCAGAACTGTTGACTGGCAGATGAAGTGATTACATGAAGCCTAACCATAGCAGCAAAGAATAAACAAGTGACAACAGAATAACCAGAGAGATGAATACTTTTTTTTTTTTTGCAGTTAATGTCTCTCTTGAGACATTCTAGAATAAATAAATCATCCACGTTATTTCTTCAAAAACACATTTTTGGCAAGGCACCCTTTATCCAGAAAAACAATTATAATCACAATTAAATTCACTCATGTCTTTAGTGGCAGTGTTTTCAAATAGGAACAGACAGTTATCCTTAAAAATCTTTGTTACCAAGTTTTTATTACTAATATACATACATTTCATTTGAATCAACTATTAAAATAATTGTTGTTCTTGCCATGTTTCTAATATATATTGAAATAAGGGTGTCTTTAAATCTAGCAGTTCAATGTGAGGCTTAGATATCCTACTTGTTTTGAGATATTAAAAATATTTTCCAACTAACTGTAAGGTACACATCTTTAAAGCTACTTTGAAAATGTGAGCAAATTAAGTAATAGCACAAGAGAATTAAATGCATCAGAATTCTATATTCTCAGATAATTTCATTAGGTACGCATCATCAAAATCTCCAACAACATCAAGGGTCAGTACAAATAAATGCAGGGATACAACACACATCTTTCTGAAGCACGCTTCCCATGGCTACTTTAGAAACAAGGTGCCAGCCATTTGTACCTGTGCCCTGAAGTAATCATCGTAGTTCCTCAATAAAACACAATTTCTCTACAAGTTAAGGGAAACTGAAAAAATGCTTTAAAAAAAAAAAAAGAATTAGATGACAATGTTTGAAGAAAACAGAGAATTTAAAAGCTCCATTAGGCAGTTCCTGTGTGCTATTTTCTTTACTTTTTTCTACACCACCTTTACTACAATTCCTTCTAAAAAAATAACTCTCATGCATTTAAAGGGCACAAGAATTTTCCTGTCCTAATGAAGCTTTCTCTCCTACTGACTGCTGGTCTCATTCAGACATATATGGGCTTCACTGGAAACGGAGCCAAAAGATGGAAAACTGAAACCGATTCATGCTCAACCAATAAACATAAGCGTACCTCCAACAAATGACCTCTTATGAGTATTCACATCCTTCTACACATATAGAAGCAGAGTGGGAAAAAAGAAAGCCAACAAAACAGCCAGTCACTTCAATGGAGTATAACACGACAGGAAAAACAATGCAGTTAGCTCTCATTCAGTCACTGAAAAAACTCCTAATAACCAATTTAAACTACTTACACCTGAATACACAATTCGAAAACCTAGAGTCATCCATTTTACTCTGAACTACAATACAAATAAAGTATTATTAAACAGCTATCAATATGATAATAACATTGCATTTTATTTCTACACAAAGCATTTCTAAAAGTAAATTCCCCACTGTAATCCAATTTTACAGGGCAGATAAGTTGCTCAAAGCTTTAAGGTAACATCCATAAAATCACACTTAGGATTTTCCACAGAAAACTGGGGATGCATCAAGATAGCCATGAGGAAAATAGACCTCTCTCACTGAAAGAGAACAATGCTTATTTCATACATTTTTAAGTGCGCGCATGCACACACACAATAAGTTAAATAAAAAACTTCAGTGTAGAGGTACACTAAAGAGAAAACAGTGAACTTAGGGAATGTTACGCAGAAAAAAGAACCATCTAAAAATACCTGACAAACACACAATTCCAAGACATAGACAGAAGTTGGAAAGTTACCAACATAGAAAACAAGCAGGAAAAAAACAAAACCTGGAAAAAAACATCAAAATAACCAGAGAAAAAAAGACAAAAGGAAAACAAGTCAATCAAACTAAAAATTTCCATTAGGAGACCAAATTAACAAAAAAATTTGAAACACAGAAGTTACAAAATTACTCCCATACTTTTGTATCATCTAGAAACAGGAGAAACACACTCCCCCATAAAACCATGCCTTAGAAAAACCCACAGCTTACAGAAACTGCATATATATTGTAGCAGAAATGCTAAATCACAGCTTAAAGCAGTGATTGAGCACCTGGTGGGAAGGCAGGGCCAACCCAGGAGAGCTCAGGTGCGTGCAATGAAGGTGAGTGACCAGAAGGGGTGGAGCCAGAATCCACCCCCATCCCAGATCTCATTTAAGGGTTGGCAGTGGATGGAAGAGTGTTTTGTTGGTGCTTCCTTTATGCTTGAGGTATTCTAAAGTAAACATTTTTCCTTTGTTTTTGTTGCTGTTTTGTTTGGGTTTATCTTCATTTTCCTTAGCCTAGGATTTTGTTACTACACTGTTATAGTTGTGCTTTCCATTGTGTTTTAGCATTGCATAAATATAAATATTCATAATTGAAAGACTAGTATAGCAGGGATTTCAGAAGTCATCTTTATGTTATATCTTCTTCAGAGTCATCTGTAGATCACCTTTTCAGTCTGATACCTGTCTAAAAATTCCTGAGGTCAGCAAGCACGGTCATTAAGGAGTGTGGTGGGATGTGGCTGCTGCTTGATCTGTGGCATGCTGTGTGCAGTACCTTTGCCAGACACAGAGCATATCTTCTTACTATCACTATTCCTATCCTGACCACAGGAATTTCCAGAGGAGAGAAAAAAAAGAAGGTAAGAGAGTCTTACACAGAGAAATGTCAGAGTGGTAGTTGAAGACAACATCCCCATGGTGTTATTTTCAGACTTCTTTAAACAGCAGGGCTGAAGCATTACGTGCTGGAGTAGTTCTTGTTAACTGCTATGTTTGTGGATTTACCCTAATAGGATAGTTTAAACCACCTATCACTAGTTGATATTGCCCACTCAAAACACTTACCATATAATGTTATAAAATAAGAAATTATGCATGAGATACTACTTGAGCCTAATCACTCCCTAGTCTTGTGCTAGCCTCACTTCAGTCTAAGAGAATATATCACAGACAAAGCTTTTTTGGAAGATGCAAGAATCTTGAAACAAGTTAGGAAACAGAGGTTTAAAACTGTTGATTGAGGTTTGTTCCATGCTCTCCCAAGGTTATGACTACTGGCAACAACTTTCTCCCACACCATTATTCTTAACTTCATGGTCATATGCAGCACTGTTGCCTCATGCTGACCACAGACTCTGTACAACTACTGTGCAAGTGACCAAGAAGATGGCAGTGAAGGATCCGGTCTATGGCATAGCTAAAGGATGGAACTAGTCAAGTGGGTTTCTAATACAGGGTACAGGGAGTGTGAGGAAAGGAAAACAAAAGAAAAATCCTCTGGGAGCTGCTTGTTCTAGTTCTTAATACTTTGTCCTTTCACCTGGAATAAACTTTAAATAATAAAATACTTTGCAACAGAAAGATAGCAATAAACTCTTCTGTACACTACTCAGGTATTTTAAGGTGAATAACCAGAGCAGGAGATGAGCCCTCACTGTTTCTTCTCTGTTTATCTCTTCTGGACAATTAAAGCAAACTTAAATCACTTTCTATGTTGACTGCTGATACCTCTGACAATTTAGTGGGCAACATCGCACATAGGCATGTTTGCAAAAGTAGACCTGGCACAGGCAACTACTAGTGATGTTTTCTTTTTTACTCTCAGATGCCTTATATTCATGTGTTAACTTTTAAGAGCACTGAACAAGTTGAAAAACATTTATATTACAGCTACTGTGGCACAGCATTTTTGAAGTTCCTTCTGTGAATCTGAATAGGTTTTACTGCACCCATACAAACTTCCACACTTAGATTTAGATTGGTAGTCTCCATATATTCCTATCTACAATGGTGCCTGCTTTCAGTTCTAAAACAAGATAAACTTGTTTTTAATTTTTTATCAATTTGAAGAAAGAAGGGACTTGGGCCTATATTATTGTAGCGGAACAGCTTTTTACTGGTTTGGGGTAAAGGTCACCATATTCTTAGTGTATAATACAGTATAGGTACATGTGTTGTGCAAGTGAATTAAAACAAATGACAAATCCAGAAGCCCATTAAACATAGCTATCCCTCCTTAGGATTATGCAGCATTTTGTAAAGGGGGAAAAGATAAAGGTTTTTTCTTTTTTTTCTGGTAGTGTTTATTTGGTGATCTTATGAACTCTTGAAGTGGGTCCCTGCCCATCATACTGAAGTGACAGCCTTCAAGTTTTCACAAACAATGTTTCCCTGCAAGTCATTCTGATTTCCAGGTGTTTCCTTAGTTACACAAGAAGCAAGTGAG
>JAPSGF010000009.1:9750361-9825291 GCA_035772895.1 Perdix hodgsoniae | reverse complement strand
GCCGGGAAGGGCCGCGTCCCGGCCTGCTGCGGCTGGGGGCACGGCCGGCCGCTGCCGAGGAGCGCGGCCCCCGCCGGAGGGGTTCCGCCGGGCAGCGGGGGCCGAGGCCGCCGGGGCCGGCTTTCGGGCCGCGGGGGGCGGCGGCGTGAGCGCGGGGAGACAAAGGGCCGGAGGAGGAGGAGGACGCCGGGCTCCGCCGCATTCCTGCGCGGAGGAAGGCGGGAGGCGGCGGCCCCGCGGCGGACAACTGGGCCCGCGCTGCTCCGGCACCGCGCCGCCTCAGCTGCCCCCGCCGTGGCGCGGCTGTGCCGCCCGGCCGCGGGACCAGGAGGAGAAACCATGTGAGTTCGGATTGCCGAGGGTCCCGTGGGAAGATGGGGGATGCCGCGGACACTAAGGAGATGAAGAAGACTTTCATTGTTCCTGCCATCAAACCCTTCGACCATTATGATTTTTCCCGAGCGAAAATCGCCTGCAATCTCGCCTGGCTGGTGGCCAAAGCCTTCGGGACAGGTAGGCGGTGTCTCTTCTCTCCTCCTTTGATGCGGCTGCCCGGGGCTGCGGGCCCTGCCTGGGCCGGGGGGCTGCGGCGCTGCTCCTCAGCCCGCTGCTGTGCTTTGTCACCTGTGGGCTTCGTCGGGCGACGCTCGTCTGTCCTCGAGTCTTGTTGTGGCTGCTGGTCTGCGTTTTAGAGGTGATATAGCTTTATTTCAGGAGCTGAGCTCTCGAGGTTGTGTTTTGTTTTGTTTCCCTCCCAGGGTCACGCTGTTCTAGAAGGCAAAACAAAGCCACCGGCGATCCGTGTTTGTCCTTCGAAGGGCTGAGTTAGGGGCTGGCAGCGGGAGGGGATGCGTGCTGTGGTTCTGACGTGCGGCAGCAGCCCGTAGCCACTGGGGTGGTCAAGCAGTAAGAAAGAATGGGGGGAAAAGCGTTTAATGCCAGGTCTCGGCCTGCAGAGCGCGGCAGGCTCACCCTTCCTGTCTGCGAGTGTAAATGGCAGTGATTGTCATGCCTCCGGGAGGCGGCACTTGTGCTGCTTTGACACCCTGGACCGTGGAATACCAGAGCTATTATCCGATGCTTGAAATGGTGTTGTTCACTGAGGAATATCGCAGTCACAGAGGTCTTCTGAGGGAGACATCTTGGAAATTTACCAAGCTGGCTTTTGCTGCTTTTCTTTTACAGCTGTAGTATGTGAATGGTTCTGTTTCTTTGGATTAAAAATAGACAATTTTCTTTAAAAGCTGGCTTCGATGTTAGGCATCAGCATCTTTACACTTATCCTGTGTGGAATAACAGGAAAAGGTTCTTTCTGATGGAGCTTTCAAGCTTTTGCATTTAGGCCAGAGCACTGTTTAATGTATTTCAGCAAGGTTTAAGGTGTACCTTCGTGGTGCTCCTGGGAAATAGTGGTATTTGATGTGGGGCCTGCAAAAAACAGGTAGTTTCAAGGTGGCTGAACCTAGTGCAGTTTTACGATGTTTATAGTGGCTGTTGAACAAAAATGCATATTCATCATGTAAGAAATCAAAGTATTGTTCTCATATTAAAAATTGCCAGTAAACATTGCTTGTTTTCTGTTGTAAAAAATGAATAAGAATATTATGTTCTTACATAGGGCTTTGTCAGCTCTGCAGACGTAAGAGTTGAAATTGGAGACACGAAAGTTCTTAGAAGTCCTTGGTTCTAGATCTTCAGCCATCACATTCTGTTTAGCTCAGCTCTGTAGGCTCTGCTTGTGGCAGGTTGGGTGCATAGCGCTTTGGCAATTACATAACCCGGTGCTCTGAAACCCTGAAAGGCTTTTGCTGCTGGAGTTGGACAAATGCTCAGCCTGCAGCTGAAATGTCTCGGTTTATATTGGATAAGTTTCTATTGTGTGTGTAAAGCAACTTGCAGGGTGCTTCTTGGCTAATAGCATATGGAAAGGGTGGTCCAGAACGTATTCCTTAGTTCTTGGTACTGTGGTTGTTCAGACACACAAGAGAAATGTCACTAGAGGAGCTAGTAGCTCCTTCTGGCCTCAAATAATGCCATAATGTGAGATAGGAAAAGGTAAACAAACACAACTGTAGCATTTCTGATCTCACTAGTCTTGAATTTGATTAGTATCTCAACTGGCTGTGAAGAAGAGTTAGTGACTAAAGTGGGGAAAGCCAGTATACAGGACTTGCATGTTTGGAATACAAATGCTTCCTTTATACTTAGAGCGAAATAGAAGAACTGACCTTCGCCTTTTCTGCTAAGGAAGGAAGTTTGTCAGGATTGGTGATTTTCAACTACCAGTTTTAGTTCTTTAGAGTAGATCACAACCTCAGTGTCTCCTATGAGCTACTGCTATATGCATTCATACAAAGGAATTAACAGATTGCTTGTGTGCTAATGGGTGCCAGATCTTATTTCTTTTTTTAATCCTTGAAATACTGGAATTCCTTAAGAAGGTGTGAGAGGTGGAGGATTTTCTTCCCCATCCTCTCTGAAAGAAGTGACTGTTACTGATTTTGATTAATGAATACAGTAAGTTGTTGTGATCTTGAATGCACTGAAGGCTTACATCTCGTATTGAATGGGTGCGTCTTTTAGGTCCAGGGGATGTACTTTGTGTTCTTAAAAGTGCATTGTAATATAGGCAGAATTGTACACACAGCTTGACTGTGTGCAGGGAATGTCCTTGAAGAAAAAAATTGGAATGGGTACCATTCCTTAAGGCTTAGTAGTAACTTTGTGTTTGATGATTGCTACGCACATCCAGGAACTGGCACCAATGGAGTGTTGTTGTTATTCTCCAAGGAACTGTGAGAAAAGTCTGGCTCACAGCATAGGCAAGTCAAAATAAGGTGTCTTACTTGTAAACTGTCTTATTAATTTAGGAATATACTAACAGTCATCTTGAAGGCATCTTGTGTGAAGAACGGTTGGGACAAAGAGTTTTTTTGTTGTTAGTGTTGTTTTTATTTTTAAAAAACAATGACAGTTGAGTATGGCATTTGTATATTTGTATTAAGGAAACATGGGGTTTTGTGCCTTGGTATTTTCTTCAAGGAAATGTTAGGACAGGTCAAATAAAATGTTTTCTGACAACTGAAGGTAGGTGGCACAGCTTGCAGTAACTGAGAAGGAATGTCTGACCTTAGAAGTAAATTCTGTACACTCACTTTCAGCATTAACTCCCAGTGCTGGGAATTAACCACTTCAATTCAGAAAAACTGTTTTCCAAATAAATAGTTCAACTGTTTGGATGGCATTATGTGATTTGACTTCCAAGTGTGATGTGTTGTTCTTTATGCTCTTTATTTCTAAAACAACAGAAACGGATGTCGTTTTGGAGTGTGAGGTTTTTGTCTTCTTGTTCTGCTGCAGTCACAGAAAATTTAGCTGGAAAAGCTCTTATTTGTCCGCTGTCCTAAAGAGACTGAGCTAAATATATATCTTTCCTGACAGATGTTTGTTTATCCTTTTGGTTTTTTAGTAAAGTCTGTAATTACAGAGATTTGGTGGCATGTCTGGTAGTCAATTTGAATCCTTATTTATCTCTAGATATTAAAAGAGCATAAATGTTTCTTGCCACACTGTAAACACATTTCTTCCTTGTCGTATTCCTGGAGGATGTGAGGGCAGTGGGTGCCTTACTTGTGCAACACCTTTCACATAATAAAAACAGTACCCATTCTCTGTTCTGCTGTTCAGATGAAACATGGGTTTTTTTTAGCTTAATTTTTTTTTTAACTTGTGTTTTTTTTTGACTTTTAATTTCCTCCCTCCATCTTTTCTGTGGTCTTGTTCTGCATGAATTCTGTAATCTTGATGTAATGCTCCCAATTTATGCTTAGCAGTACAGAGTAGATGTGAAAAATGACTTCATCTTTCCAACCCTTAACAATCTCATTTATTCATTAGAATATGATGTTTGTCATTTTTGCATCGGCCTAGAATTGTTGACTCACTCATTCAGTGATTCATTAAAGCTCCGTATCTTTTTCTCTGCAGAACTACTGCCTACTCAGTTGTTCCCATCTTGTAATTGTGTGGTTGTAGGTTCTTGCTTTGCAGCTATACTTACATAACTGCATCCTATATTCAGACCTCTTCTTCCACTTGTCAAAATCATCTCAAATTGTAATTTTGTCTTCCCGAATGCTTTCAAACCCTCTGGAGCTTGGAATTGGTTCTCTGGAACCTTGGCCAGTATGACTGAAAATACTGGTTCTTGAACCTTGAACTGTACATTCTTTCCATTTGATAGAGAACCTCTGGTGGATACTTCTTAAATGTGATTTTTCATCCAGCCTTGCTGACAGTTTTTCGTTACTAACTTAAGACTTATCTCTGGCATTTATAATTGTGAGAATATTGTGGGAACAATTTTAGAGTCAGGCTAAATCTGTTGCTATTCTACTGCTTATACAACACTTATCCTGCCACAGTAATGAATTTCTCTGGCTTAATGTGGTTCTTTTTTACAGGACAAAAGCTAAATAAAAGCTACCCAAGCTCAGTGCTTGCCCTAAACCTTGCTTTGGGGACTTTGTGCAGCAAAAACAAAGGAGTCCATGTGCCTTTTAACTTTACATTTACCCTTTATAGGTGCCTGAAGCAATAGATCACAATTTGCATCATCTACAACTAAATGTGAGCCAAGAAACTTAAAAATGGCTTTCTCCTGATGATTAATATTTTCAGAATTCAGTGCAGCTACTCACTGCTGCTTGCAGATGTTGCCAGTAGAGCCAGGAAGGGAGGAAATGAACATTGTGTATCTGACAGAAGCAAGTTGAAACTAAATACTCTCATTTGTTACGTGGAGTGGTGCAGGCCAGGACATCTCATCTTTCCCTAGCAGACCTAATTTCTTTACATTTGCCCAGCATGACAGCTAGCAAAATCTTACACAAGAGTTTGGAGTATAAAAGCAAGTTTTTTTTCATATGCATCAAAAAATCCTTTCCCTCACGTTTCTAAAATATTTGGTGACAAATTGATACTTTGGACAATCCTACTAAAAGCAGTTGATTGGACAAACCAGCTGATTTGGTCTGCTTGAAGCTTGTATCAGTCCCATCTGTCTAATGTACATAAAGCTTGGATTGACTCTTTAAAACTAACTTCTTGTAAGTTAAATACAATCAAATGAGCTTCTGGGCTTACTGGGTTTGCCAGAGCCATTCGTAGTTGCACACTGCACACACACAAATACGGGAAGGGAAATTAGTAAGTTAACAGTTGTCAGGATTCTCACTACATGATAAACATCAGGTAAGGTGGCTTGTAATCAGTGGTTTCAGTGACTCCTTGTCATTGAGCCTGGCTGTCATTAAAACTGAAGAGCCTGTCTGCAGAAGGTAACACAAAGCAGCTACCCAGATGATGAGATGGAGCTCTACCTTTACTTTTCTGTTCTTCAGCTGTCATTGCCTTCGCTACTGCAGCTATCCTGTGACTGCGTTCTCGCAATGAGTAGAGACTCCTCTGCTGGGTTTATTTAGTGACTCCATGCTTAAAGATGCTCTTGTTCTCACTTTCCATGTATCCGTACAGGTAAAGTGAATCGGGGAGTGCTCAACTTCCCTGGGTGAAGTGTTACATAAGTTCATTTATCCAGATAGCCAGTAGATTTTGATGAGCGTAAATGGATCCACTTGCATTCCTGAAGTGAATCACTTAATGTTTGTTTTGGTGAACCCAAGGCTCTGAATACATGGTTTTGGTGATCGCTATCTTGAAAAATGAGGCTGGGAGTCAAAATTCCTCAAGACTTGGAAGCAAAATTTAGCAAGCTCTGCCCTTCCCACCACTCCCTTCTATCCTCCTCCCCTTTCTTTGGGCAGTACATTATTACTGATTCAAATGGCAGTAATAAATAAACCTTTTTGCTGCAGAGCTGAAATGCCTTTCTCTCATATAAAAGAGTTGTATTGCTGTAGTAGTTTCCTATCTGCTTTCCTTTTTCTTTCCCTCAGTTAGAATCATTCTTAAATTAAGACTATATGTAATACAGACACTAAAGTAGATTTTTCACCTCATGTCTACATAGTTATAGCTGGGAAAAAGTTTTCTTTGTGGTTGGATATGGTGTTCAAAAAGTCTTTATCTCCTATTTCTGAAATAATTTTATTGTGTAGGAAATGTAAAATATATCCTGTTGCTAGCAGTTATCAGAATGCTGTATGACTGATATGGGATTGTAACTATATTATCTTTCTATTTCTCATATCTTATCCATCCTGAAAATATGTTCCAAAGACATTTATGCAAATAAAAGTCGATCCCTTTATTGCTAGGGATTATTTTAAGTTATTCTTTTGTTTATGAGGATGTGAATAGGTAGGCAGGTGTTGGTAAAGTAGCTGTTAAACCTTGCCCTTGCTTGGTATTTCCCGTTGTGCTACTGAAGGCAGAATATGGGCCAGGCTGACAATTAGTGTGACCTAGAAGAGCTTTTCTGATGTGATTTTGAGTGCTCCAGAAAAAGAACTGAGGTCTGGATGGCACATGAAGGTACTGTGAAAGTTTTTTGGTTTTTTTTTTTGCTTTTTGCTGTGTTTTTGTGTGTGTGAGGTAAGAAATCTTTCTAGAAACTGAGACCTATATAAAGTATATTAAAAAAAAAAAACAACACTGATATAACACTACCTAAACCTGAAATGTACATCTTAAAGAAGCACTCTGTTGCTAGAAAATGTATTTGACTAATTATTTATTAGTGTTTATTTACTTTTTTTTTTTCTATGTCAGGATCAGATCTCTAGTTGAATGATTTGTGAAGCTGCAATCACGACGGGAAATAACTCTTTCCCTTCCTTAATCCAAAAAGACTTGCCTGCAGGCAAATGGCTTTTGTTTGGTTTAGTCTTTTTGCACAAGGCTTCTGGACATGGCCTATTCCAGTTAGTAGTGCAGGAGAATGTCAGGCAAGGAATACTTTGCAGGACAATCAACTCCTTTGCAACTGAATGGATTATTTTTCAATTTTACCTAAGAGTTTAGAAGTAAGGGTTTGAGGCTTTTTATCATCTTAAGCTATTTGTTTGCTATATCTGAGGATGGCAAAGCTTCTGTATTCAAGCTTTTCTTTGCTCGTCGCCAAGCTGCCTTCTTGGTGTTACATGAAGTGCATGCTGGAAGTGCAGAACTGCTTTTGTGGCATCCCGGAACAGGAGAGAAGGGTGTGTTTGCTTAAAGTGCTGTGACAGCAAATCCAAGAATCTCTCAAATTCGATTTGGTTGTAGCAGATAAGTGAAGAACTGAGATACTCAAATTCAGTCTGACACAGTTTTTGTAGGATGACCTTCTAGATATTTGCTGCTAGGCAGAAGCTAGCCAAGAACTGCGTAACAAAGTGGCGGACAGGTTCAACAAACCAAAAAGGAGAAATTTCATGTGAATATAAATAGGATAGTTTTATCTTCCGCTTCCTGGTTAAAAGTCACAAAAAAGTTTCATTATTTATGATTTCATTTTCTACAGCATCAGTTTGAGCCATGAATTACCAAGCTGCTTTAAATGTAGGAATGGAGGCCTTGACGAGCCCTTGAAGGTCTGTCCAAAATACAATAACAAACTGAAATGTCTCCCCCTTCTACTGAGGAAGCTGTGAAAATTCATATGAAGCAACATTATATAAACCACCTTTTTTTCTGACTTGTTTTCAGTCTTCAGATGCTTGACACTCATTGGAGGTTCCAGTACCTCATGTCCAAATGACAAATGAGGCACTGGACTCCTTGCTTGTAAGTAGAGCCTGAGTGACAGTAACTCACTCTGTTACCTTATTGCTAAAGCGTGCCTTTGTTCTGCAGAAAACTGTCACCTCATGGAGTCCATTAAGATCTGGCATAAGTTCATCTACTGGTTTGCAGTAGGAAGTGGTTGAAGGTATTAGTCAGTACTTTGGCAGAATAAATCTGTGTTAAATCTCAAAGCCTTTTACAACTAGATTTTTCTTAATGTGTTGTTTATGGAAGTCAGCAACCTGTAGAAAATGTCCATTTCTCTGCTGAGGTTTTACATCGTCATGTGGCCCCCAAGAATGATGCATAGTTTAACTGGGAAGCCCTAATGTTTTTACCTTGCTAATATGATGCTGAAGAATAAGTAAGAAAAAGCTTCTGGATGGACACTTCTGTTTTTATTCTTAACGCAAGCATTTGTCAGTCTGAAATTGTTCACTGTTACAGTCTTACAGTCAGCTAACTCAAAGCTTTATATTCATCCCTGTGGAAGCCCGGAAACTTTCTGGAAATGTCTGTGTGTTAAATAAGCCTAGACTTTCCACATTAATGTGAAGAACTTTTTCCAGAGGAGGAATCCATGCAATATTCAAAGAAATAAGTCACATTAACCTGAACAGAGCTCTTTAAAAAGACATTTGTAAAGGCAAGGTTAGAGCTAGTAGCCATGAATTATGTTCAGGTGATTCCTCCTTTTGAAATTAGGTATTTATGTAGAAAGATAAGGTACAGCTGCTTAATTAAAAAAAAAAAGGAAAGATGGTTTATTTTAAAGCTTAAAATGAGTTCTTTCATTTGCTCTTCCTCTCTGAAGAGCATCTGAGGAATTGTTATATGAGCCCATTGTATATTAGGAAATAATTACCGAGAGATACTTCAGATATTTTTCTAAAAGTATCCTAATTGTTAAATTTCCTTAATTTTTCTGAACTGGCATGGCATTGCTTGTTACCCTTAATATAACTGCTTTCCATAGTTTTTTAAGGTTGGAGGACCTAAAGAGTCACTAAGTGAGGCAGGGAAATGGCAAGAGAAGATAGCAGCATAGCAAAGAAGTGCTATTGCGTGCATTAGGTTAGTACATCTGGTATATTGATGGGGGTGCTGATGTTTTGTCTTTGGGGTTTTTTTAGTAATCTTATTAGATGTTAGACTTGTATTAAAAGGACAAGTTAGATTTGCTGGCAGCGTATTTTGATCTGTATTCTAAGATACATTCGCTTTATTTATGTCTTAAGCAAATTGTACACTATACCTCTCTTCTCCTTGACATTATGAATTGACAAGAAGCAATGTCTAAGCAATTTTTACTTTTTTATGATGCTTACAGCAGTACATGTCAGTATTCCCCTTTATGTGTTCATTCTCTAATGCAAACCTGAGCTACCTTCCAGCTCAAAAAGGGTAGCTCTTCATGTAGCTCTTCATACAGCTCATAGTGGAAGCATATGAGTTGTAATAGAATATGTATGAGGAAGAAGACAATCTGTCATTATCTCGTGCTGGCATGTTCTGTGGGTTTTTTTCCTCTCTCCTGCTCCACCCGTGTTGGGCCATTGACTCCACCCTCTGTTTCAAATCCTGTCGGTGCAGCTGCTTAGCCAGCTCAGCTGAGGGAACAGGGATTGAGCAGAAACATGGAGTTGCATCACTGTTTTCCTACACTCTTTTTCCACTTGGTTTTAGGGAAAGAATCACATGCTCTTTCTACTATAACAAATGCCCTTGGCTTAACTAATTAAAAAAAAAAAAAAAAGAGAGAGAGAATGAAATAGTTACAGGGACAGAGGGGAGCATCTTGCAGAGCACGTGTGTGGAAATATAGCATCTGAAACCGAAACTGCTTCCACCTTGTTATCCTCATCACTGATGACTTGATTTCATTTGATCTAATACCATCTTGAATTAATTTATAGCTTGTATTTCTTATATTTGCGATAGACAGTAAGAAATATATTCCCTCTATATTGTATTGTGCAGAGTTTTTAGAAAAACTGTTACAGATAATCTTTAACTGCCAATTTTGGAATTTATATCCTGGTATAAACTTTATAGAATCTCACATAGCGTTCTGTTGGTAATCAGGTTCATTTTGAAACAAAAAAAATTGAGGAAACTCAGTAGCATGAAGAGGCGAGTAACATGTGAGCTCAGCATTTTGTCAGAAGAAGGAAATCTATAGTATTTCAATCTTTTTTTGGTTCTTTAAATTCTATTAAAACATGCACTATTGTATGCTTAACTGCTGAATGCCATCGTGCTGTGGTGCATGACCTTTGGCAAAGCAATAAGCAAACCTCCCTATTATATATGAAACCCAGAAGGCTGCTGAGCAGGGATTTCTCTTTTTGTCTCTGGAATTTATCTTCACTAAAATAACAAGTTCCATTTCTGTTTTATAATGGTAATAGAGACAGGTTTTGTGTTCAAGTGGATGTTGTTTTGCCTTTATACATGTGACCTATACAACATTTTGCTGAAGAGAGTCAGAATCTTTAGACAGATATTTGGAGAAGCCAGGAAGCCTTAAATGATGCTGTAAACCACGGATGGGCCTTCTGGTGTGTGGCCTTTGCTGAGTGGAAATCAGAATTTTTTTTTCAAGTTTGTATTTATAGTTGAACAGTTACCTTTGTATGCATTTTTTTTCCTGATGTTTTACATCACAATGACTGAATAAAGGTTTCCAGCTTCCCTTGAATATATTTTTTGTGCCTTAACTGGGAATCCATAAGTTTAAACAAACAAATCCTAGTGCTATATGAATTTTTTTCTAATACTGATGCTTTATTATTTTTGGTCTTTGCAGAAAATGTTCCGGAAGAACTGCGAGAGCCATTTTACACAGACCAGTATGACCAGGAGCACATTAAACCACCTGTAGTTAACTTGCTGCTATCTGCAGAGCTCTACTGTCGTGCTGGGAGCCTTATTCTGAAAAGTGATGCAGCAAAACCACTTTTAGGTCATGATGCTGTTATACAAGCTCTGGCACAAAAAGGCCTTTATGTCACTGACCAAGAAAAATTGGTGACTGAACGAGATCTTCACAAAAAACCCATTCAGATGGTGAGTGACAAATTTTGAATGTTTATTATGTGTCTTACTGTGTGCTTCCAGTAACTGCAGATCTGTTTCTTTTTAACATGCATGGCTTTGTTGAAGTATTTTACTCAAATGCTGTTAATTACAGGGGGGCTTATGGTTGTTTTTGTTTCTATCTCCTCAAAGCTATGAATGTATATGTATTTTTTTTTTAGTGCTTATGCTCAAAAACACCAATCATTCTATTGGGTACAAATGTTACTTTTTTTAATATGACCATGACAGTGCTTGGCTGCCAGCGAGTATTTCTTGTTTGATAAGTGGTTTGAACACAGATAATTCTTTTTTTCATCCTTACAGAAATTTCTGGTTAAAAACTTAATAGGAAAAAAAAAGTTTTGATGATACAGGCAATTCAGCCTAATAACATTCAGTAGTCACCAGTTACATATTAAGTCATTGTAAAACATACAACAGCAGTATATTCTTTTGTAAAGATTTAACAATAACCTTTACTTTCCACACTTGCTAATTAAAGCACTGGTTCAACAGATGGATGATTCTATTACTAATATACTAAGGCAATGGATTTTCCCCTTCAGTTGGAGCTGAAGGAAAAAAACTGTAGAAATGGTGGCTACATACAGCTGGCCAATCCTTTCCTTTAGATTGCATATGAAAGGACACTGATGGAATAATGTTTGGAGTGAGACATTTAAGAATAATTAAACCTATTATTTAATATAGAAAACAGTATGAGACTACTAAGGCTGGGATGGAAACATCCATTCAAACACAGAACTTTACTGAAGTCTGTTAATTTGAAATCACTCACTTTTTTTTTTCAACATTTCAATAGAATTACTGTTCCTACTTCTCTCATGTATTTGTGGCACAATCTGGTATTTTCAGGATAAAGTGTATTGGGCACAAGGAACAAAATGTCTAATAGAGAAAGAACTTGTTTAAGTTTTCTGTGATCATTAGCTGAATTCAGACTTAAGTCTGTTTTTACCATCATGGTTTTTTAAATCAGATTTAATCTTTGTAAGAAGACTAACCAGCATTTGGCATAATGTGACTAAAGATAACCTTTCAGTTCATCAATTGTTGTTAGTTGGTAAGTTGCAGGGGCTTTACGGAGGTCTGAAATTAACAACTAATTAGTAGCTTGAATGATCTCTTCCCTGCAGTATTGCCTAGAAGTATTAGACCTCTTCATTTGTATATTTTTTGGCTTTTTAGAAGTGATGATAGTCTGCGATATTGCAACTGAACTCTACATCAGCTTTGTTTTTTATTTCTTGATGGAAAATTCATTCCTTCTCAGAGAGTGCTTAACAGCTGAAGATACTAATATTTCAACACTAGTGTAATAAAACTAGTCAAAGCATTATCTCTTTACGTTTAAACAATGAATTGGTTTGATTAATGAGTGCAGTTAACTTGAGACCTTGCCAGCCATTTTTTTGAGATTCCTATCTCCCTTTAAAAAGAAGAGCTCAATGAAGAACAAATGGTGTCTTAGACAAAGAAGCTGCGAATATCAAATAAAATGTCCTGAAACCTTCACATCACTTCAGAATATTTGCAGCAGTTGTCATGAGATTCTGCGTTAATATGGTCATGAGTATTTTAGGAGATAAAGAAACAAACTTCCTGACTGTTTATGTTTTTATGTGACTTAATGCTATTCATTATCTTGGGATGAAGGTTACTGACTTGCAATCAGGAGTCGATGACTCTTTTATTTGATCTGTTTCTAGAGCAATTGTAAGAGGCATCTCTTCTCAGAGCTGTCAGTTGCGATACATCACTATTCTCTAGCTTAGTTTGCAGACGTTTAATTCAGTAATTTATGTTGCTTGAAATCCATTTCAGTGGCGGTCTTTTATTTGCCTAGTGCTTGAGTGAATATTTGTAGCTTTCTCTTGTGTTGTTTAGGTGCAGCCTAGCAAGCAGTTACTCAAGCATGAGTCTTGTAACAGATATCTGTAGATACCTGTTCTGTCAATTCTGTCTGGGTCACTTGTCTCCACCTTGGTGCTGACAACTAATCCTAGAACGATAGCGTAGCTTGGGTTGGAAGGGGTCTTAAAGATAGTTGAGTTCTAACACCCTGCCACATCAGGGACACCTCTCACTAGATCAGGTTGCCCAAAGACCCATCAAACCTGGCTTTGAATGCCTCTAGGGATGGGGTATCCGTAGCTTCTTTGGGCATCCTATGCCAATGCTTCACCACCTTCACAGTAAATATTTTTTTTTTCCTTGTATTTGAACTGAGTCTATCCTCTCTTCCCTGATAGTCTGCTCCCAGCTTTCCTGTAGACACCCTTTATTGTGAAGGTCTATAGTGATGTCTCCCTAGAGCCTTTTCTTCTCCAGGATGAAAACCCCCAGCTCTCTCAGCCTCTCTTCACAGGAGGAGGGCTCCAGCCCTTTGATCAGTGAATCAGATGAAAGAACTGATGCTGTTAGGCTGGCTCACAAGCAGCTGAGCAGAGGCCATGTGACACAGAACAGAAAACCCAACTGGCTTGGGCAGGAGGGTATCCAAGTCTAAAGTGGTTGCTAGAAGAGAAGTAGCTGTAGGAAGTGGAGTCTCAATTTATTCTGAGCCCAAGAGTTTTGATTTGTTGTAACATAACAGTGTTATGTTACAACTCCCTAAGCAAGCTCCTAGCAGCCGAGCTATATCTTAATTGGGAATTATCAACCTTTTTTATTGCTATGCAGTTTGTAAAGCTGATAGTGATACACTATTTCTGGTCTTAAAATAATCCCCTCGATATCTTCTGATACCATTCCTTAGTGTTCGGTATGTCACAGTTTCTCCAAGTCTTGGATAGTAAGTTACATATCCTGTTGTAGAGCATGAAATGATTTTTCAATTTTGTAGAACAGAATGTTCTATATACATTGCATGTATAATTAACTCATGCATTCTTCTCTTAGGCCAGATTGTGTTAAACCATGCTCAGTCTAATTCCAAGTAATTTACTAGAGAAATGCACGGTAGTCTTTGTCTTGGTTAGCTTGTCTTCCTTGTAGGAAAGGAAAAAGATGGTGCTTGTTTGAGGATGCTGTTTTCTGCAGAGATATATTGCATTTCTAGAGCTGAAAAGAGATGTGCTATCTTAGCAGAACAGGAAAGGAAGTTGAAATATGGAGTGGTTTGCTCTGGTTTGCTTTACTTTTCATGTGTGTAGCTTGCAGGCAACAGACTTGAAATTTCTTGTGCTGTGTATGCGTTTGTAGAGAGGTGATGGCTGCGGTGATGTATTCTGGTTTACATCATGTAACCAGAATATTTCCTAAATCAGGCATGTCAAATTTTGGTTTTATTAATTGCTTACACAGCTATAACCTGGCCCTTTTCTAGGAGATGCCTGACAGAATGAGGACTTTAAATTTAAATAAATAAAAATTAAAAAAATCTATGAGGTGGATGTGTTGTGTTCTTTAAGTGTTTGGGTAAGGATGGGTGCTAGTTTGCTTCTTAGTCATTGCTGACTTCATTGACATCAAATTTGAAAAGCTGTGAGTTTTTGTGAGTATGTCTGTATATATGTACACACCTCCACGTATGTGCATGTATGTAATTTATAAATACATTCATCGGTTTCTTCAAGTGGAATAAATTTGGGAGAGGCCCATTTAGGAAACAAACAGTAACAGAAGCAAAAGGCTTTCCTTAAAGCCTGTCCTGTGTAGAGGCAGGGAGGTCTATGTGGGGTCTAGTTTATTTCAGTTTCTTGTGTTTGTTTTTCCAGTTCAATGGAAAGCCGGGTTTCATTTTAGGCTTGTAATTTGTAATTTAAACTGTTCTTGAAAGACTGCATCTTGAGATAACACTATATATCGCTTCAGTGGTATGTCTATTTCTGTTCTCCACGTATTGCAAGCCCTTCAAACTTCAAATCTGTGTTTATTTTTGTTAGGCCATATTTGATAGGATCCTCCTGTTACCTTTATTCTTGGCAGGGAAGCAAAAGTACCAAGTAGCACATTATGACTCCAGTTGGGAATTTGTTGTTTTGGCTCTGCTACATTAGACTTGGGGCACTGCAAAAATAGTGGAATAACTTGGAACTGAGACAATATTGAACCAAGAACCAGAGTGTTTGTGCTTCTGAAATCTCTACTTTGGTAGTGGGGGGAAAAAAGAGAATTACCTGATGCTTAGAAACTTTCTGAAAGGTAAGTTGCAAAAATGTGACTAAAACTATTTATTTCAGATGGCAGATTCAAATTAAATTAAAAAAAAAAAAAAGCACACAAAAAACCCCAAATCAATGAATAGTTCTTTTTAAGAAGGCACTTGTGCATCCAAACTTTGACAACTGTAGAAATTAGCAATAGCTTAAGAATTCCTCTTGGTTCAGGTAGTTATGCATTAATTTTTGTTTCCAAATGTAACATTCTTAGGCCAGTGCTCAAGTCAAGATTAACTTTTATATTTCCATACTGACCAAAAACATCAGAATTCAATAACAAAGGCAAGAAAAAGGAATTATTATCTGTGTGTGTGTATGCGTGTACGTTTTAAATCACACAATTTTTTTAAAGGGAGCATAATTCTGGGGGAAAAAGGCATTTTCAAATGTTTTCAAATGTTTATTTCTTAAATAAAACTTAATGACTAGAAAAAGGTTAGTACGTAGTCTATGTAAATACTATCTCCAGGAAAATGTACTTACAAATTTTTCTGTGTATAATGGCTTCAGTAAGAAAATAATTAAGAAAAAATGAGAAGCCCTGCACTAAGTAACTAAGTGTAGTGCAATCAAAACGCATGATTTCTGAGTAAATGTGAACTCTGATTTGGGAAAATAACATTGGGGAAAAAAAAACAAAAACATTTACCAGCTGGGCAGTGATCTTCAAATTACATCCACGAGTAATTACTTTAGAAAATTACTCACATTGATCAGAAAATACTTAAATTCTCCATATACCTGAAGTTTGTCATCCAAGATGTGAGGGGAATGAGTGTTTCTGGCGAAACTCCAGTAGTAAGTTCGTAATAGCTGGTAGGATTTGAAATCTTGACCTTCTAAAAGCCAAGACGTAGCATGTGTAAATGGATTTTGAATATAAAAAGTATTAGTATATCATCTAAATTGTTTATCCATTCAGCTGCTTTCTTTTTTGAAAATGTCTCTTGGGAGGAAGTCTGGCAATAATTCTCTTAGTAGTAGGGAGTAGAGGCAATTCCTGGGGCCTTAACCAGTTGAGCTATTCTGCTGTCTGCTGCTGAGTTAGTCATCACCTCTAAAGCATGCGTGGAAGTAGAGAGGCACTCGGAGCTAGGATCTGCACCTTTTTGTGGCTAAGACAAGAGGCAATAAACAGTTAACTCATCCTGCAATCCACATTTCTGATCTCTTATGGAGTGCATTCATTTGAAATGACAGCCCGTCTCACCAGAGGAATATTTATCCTTGATGAAGGACTCCGTCAGCTCACCCAATGAGCTTGTAGCTACATGCTGCAGCCTCTGTGTTTTCATGCTGCAGAATTCCTTCAACTCTGCAAGGTAACAAGAAGTGTACTACACACTTCACAGAACGAAGGAATAGCATGTGGCTCTGCCTTCAATAATTTGTTTTCTGGTTTTAGGCGTGTTGTAACAAGTTTCCATTCCTGTGCAATTATGAATTGCTTGCTTGTTGAGGGCACATAAGATCACACGTTCAACTTGAGCCAGTAGATATAATAATACTTAAGATAAAACAGAAGAGTTCAATGTTAACTGACTTGTGATACTGAAGTGTCCTGCATAAGACAGTGTTTCACAGAAGAGTAAACAGTAAGCAAATGTAGCAATGAAGTAGAACCTGAACTTAGAATTGCTTTCTATTCTTAGGTTTAGGCCTTACAGAGTTTAAAGCACTGCACTGATCTGGTCAATTGTGGTTTTAGGCTGGGATAATAGACAATGGAGTTGTTCCATACCTTTTCTTGATTATTTCTGTAGACACTGAGTTTCTTCGTACAGGTTCCTTTCAGAGTTCTCATTTCCTCGATAAGAGTGATCCAGCGTTTTTGCTGGTCTTGTGTCAGGTATTTGCACAATAGTAATTAAGGGGAGATGGTATTTCTGTTTCACATGGTAAATCAGCATCACAAAGGCAGCCTGGACACTGTGGCTCTAAAGCACAAAGTATTTCTTGGCATGTTGGTGGTGTTAATCTGCTACACTTTTCATGATGCTTATTCTGCTCATACCTTGGCTAAGAACTTAGTATCCCATCTATGCCATGCTATGGTGATGACTCATAGGCTGGGTATTTTGTTCTGCCATCTTACTGCTGCTTGTTTTTGAATTGTTTGTCTTACAGGTTTTTTTTCTGTTTCACGGAAATAGCAGCAGTGATTTTGGGGGCTGTTTCTAGAGTGTGCTTGTCTAGAATTGTCTCAAACCTCCTGTGTACAAAACCAGTGCAGACTGTAAATATGAGTTGTTGGGTGTTGTCTTATTTCCTTAATTTTCTGGGACTAAAGAGTGTATTTAATCTAGGCCTGTTATTTTTCTGAGAGGTCTGTATATCTGATTGTTTACTGTTAATGCTTTCTTCAGTGCTGTAGATAATTAGTATGGGCTGTAGTCAGCTTGAGTCACTCTTGTATCTCTCTGAGCTATTGTCAAAAGAAACTGCAGCTAAAATAAAATTGCATAGCTTGGTTGTTCTGTGCTTATTTAGATCCATTGGCATCCTAGCCTATGAGTAGCTGAAAAGAAAAAAATTGCTGTAGAGGACCATTACTTATTAGAGACTATTTATGGGAGATAAGACATTAACTTTTAGGGTATCAGTTTTGAAATCTGTTTATCAAAGACTGTAGGCCTTGGTAGGAATTAGCTCTAAGGAATCACATAGATATCAATATCAGAAATTTGCAGAAGAATGAAGTGGTTACAGTGTCCTCTGCAACACTGATAAGATTTGCATGAAATGCCTCCTGCCTGACTTGTGCTCTGAGTGTGGCAACTAACACAGAAGGCAGCTGAGCTCCTGGTGTCGAGGTTGTCTTGACATCAGGTTGGCTTTGTCCTACAAAGTAGAAAGGTAGGAATTGTTTGCTGCCCCTTTCCAGGAACTATAATGTTGGGATGATAGAAGTGCAACCTGCTTATTTTCATGTTTTCAGTATCCCCAGTGAAAGAAAGTGGAAAGCTTTCTGTATTTCTTGAGTTTTAATTTTCACTTTTGTCTTTTGTTTTCTCCCTCTTGCATCCTGAATTTCAGCACAAAAGTCTGTGTAGGATTTTGGCCTCATTTGTGGTTCCAGCAATATATCTGATACTTAAAATTTCTGTCAGTAAAAATCCTTTCATGTAAAATAATGAAATCTGATTGTTTTTAAGAACACCTTGTAGGATTCATTTCGGTTGAACAGAACTACTAGATAGTGTGTTATTTGCACTGCACTGAAAGTATGTTATCAAATGGCACAAGGTTCCTGCTTTATGGAGGACTCATCTTAAATTTCTTTTTTGCCAGAGGAAGGAAATTGTCAACATACAGAAGTAGTGGCCAAGTACCTTATGCTCATTCTGATGTGAAGTTGTGGTTCTTGTATTAAATGAGAGATAATTGCAGCACATCTTTCTTCAATTAATATATAGTAATACTAAAACCAAACTGATGTAGTTAAAGTGATAACAGGAAATAAAAAGTGAAGTATACCTGGAGAGAATGTAATGCTACTTTCATGAAGAAATCAAATAGTGCATTGGTTTGGGCTCTGTTTTGTTCACTTCCTTGCTCATTAGGAAATTGAATGCTGCTATGGCTGAAAAAGTAGTTGGTATTTTTCTACCTTAATCTCTTGAACCAAAAATATTCTGATTGTATTCTTGTTCTGTGTTCCTTCTTACTCTGCTGTTTATGTCACACAAAGAAGGGGAAGGGAGAAAACGACAACATGAAAATCCCAGAGCCTCACAAAGGAAAACAGATAAAAGGAGAGAGAAAGAAAGATAGTTGTGAAGAATTTAAGCTTCTGAAGGATGCCAGATTCCGTATGAGAAATTGTTTCTAAACTGGTTGGGAAGTATTTCAATTCATCTAGGAGGAAGTATTATCTTGTTAAACAGTTAAAATTAAGTTCTCTCTGTTTTAGTGATGCTGTTTAAGTAACTGCTTTTCAGCTTTTGGTTGTGAGTTTGCTGCTATAACCTTTCTTTGTTTCTTTTTGAGTATGTGAAAAGTTTATTTAAAGAAAAGTGGTCAGAAATGTTCTTCTGCTCTGTTAAATATATATTTCTTGCTGTGTAGTAACTAAGCTGCTTCTGAAAGAAGAATCTGTGAATTGTATTGCAGATTACCTAGGAGATATTTTCTTCATGGGTTTGTTTATATTATGTGAAGAGAAGACTTTGCTAATATGCTTCTGATGGATAGTGGAGAGCTAACGATCCTACATGTTTGTAGCATTGGTTCGTTAGGAGCAGCCTTTCTTCCTATTATGGGAAATAGTGAGCTGCATTTAGCAGGAGGTACGGATCTGTCATGTAAACAGAAGGAGAGCCTCACTACCAGCTCAGTGCAGTACATAGACACGTGGTGAGGGCACAAAACCACATTGAATGCTGAAGGAATACAGAAATAAAGTTGGGACTCACTGTAATGAAGCAACTATTTTGATACAGTACAAAAGAATGCTGCTGATCTGCATTTAGTAATCCATGTACAGGAACCCGGTAGTCTGTTCTCACTTACCTGCTATGATGACAGTGTGCTCTGTGCTGTTGTATCATAATGTGAAAATCTTTGTTGCCTTTACCTTAGTTAACTTTTTTCTTATGCGGGATCAGCCTCTTACTGTGCTGTCTCTGTAAACATGGCGAACAGTTTATTCTGTCCCCTGAAAACTGGACCCAGGTTTTGAACTGGGGCCTTGTTGAGGTTGTAGGGCTCAGCAGATACAGGATGTGTTTTACAAACTCTAGCGTGCAGTGTTCTCTCTCTATCTCTGTCTCTGTCGCTTTCATGTGTGCACACACTGCAGCTGATGTGTAGCTGACAGGGTGACCTTTAATGCTAATATTCAGGTGCTTATGGGCTCTAATCTCAGTCCCTTTCTTCTGACCAGCTACTTCACTGTTTTCCACCCTAAATTGTTGTAGAAGATAGGTATAGCCTTTTTTTTTTGTCACTTTTCTCCATGATGTTATTTAGAACTTGAATATGCTTAGATCAATACCACATGCTTTGGTGGAAAAAACCTGTGCTTGATTTCTGAAGGGCATGCAGTGAGGGGAAATAAACATTTGTAAAGGCTTCCTATTCCATTATGTAGTAGTATTTCTGTAAACTTGAACGATGAATTTGTGTTTTATGAAGGGCAGAATCGTCTTCTGTAAGGAGTTCCACGCACTTTCAACAGTTTTGTTGTATTGACACCTTCATTGTTCTGTAGACGAAAAAGATGTGGGGAGGACTGAGTGGGGTTATATGCTGATAGATAAAAGGAGAGCAGTAGAATAGATTAGAAGCTGATAAAAGGAAGTTAAACTCAGTTTGGAATAACTTTTTTTTCCTCTACTCCAGATTCTGTACTTCTCCCCACTCCTCTTTAAAAAAAAAAAAAGAAAACAAACACAACAGCTCTTCAGAGTTTTCTGTAAAGGCTTATTTGTGTAAATGAAGCAAAAAAAAAAAGTGTTCATAGAAAAGCTGTAATCCAGTGTAATTCAGAATATCTGTCAGGAAGCTTCAAAATTTCTGTACTGCTAAATTACTTAAAGTGGAATTTATCTAACATATATACTTGCAAATAATGAGAGTTTTCAAACTCCTTTTTCTTGTTTTATTTTCCGCAATAGGAAGAAACAGAAAACAATTCATAGTGTGGTGATGGGAAAGTAACATAAGGCAGTGATGGAACTGATGAAGTGAGAAGTACAGATTCTAATGAAGAACTGCTAGAGCAGAAAACACTGATGCTGGAAGTCCTGCTCATTTCAGTTACTGAACTCGCTATCAGTTTTAGTATGATAAACAAAAATTGTTACCATAATTAACTAATTCTGGTGTCTTCAAGGGTGTGGTATCCTCAGGCGTAGTCTCCTGTGATTTGTTGTTTTTTTTTCTTTGCTTTTAGTTGTTGCCTTTAGTTGGAACCATGAATTGTGTTTTCTTTGTCAGGACATGTATACGCTACAAAACTCTGAAGTACTGTATACTTTTGGAAAAAGAGTAAATATTTCCATATGCCTCTGGGCATGGAGGGGTAATTTGTCTGATTTTTCCCAGAACATCCGGAGACTGAGAACTTCTGTTGCAGGCTACACATGGCTTGGTGTTATTGGCCTGTACTGGTTCTAAGGGAGGGAAATTGCTTGCTTGCTTTAACAAGATTTGATGTCTTAATGACTTAAAAACAGTGATGCTCTTCTCATACATATAGCTGTAATGTCAATTACTTTAGGTTCTTTTTCTCAAGCAACTTTAAGCTTTTATTAAAGAAGAAAGCAACTTTATTATAAATATAGCTTGCTTTTTTGTTTTCTATTGAGCTAAAGCAGAGTCTTCCATTTCACTGGGGCTTGCATGATTCTGTTCTCAGCTCTTCCTGCCCTGCTTGCTTTACTGCTCTGATCTGTCCTCTTGGTTACCTTTCCCACTGATTTCGCATTCCCTTCAAATCTGATCACTGAAGACACTTTATTTCAGATTGTTGAGAAAACTTAATGGTAAAGAGTGGTGAGATAAGTCAGCCCTCTGGTGTTTCTTTTCAAGGTTTGTATATTCATACATCATTTTGGGTTTAGAGTTGAATTGTGTGTTTAGCTGATCAGATTATTAAACTATTTCATGTATAGCATTGAGAATTGTATTTAATGAGAATGTATTAACATCATCAGATGCCCTACATTTTTTCAGTCACGTCTACAGCTGAGTTTTTAGTAGTACTTCCGTTCCATTCATTCATTTTAAATTAGTGTTATCTTATTTTAATACATCAAGCTACGTTTTGACCTTGAAATGATTTTGCATGGGATCAGGAGGATGCGTGTCCTTACAATTATCTGCGGTGTCTGCTGACTTTCAAAAAGTGTTCTTCTATTGTTTTTGTTTCTATCCTCTTGGAATGTCCCCAGTGTTCTTGCTGTTGCTGAAAGAATAACACAATGTATGCGGAAAGATCCTCTTAAATTGTTTTGTGATTTGTTCTTTTGTACGCTTTTTTGTTCTGTTATTTGCTGTAGTCTCTGAACTCAAGATGTAGCTTATCCATGAAATTGGCAGTCCTTCACATAGTCCAAACACTATTAAAAATTAATACAGTCTTCAGAAGAGACAAAAAAGTACAAGAGACTACTGGTCTTAGCAGAAGGCAGACTACAGTTCAGATATATAAGCTGTCTTTCATATTGCATTACTAAAATCCCTGCTGCCCTGAAATTATTAGAAGAAAATAATATTTTAAGCCACTTAAGAGGTTGTCTTTTGTGACCCTGGAAGCAGTAGCATGTGCAGCAGATGAACTGTGGGAGATCAAGGATTGAACAACTGATAGAATTGGAAGGAATAAATGCATGCTTGATTGAATTAAAATGAGTGATGCTATGTGCTTATGTTAAATGACCTACCTTAGACTTGCTATACAAATAGCTTTATGTACTTCACTGAAGAGTCATGATTCACATCTTGTGAATTGATGAATAAACTTGCTTATCAGTAAAATACTTAATATGAAAGTCAGGTTATGCTTTTGAGACAGATTGGTGACCATGCTTTAACATCTTAATTTAAATGTGCATCTCCTGGCAACCCTTTTGTCTTTCTTAACAAAATTTGGCTATGAAATGTCATTGGTACTAACATAATTACCACCAGCTTAACACTGAATGTACGTAAGGAGGGCAACCTACGGAACTACTGGTGGTCTCTTTTGCATATGCAATTTTTTTAAATATGGGATCTCTTCCAGGACGGCTCAGTTAGAGGTCTTGTTAATCAGGCCATTGTTTGAATTGATCTCACTTGAATTGATTCTCATCAATTGCCAACACTATCAGCAACCAGTCATCTTTTTAAGGCTGAAAGGTAAAACAGCAGCACAAAAGGGTGCTGATGGTATTACATTCTCTGGGGTAAAAATTGCCAGTTTCTCATTCCAGTTACGTCCTTTTTTCCTGTATGAAGGTCTGGATTCATAATTATTATTAGACAATGATTATCTTAGCATCTTTATGAATAAATTGAAGTTCAAATCATGCAAGACTGATTTCCTAATATTTGAAAAATTATTACTACTATTTCTTTGATTGTATTGTCCTTTTTATCTTATCCAAACTGTAGTTTTCTGTATTTTCTTGGCAAATTATTTGATCTGGAAAAATGTCATTCTCCTGGTGTAACCACTGACTACATTTACCTTCAGGTTTTTCTGAAGATGTACATTACTGGTTTTTTTGTTCTTTGTATTCCTTCAGTATCTTTCCTGGCTTGTCTTTCAAAACAATTTAAAATATGGTCTGAATTTCCAAACTTAATTCAAGTCAAATGATATTTTGTTTCTCTCTATTGTTCCATTTATTGCGTAGCCCGTATCTATATTCTCCTGGTTATCTTACCAATTCGTTCTTGTATAAGTTTTTACAAGTGTACTGGAAATAGCTGTTAGACTGGAGGAAGGAGAATCAAATTTACTCATTTGCCAAAGGGAAGACTGAAATGCTTGCTAAATAATTGAATTCTGATGAGTTTCCTTCCTGGTCAGCCTGCACTTGTATTGAGAACAGCTCAAAAAAAAGAAACCCAGCAGGATTCAGGTTTGAGGAATAATGGGAGAGATTAGATGGCTCAAGATAAGAGCTGGGTGGATTTGGAATAAGGGCTCGGTGAGAGGGGAAGAGAAGTTAGTGCCTCTCTCATAGAGCAGTGTAACTTCTTTCCTCCTTTTTGTTACCAGAATATAAGCAGAGTTGAGTGCCTGGAGATGCTTGTTGAAAGTGCTTCAGTTAAGTTATCCAAAAGATGTTGATGTGTGCCAACCCCAATAACACAGAGATGTCCAGATCAGTGTGTAGGCATGCTGTGATAATGTGCGTTGCCAGAAATATATTTTCCAAAAGGATCACAAATTTTCTCCTACAGTGCAACTCCCACCTCTCCTCCTCTGTCCTTTTTACAATGACATTTGCGTAGATGGTGCTTTACAGTTTAAAGTAATACGCTGCAAGCCTGCTGGTGACAAGGCATAGTGTTATCACTCGCTGTATTATCATAGTTTCTTGGACAAAATAATGGTTTGTGATTAAAAAGGGAAGTTGGTATATATTAAAGGAAATCACATGGTTCAGCACTTATTTTTTTCTATTTCTTTAATGATTTTCTAGTCATGCATTGAACTGATAGTAACAGATATCGATACAACTAAGTCTGCATGGATAAAATGTGGAAACAAAGGCTGACTTTGAGAACAGACAAGGTGAAAATGAATTCTGTGGTCCTCAGCTCAGTGGGATGCCTTTCTTTGAGAAGTGTTGGATTGCTGTGCTCTGTACATGGGAGAGGGAGAGAAGTGTGGGTGTTTTTTTTCCAATTTCACTTGATATTCAGCAAAATACAGGATCTACAGAAGAGGAATTTGGTTTTCTTTACAAATTTGGCATTAAAGTGTCTTCAGGACTTTGTCTTGTACTACCAGCAATATTGTAAGTCAAATAGTAACAGATGAGGGTCACAGCTTGAGTTTCTCTAAGCCAGTATTTCATTAGAATAGCAGGCCCATGTGCAGGACAGGCTGATTTGAAGTCTTCTGTTTACTGAATAACTGACACTCTCCGATGGGTTATTTGTTTAGCACATTAGAGGTTTTCGGAGAATTTCATCTGTAAGTATTGTTTGAATATGCTAAATGTTCAGGCATCTGTAATGTGCAAGTATTATAAGAACTTGCTTTAGCATAATTGTTTACTGATTTATATTTATTGTGTGTTTTGGATGATTGGGATAGACTATAAGACAGTTGTGTATTGCCTGTTAATTGTGACTAAGAAATGTACTGTGATATTTCCTCTTGAATGAGAATTATACATCACTTTCTAATGGTGCCCACATCATGTTGTACTGTTGCAGTACTGACTTCCAGGTTTTGACCTCCCTGTACAGGTGGTCAGCTTTCTAGGTTTAATGAAGTTTTCCTTTGGATACTCGAGTAATAAAAGTTGCAATTGCCTTTTATTCTAATGTACGGTAATTCAAGCTACTGTCTGTTCTCCAAAATGTTCAGTAATGTATCTCATGAGTAGATCAGACAAACTTCCAGTAGTCACCTCTTTCCATTTAGGGGCTATAAAATATGGATGTTTGTGAAGAAAGAACTGACGCCAATTTATAACTTCAGTGAGGAAGTGTGGAAAAGAGAACACAGGCAGACTGAAAGTACGGAGTGCAGTAAGGCAGCCAGAAATTAAGGGCAATAAAGGAAAAAAAGATGTCTATGTTGTTTTATTTAGTCCCATTAAAAGAAAAAAAAAAAATGCACAAAAAGCCTATCAGTGAGGCTCTTGTAGCAGTACCTCTCCAGAGTATTTGGTCTGTCTTTCATGTCATTCCTCAGTGGTCTAATTATTTACCCCACCTTGTTATCCACCCTTTCAAACAAAATTGTTATGAGTTCTCCTGAACCAGAGAAGACTTTGTTTGTGCCGTGTTTCCCTGACAAACCAGTGTAGCTCATTGAGTTGCCTGACTCTTGCCTGAAGTCACATCCTTTTAAACTCCCAACACTTAGACTTGTTTTCTGCAGTAGGCCTGCATTGGTCTGTCCATTGCAGGATGGTGCACTGCCACTTCCCTCTCTTCTTCCCAGTTAAAAAATGTGATTTAATAGCTGAGGTGAGACGTCAGTTTGTGCTGCTGAAGCATGGGATCATTCATTTTGCTGAAGCCAAGACTTTGCCATCGCATGAAGCACTTCCATGTTTTCTGGATGGTTTGTGCTCTTCTGGGTGGTATAAATCTCTTGTGCTTGTAGCAGAGGTTTCCAATAATGCTACTGATAACTACTGCTGTTTTTGGAAGTGCAGCCCATGCATACCTGCATTCCAATAATAGATATCTTAAGTCACTGAAAAATATTTCTTTACAAATGAAGATGTAGGGTTTACTATTTTTCATGGTTTCTGTATTTTGTTCTTCTGTTCAGCTGTTTTCTTTGTTTTGCTTTATGTATGTCCCAGTCTCTTACTCAGCTTGCCTTGGCTGTGGAGAGAAGGAGGAAAGATATTCTGGAGTGGAAGTAGTTGCTCACTACAATGTGAATGTGTCATTACTGCAACTAACTTTATCATTTTGAGAGGTGCTCATTATGCAGCACCTCCTAGAATAACTTTATGACCAAAAAAGGCGTGAGGAGTAGGAATGTGATAGTAAGTTTTACTGTTTTAACAGTCATATGAACCACCAGTTATTCCATTAGCTGAGGGAGGTGGAGGAGAGACTTCTCTAATTCTTTTTCATGCCCTGAAAAGTATCACGTTACAAACAAATAGTGAAGTATGAGACCGGGCATCTTGGTTACCAATTAACTGAGGAATACTGTATGGTTTGTAGTGGACTTCTGTCCTTCTTCTTTGGAGAAAAAAGCATTCTAGAGTTTTGTGTGGGAGTCACAAACTAATTATCCTTTTCGGTTTTAAAAAGAAAGAAAATAAACTTCCTGAGGAGAGTATTCTAGTTATAATTTTTTCATGCCTTTGCTAAATTAACTTCTAAGAAGAAAAGCTTCAGTTACTTCATTGGACTACCTATTTTTGTGACAAGCAGAGAGCCATTCAATCGCCTTATTAATAAATAGCTTAAATTCCACATCATTTCCCAAGTGGAGAGATTCTTGACAACAGAAGCATGTCCATAGGATTTGAGATTGATCCAAGCTCAATCTTCAGAAAGCTTGTGAATTTGAAGTCTGGTGGAAAGGCTGTTGGATGCATTTATGTAAACAACCCTGTGCACCTTTCCCACATATGCTATAACTTGAACTATGCACCCTTTCCTTGCTTAGCAGCCACTGTTACAGCTGGCCTGTCACAACCCCTTAGTCACTGGATGAAAATATGTTGTTCAGCTGTCTAATTTAGTAATGCTATTAATCAGCAGTTTGTCACCTGCAAGTTTCTACTACAGTAACAGCCATGGGGAAGCAGGTTTCTTGTGATCAGTGTGATTTTCTGTGTCTGTTTTAATTTCTTTAATGCTGCTGATAGAATTCATTCATGTTGGAGACTGGGAAATTTCTTTTAACCTTAGCTGTTGTTTTAAAAGAAGATCTTCGATGAGGTCAGTTTCTCTCTCATGTTTTACTGTTCTGTACTATGGACTACAAACATCGTATTTCTACAGTCCTTTGAGGAAGAGGACAAATAATTGCTGCTCTTAATGTAATTACCATTGCAGTAATGGATACGATGACCTTATTTCTCTGCCCTTATGTTCAATAAAGAAACGCCAAGGAAATTATGATAAACCTGTTCATATGAAATCCAGGAAGATCACATATTATGCCTTTGTATAAAAACCAAAACTAGTATTTTCTCTTCTTGAGGACAGCATGCTGGAATGACAAGACATAATATTTTGATTTAATCAGTATTCTTCAGATACGCTAAGAAATATTCTTATGTTCCTGACCTAAAAGTAAGTTTTTGTATGTGAGCTATAGGAAAATTGCTGCAACAGTTCTTAGATTCTCAAGCAGCAGTTTTATACAAATACAGTGGTATGACACAAAAAAGTGAAGTTCTCCCAAGCTTTTGCATGCTTACATTTCAAAGGCAGTTAGCACAACATGGACTTTTTTTCTGTCTGAGTTGCTTAAAGATGCACATTCATATCCTAAATAAACAGCAAAATATACATTTAAACCAAAAAGGATGGTTTAAACCACCTCAAAAATGAAGGTGAGTGTTTTTAAAAAGAATAAAGCATTTGAAAGTCCTTCACAACTGAAGGTTCTTCCTAAAAACCTTCACTGAGTAACTGAAGTTTTTTTTTTTCCAGTATTGTATTTTGGCAAGAGTTGTACACACGAGTTTCAGCTGGGAGGCGTTTCCTGAGGAAACTGAGTAGGATGTAGAAACTACAATCTTACCTTGCAATACTATAGTCCCAGAACTGTGCAGATGAAGCCGTATCACCATAACGTTAGTAAATGAAACATTTAAAAAATTGCCATGTAAAAGTGTAAGTAAAAAAACAGAATGGAGATGACAAATCCTTTTCAGGCAAATGTAGCGATGTGTTACATTGGTCTCCACACACAGATTGGAGCTTGCTTCCCCCTTTTCAAAGAGCATCCTGTTTGTATTCCTACTTCGCATGTTGTCTGATAAAACCTTAGGTTTTTTATGATGGGCTGAATTATGCTGCATTGGAGAGTGCATTACTTATGCTTGCATTAAAGAATTTGCTGATTTATATTTTCTGTACATTTTAATTGAACCACTTATTTTTCATGAAACTGGGACTTTGTACCGAGAAGAAACCAGCTATCTTTGAAATGATGCAAGGCATTAAGTGGTTACTCAAAGAGCTTGTGGGTTCTCCATCCCTGTCAGTACCAATAATGTACCTGGTGAAACCCCTGAGAAATATGAGCTACTCGGAACTGTTGTAAAAAGAACATTGGTCTGAATGGCAGCCAGTGGTCACTTCCAACTGAAGGTTTTCTATGATTCCAAGTGTCCTTTCAAATATTATTTGAGTTCTGCTACAGCAAACTGCAGATAATGGCCCACTGCTTAGTCTCAAACTGATTATCAACCTGAATTGCTATGTGTAATCACCTTTTCAGTACCTGTTTTGTCAGACATAGTAATTGATCAAATCAGTGTATCATATAATTCATCAATGTAATTAAAACATGATTTTTCTCTTATTTTCAGTAGTACCCTGCATGCTTGTTTTTAGAACTTCATTTGTCAGAGCCCAAGACCACAGGGCAGTAGAAAAAGACGTTAAGTGCTGAGAATTACATCGTTTCATCCTATGTATTACTCTAGGCTGCTGATCTTAATAAATTAGGTATAATATAATGGTGTGACTTACACCAGATGGGTATTTGATATTCAGGCTGTGCTTAAACTTTTGTGAGTGTGGGAGTAGCAAAGTAGTTTAATATTAAGGAAGTAGCAAAACAAAATGTTATGGATCAGAAAGCATGTTATATCAGTTATCTGAGTAACAATAACTGTAATTTTAAAAGTTACTCTCAACAGTTCATTGGAAAATGAATTAATTATAAGTCTGGGTTGCAAGGTTTCAAAACTGCATTGGAATTTCACGATAGCTGTGGGTGGTGTTATCAGTGAAACACATAGCATCTCACACTGTTGTGGCACTATGCTGGGCTAAGTCAAGCATGGTGGAAGACAGGGCTCCGCTGATATTTCCCTGACATTTCCATGAAATAGTATGCTAGCCATACATCTAAGTTCATTCTGGGACCTCAGCCTTTTCTCTCTGTCCCTTACTGGCTTATGTATTTGTAGCACACCACCCAAATGTGAACTCTTCACCCCACGTTCTGTAGTACCCAACTGCTCCTGCATCCCTGCACTGAAGTGGTAGTTCTCCTGTGTTCCTAAGGCTATATTCCTGAAGCACATGTTCTGAGGTGAACAAGCTTGAGCGCTTCCTGTGGACAAATACCTCTGGAGGTGCTTTGCTGAGTTGCCAGAGAAGTTAAACCACTGCCTTCAATGTCGTTACTATGCTGGTATGAGTGAGTCAGGAAGAAGGAACTACTAATTTGTATATGGTGTACTTGGTTTGCAACCAGAGCCAGTCCTGTTTCCCTTTTTCCCAGCTCCTGTATTCTGCGAAGATTGATGATGATTGTTGTGAAATGAGAAGCCCAGATGGTATTTTATATTACTGAAGTTTCATTTTGGTTTAAAGGTCTGGAGCATAAGAACAAGTAAACAATGCACATGTGTAACAAAATAGAAATTGCTTACATGATTTTTGTTTCTGGTTGCTCTGGGCAGGATTTGACAGTGTGGTCTAGCAGTATTTTGAATGATCATTTTAAAAAATGTTAAGAAAATTTAAAGCTAGTGCTATTTATTCATGTACACATGTATAATTTTATCTAGTTATCAGTCATTCTGCATTAATTTCTCATTTTAGTTTATAATTGCAATGTTTTTGTTTGGTTTGTTTGAAAAATGAGTGCTTGATGTGAAGTCACTCAAGCACTGATTGCTGGAGTATACTTGATGTCTGAATGTATATTTATTATATGGTACAAAACTATAAAGTAGGACAAAATAAAAATAGTAAAATAACAGTCATTTGCTGGTTCATGATTCCAGTGCTTATGTTCTTTGCTATGAAGAGGTATGATGGGATCAGAGGGCAAAGTCCTACCTGGTTACCTAATTTGAAAAAACTTCTGGAATCTGCTAAGGATTTAATTTAGATTGAGTTAATAGATGAAATCATTAAATTCTATGAGAAGCATAATGAAGAAACCTTAAGCAGAAGAACGTGTTACCAAAATGCTTAACTCAGCAAGTTTGTATACTTAATGATAACATTTTTAGAAATATGTCCCGTGTCAAATATGTTTAGCTGTTAAATAATGTTTTTGTGCATTCTTGGAACGAATTACTGAATGCAAACATTTAACCAAATATAGAGGGTCATGATAAATAACCATTACCTCGTAGAACCTGTTAGGATATGTTTAATATGACACTGTAATACCTGTTCTTGCTAAACAAGAATCTTGCAGGATGTAAGTACTTCACGGAAGTGCTGTGAGGTAATGCAACTTGATTGTTGCCTTGCAGGACAAGAATAACTAGAAAATTGGGGTTATTTTAGAATTGTGCTGGGGATGAGTATTGCATGAGGCAAAAGAAGAATTAAGTCCAAAAATAGTCGAATGACAGAACTGAGTACTTCTGACTGTTCTGTTTTGTTGACCAAAACATTTTAAGCTTGCGTTTCCCTCATTAGGCTTAGTGGATTGATTTGAGACTTGTGTTTTTTAAGTGAGGGTCTTTTGTGGAAAGGTGCCTGGAAGTTCAAGATACCACAACCTTGTTCATTGAGTGCTGAAGAAAACAGAACTCAGATCTGTAGGTTAATGCGGTGCTTGAGGACATCACCACTGTGTTTTTAACACAACCATTTGCTGCAGCTGTTGCCCTGGATGTTTAATCCTAAATTTGCTCACTATTCCTGTCTCTTACTGTGTCTGTCAGCCACCTGGTATCATTGTCTTTTCTCATTAAGTATGTTTCCTGTGGTGTTCATTCTGCACGGTCCGTATATTGGAGCCATTAAATTTCAGTGATGTTTTCTGTGGGGATGATCTCTCTTAGCTATTGTTTTCTACCTTGCTTTGTTTCTTTCTAATTATCTTGGCTATCTCTTAATTAGCAAGGAATCTTTGGTAATAATCATAACAAGAAGCATAATGTTAATTTTAGAGCTGACATGCTAGCAGAACAGTAATGAGAATTGCAGTTTTATCTTGAGAAATGTTATTTGGAGTTAGCATTACCAGATAACTGCTTTTAGGAATACAGAAAACAGTGAACCTATTTGTAATCTTACTACTTGATGAAACATAACCTGAAGATGTTGCATACAAGTCTGTGGAATTTACTCTGTTCATTACTGTTGACTGCTGAAGTAGCTGTCACCACTGGTGCAGATGCTGCATGTAAATGCTGGGAAGCAAACTTGTTCTATGCTACATTGTGATAAGTACCTGCATCCAAAATCTGTTTTCAGTGAGTAGACACCATTGGCTACAGGCGTAGCGATCTGTAAAAAAAAAAAAAAAAAAAGTGACACAAACTTTCTCTTGGCTGATTTTAGAGATCTGATCTCTTCCATTCTATGTTCAAGTGCCAAATCCAGCGTGGGTAAAATCTTTAGGGAACCTAGCTAGACATGTATGTTTATTTTACAGGTGCGAAGTACAGCTTAAAGGCTTCTTTTCCTAAACGTGACCAAATCCCTTTACAAATTTTTTTCTCAGAAGATTCTATAGACACAACCAACTTCCATGAGAACAGAAATATGTATTTCTGTTTACAGAAACAATATCCTGTCCAAGATCGAGTCTCTCAAAGCATAGTGAGACTAGGGAAGTGTTTTTAATAGAAAGAAAAAAAAGAAGGAAAGACTTGGGATGTTTGTTTGGCATGTTCAGTTTTGCTTTATAAACATGAGGTTAACAATTACATTTTTACCTTCTTTTTACTTTATTTTTTCTTCCCTTTTTTCTAATGCCATACTGGGAAATTGTTTTAGCTATGATTTTCCTAAGGAATCAGGTCAAAGGAAACCTCCTTGCTTGCATCTTTTACTGGAATATATAACTATGCTTAGTAGTATGTAATATTATCAGATATGGTATGCAGTATTTGCCCATAAGTGTATGTGTGTGTACAATGTGTACCTTATGCGCAGTACATTTTTAATGAAGTTGTTGGTAGTTGCTGATAGGAGGTGGAGTGAACCAAACAATCAAAGATGAGGTGGAAGAAAGCATTAGCAGTGATGGTTCAGGATAATTCTGCAGTTCAGTAAGCTTCAGTAATTATATGGGATGATTGAGTTAAGACTCTTGTGTTCTGTGCAGGGTGTAGCTGAGAAAAACAAAACTCTGTTTGTTTTGAAAAAGAAAAAAAAAATCCACTTCAAAATGGAGCATTTTTTTAATGCATAATACTGTGCCATGTAAGATCCCACTGCTTTGCATCGTTGTAGTGAAATGATCAAAGGAGGAGAAGGCTTCTCTTGGGAACTTAATTACTATTCAAACTTTTTTTTCCAGGACTTCAACAGTTATGCTGATAAACCTTGTGTTTTAAACAATGGGGTACTGTTTTTGTAGCACAGTTTTTAGTTCAGTCTTTTTTTCTGTTTAGCATAATGAACTAGAAATGTAAAAGAATGTAGTTTGCTTGATTTTTTTTTATTTTATTTTTTTCTCAGATCAAGGGTGGGGGGAAAACAGTGGAACTGTGTATGGAATTAATTTTTTTTTTGTACAGTTATTTTAGGTGTAAGTTACACGGTATTTGATTGCTTTCAGTTCCCTGGGGGAAAAAATTCATAACTGGTAATTTCGATCAATATTGATCTGTAAATAAAATTGACAAAAATAGCAAATTTGTGGCTTGTTCCCTGGGATCATAGTTTAAGTTGACCAATTTTTTTCCCTTCAATATTATTTTAATATTCCCCTTTGAATGTCTTCTTTGAGTTATAAGGAAAATGATGGGACGTCAGAGACTTTGAAGATTCCTTTATGTGGTAGCTTATTTAAAACAGAGCTGACGTGGATCCCATCAGTATGCAGAAAGTTGATTCAACCTTGTTTTGATAGTAACAGACTGTTAGCAAGGGTCATCTATTCACTGCTGCATCTGTTTGCATAAGTAGTTTGCAGTTTTTAAATAATTTGCTGAAAACACTGAAAATATGCAATTTGGCTAGCTAACTTAATTTTATTTTCTTAATGCATTTGTAATGTATTGAGAATCTTGGTAGGCAGAAGCCAAGTGAATACAGAGTGATAGCAGTAGTTTTTGAAGTCTGCTCCATTGCTTTTCTTTCCAAGTAGACATTTAACAAAACAAAGTGCTGAAATGTGTGAATATAAGATGTGGATTTCATTTTTAAGCTGTGACTTTTAGAACTAAGTAGTAGATCTTCTGTGAACTCTGTAGTGGAGTGAGGGGTACTACTTTTTTTTGTAGATTTGAGTTGTACAGCACAGTGTAATGAGCTTACTTTATTCAAATCATGTGTTCTCAGCAATTTTCTGTTATTATAGGTACTATAGGTACTGGCTTTTACTAATGTGTGAACTTGTTTCTACACGTATCAATACTTTGCATAGTGATGGTTAAGTCTGCTGCAGTACTGAGATGTTTGTTGTGATTTTTCAGATGCTTCTTCATCACCTAATTCTGAAGTCTCTGAACCAGGCTGCTCAGATAACTTCAGTGTCTTAATAACATGCCACAGAAAAGGCAATGTAGTCTGCTCTGTATCTTGGACTTAAAGTATGTTTAGGGACGAGTCTTTGACCTTCCCACAGCTTTGGAGTATATCAAAGAGTGTGTTCATACTGTTAGGCTCAAATTCTTATCTGTGAAGCTAGCTTGGGCTCAGAACCAGTCAGTGGTCTTCTTTTCAAGTGAGAAAGTGAAAGTGTGAGCATACATCCAAATGAAAGACTCTTGGCACCTTTAAAGGTCTTTAAAGCCCTCTGTTTCACAGTGATGTGAATTGCCTGTTGTCCTTAGCAAAGAAGCTGTAATGTGTTAAGGAATGGGCCAGGGTGTCCTTGCCATTTGTTAATATAGGTACTGGAGGCTGCGAAGCAACTCATCTTCAGCTCCTAAATCTGCTGTGAAGCAAGTGGTATGGCTATGTTTGTGAACTGACTTATCATCCTCTTCCTTCCTGGACAAATGTGAAGACTGTTCAGCTGAGAAACTGGCTTTGTCCTTGGGGAATCTGATCTGTGCATCTCCTGAGGTGGCTGCTAAAGTTACTGGGGAAGGTGGTTGAGGAGAGAGGTTGTGTGGGCTGGTATCAGCTTTTTGTAGGAAGAGAGAGGCACCAATACTTTGTGATGCTTGAACGTGGGATGAGACTTAGGTATTGATCTCTACCTTGTAACATGTGTGCCTGTGAAGACCTGAGACCTATTTGCTCATGTGTTTTTGGTTTGCAAAGCAGCAGTGGGCAGCTAATCCTGAAAGAGAGAGAATGGGGGAAAAAAAAACCAAAAGAAAAACTTTGTGGATGGCTGGTTCTTCCATTAATAGATAATGCACACCCGCTATGCGTATGAGAGGCCTGGATGTGTCCAAACTACAGCTCCAGCAGCACTTGGAGGCTGTGTCAGTGCTGGGGCAGAGCCCTGCAGTCAGTCAGCCATGCAGGCACTGGGCAGGAGGATCGCTGGCTCCCAGGCAGCACACTGCTGTGTGGGCAGCACCCACGCTGCGGCAGGCAGGGAGGCTCCTGGGTGTAAGAGCACTGACTGTTGCCAGGATGGTTTGCTATCAGGAACAGTTTCATGAAAATACGTAGTTAGTATCTAAGGAATAATCTGCCTTTTTTTTTTTGTCAAACGAAGCAGCTTTGCTGCATAGAAAAATGTTATTTACTTATTGCTGTCTGATTCTAAGGGCAGCACCGTAACATTCTTTAACAATACATAAAATAAGGGCAGCAAGAAACCTGAATCTGTTCATCTTTTTCTCGCTGGGAATTCTGGAATAAATGATGTGTCCACTGCCTCAGCTACAGTGATGAGAGCATATTACTGCTTGACTCATGGTGTTTGCTGCTGTTGCCATGGCTGTAGGAGCTATCCTGTGAAATGTTTCTGTGCATATTTTTTTAATAGAATTTAACAGATCTGGTTGGTGTTAACAAGTATTTAGGGTCTTTGTTTTCAGTGAGAGATGTGTTTAAAAGTAGCATGTTCAGAAATACTGTGTTAGGAAATCATTGTGGTTTAGGATAAATGCTGTTCCTTAATACTTAGAAAGCATGTTGTGAAGCAGATGCAAATCTCTTAAGCACTGCCTCTACAAACTGGCATCGTTTTCTTATTCAGTCTCGAGAATTGATGAAAATTCTGGTTGCTTATTTACTTTTTTTTTTTTTACAAACTATGAAATAGACATGGTCTTTCAACGTATGGAAACATCTGTGTTAACAGAAGCTGTGTTTTATTTATCAGTATGTGCCTATTTTAAACATAGTGGTGTGTTTGTGTGTGTTTACCTACATCTGTGTTAGAGAGTGAGTTTGGCAGATAGTTTTCTGTCATATTGCTTTTTAGTTATGTTAATGTAATTGTGTCTTCTTCCTGGATTATGACTTGAAAAACAGGTAAGCTTGAACTTACGCAGCAATATAATGATTGATTGAAGGTTGCTTTCCAGCCAGTCTCAGTTTTTATTTCCAGTAAAATAACATTGATCAGGCCAGGGGGACTATTTTCACTAAGGAGATTTCAGAAGACTTCTTAGGCTTTGTTAAAACATCAAGTTGATGTAATGTTTGTATCATGAAAGTTGTTTTTTTTTCTTTCCATTTGCGTTTCTTTACTCTTGATGTTTGTGTTATTACACGACTTACTTCAATTCATGGTGAGCGTTTTGTTTTTTGCTTTGTCTTGCTTTCTCAAAATCTGTTGTGCATGTTTCTCTTATTTGGTTTTGGTTCAAAAACTGAAAACCAGAGAGAAAACTTGCAGTTTTGGTCCCCGTATGCATCTGGCTATGTTTGCAAACAGTACGTAAGAAAATGGTATTTCAGTGTGCATAATAATAAGGCATTACTATTTCTCTTTGTAGAGTGCTCATTTGGCTATGATCGATACTCTTATGATGGCTTATACTGTAGAGATGGTCAGCGTTGAGAAAGTGATTGCATGTACTCAGCAGTATTCATCCTTTTTCCAAGCTACGGATCTACCTTATGACATAGAGGATGCTGTCATGTTCTGGATAAACAAGGTATGAACAATGGAAAAGCAAACCATGATTTTACTTGTAGTCCGTAAGATTGCATTAGAGATGAGTGGATAGGGATATGTATATACATAGGTGTATCTGGCAGGGACTGTTTTTCATCTGCTGTTTGTGGATAACAAAAAGAGAAGTTTGCAGAAATCAGTTCAACTATTTATGTGAAGTAGATAAATGAGAAGTCTAAATAGAATAATATAACTTGCATAGGGCATGTTAACAGTTGCTGTCATGTTGAGATACTGTGTTGGCTGGTTGAGTGTCTCTTGTTGGCTATGTTAAAAGAGTTAATTTCTTATTCTGTAATTGATCATGATTTAAAAGCAAAGTGTTCTGTTTATGCTTGAACACGTATTGCTTGAGATTGTTTACCTTCACCACATAATCAAATCAAATGACAGCAATACACTCTTAATCAAATGCAATTAAGCATAATAAAGGGCAGAGTTGTTAATATAGCATAAAGCTAAACATAAGTGACCTAGACTGCTGCTGAAATGTTGACATTTGCAGGTTACACTTCACAGCTATGGAATCAGAAATATCTGTTAAATCTTCTCAGCAAACTTAATGTAGCAATTGACAGACCTTAAGAAAACTTGCAATTTCCACAGCTTGTTTCTTGGACCACGGAATAAGCTTTTTTGTCTCTAGGTAAATGAGCATTTGAAAGACATAATGGAACAGGAACAAAAACTTAAAGAGCATCACAGTGCAGAATCTGCAGGAGGTCAGAAGGTATGTGCTGGAGTTAAAATAATTGAATTGAGGGCAAGCATTCATTGTAAATAACAGTTGCTTAGATATGGTGATATGGTATGTATTGGTAAATATACATTTGCAAACACTGATCTTTTTAACTGTTTATTACAGAATGCAAGGTTTTAGTTTTCATAGAGTCATAAGCTGTAGTGAATTGGAAGGGGCACACAGGGATCACAGATTGCAACTCCTATGTTGTTTTTAAATTAGTTTCATGATTTCCATGAAGTTATTCCTTTCAAACGTAACAATGGGAAACTTGCTCTTTTTATTCCCTGTTGTCCTTAATGATAATTCAGTCTTTGGCAGCAAGAAAACACCTGTTACAGTAGTTGTAAGAAATTGAGTGAGAGTAATGAATAATTCCCAGATAATTTCAAACTGTAGTTGAGTCAACTATGAAAAAGGAAAGCACATTTTATGCATTTTTTTTTTTTCCAATGTTCACCCTTGTGAATTACACACATCTCAAAAGAGATAAACCTGCATGTGGCGTCATGGGAAGGATTGCTTTATGATCCAAGATATTTGTTCCAACTTCTTTAATGTGAACAATAAAAGTTGTTTAATACGTTTTCCTAAAAGGGTGTGGGTATTTTGTTTCTTTTGTTTGTTTGTGGAGTTCAGTTAATAAAATATCATTATGCCAGTTTAAATGTGGAAAGATTGCATGCAGTTCCAGAGCAAATAAATTTGCACGTTTAATATGTTTCTGGATAACTCTATCCTAGCTGAAAATAAGATAAAGTTAGTCACTTCTGAAAGATGTGAATAGTTTTTGAAATCCATATGCGTTAGAATCTTAATATGGTTAATAACATGATGGAGAAAAAAAAAGCCCACATATAAAAGAGCAATTACGTAGAATTATCGTTATTTGTAAAACAAAAAGTAATGTTTATTCTCACTTAAATTACAATTTGTGTTTTGTTAGGAATATCATGATAAAATTTGTATTTATGTCATTGTTCTTGATTTAACTGTTGAAATAGACCGCAAGTTCCATAACCATATCCCATAAATAAAACCAGTGTGTGGACTGAAAAAATTACCTAAACTTAGTGTATTTGTGATGGTTTTGTTGTATGAATTATCTCAAACACAGAACCTATTCTGTTGACCAGATTACAAATGCACTTGCAAAATAACAATCATTCGACTGTTGACAAATAATGGAAAAAAATATAATTCTTTCTATATGTAACTGAGTTTTAGATAGTATTGTTCCAGGTGCATGTTTGGTTATTTGCCTTGGTGTGAGACTCAGCAGCATAAATTACATTGTCAGGTATTCCATGCTATGAGTATATATTGGTATACCTTTATCTATTAGCTGGAAAACTTAATGTGGGTAAAACGTCAGGTTCCATTTGACCCCTGGATGTTTCTTCTGCTAGCGAGAGTTCATTGCAGATTATATTGCAGGCTGGTTTGTTGTTGTTTTTACAAATACCATTTGTACAGAAAGATTCAAGGCTGCAATGACAAGTGGAATCTCCTTTTAGAAAATAAGTCTAGCATCTGAAACATCGAGTCACTTGTAGTTGTATTTAAGGAATTTAAATATCTTGCTGTTTTATGTGCAGGAAGATGGTAACATTCAGATGTTAACTCAGATTGTTATTTTAGGTTTTCTTTGAGAAACACTGGTCTGTTCAACTGATGATTAACTGTGTTTTTTTAATGTAACAGTATTTACCAAATGAGATTTAGAAAACATATTAAACATACGCCTAAAACTGGTATTTCCTAACTTCAAATTACTGAATGCAAGCTTTCCACAGAAAACTATGAAGAAATTTTTTTATAAATCAGTTGTTTGTGTTTTCTGTTAAACTATGAAGAGACTCTTGTCAAGCATCTGCTAACATTTACCTTCAGACTACAGTGTCTGATTATTTGTCTCCATATTCCATCAGCTCATGCATTCTTCTTTTCATAGTACGAAATCAGTGACATGTCCTGTTACTTTATGGCATTGAGCCTCTCTCTCACATAACTCAGCGAAGCTGTGAAAAGACTGACTAAATTTTTGTATGAGATTTGGCTATTAGTGAAGTGTGTACAGTTTCTTGTCTGAGTACTAATTAGTGCAGTTTTCCCTTATTATTTTATTCTATCTTATGCCTGGGATTAGTTACCGTCAGTAATATTTACTAAATTGAAAAGGAGGTGGATGGGTTTGATCAGTGCTGTCGTATAAACCAAAGTAATATAATTACACACTACCAGTTTCCTGGAGAAACTAATTGATAGTTCTACATATTTACTGTAGCTTAGCATTCTCAGGCTGAGACTCTATTTTTTTTTTAATTTAGGCTTGTCATATTACCCACGTGGTAGCAAGTTCTAAAGGGGATGATTCCATTCTAAAAATGTAACTGATTTTGCAATCTTCCTTCTGCTCTGGCCCAACTCCTTCAGAACATTGTTTTAGCATTTGTAAGCTGTGATTGGGTTTTGAACCCAAACCAAGTTTAATTAACAATGTCTTATATGCTGAATTAGAGAGGTGGCCAAACTACCATGTGAAAAATAGGTCTTTCTTGTGATTAGGATGAGCTCTTCTTAATTTCTGGCCAAGAATCAGCAATGCTCAATATTGGAAAACTAAAATCAAGTTAATGAGTAAACTCCTTAATTTTTTTCTAATCTCTAGTGTGATAAAACCTTTAAAGTATCAGTTATAAGAAAGACATTGAACATAATGCCTTATCTTGTTGAAAATCTGTTATGAGCTTTTTTGTAATAAATAGTAAATCTCTGTATTGCTAAAAAAAAGTGAAGTATCGTATAAATAAATGATACAGCTGGTAAGATAGACTTTACTATTTCTGAATAGCTGCAAATAGTATTAACAGATTATGAGATTGCTTTTGTTTTCCTTCACTTTCTTCTGCTGCTAGCTTCCTGTAGAAGATAAGAGAGGAAGGAGTATGTATGCTTTTTAGCTCCAGGTAGTCCCCTGTGGATCTTGATCTGCTGGTGCTTTGTGGTCATCTCATCTGTTTCTGGTAGAGTCTCTGCATCTTTCAGAATTAGGATTTGAAGCTTTGTAGTAGCTTTGGTTTTCAGGCTTCAGTTGAACAATATGTTGTTTATGTACAGTTGCACTGGTTAAACTAATGACTTTCAGGGAAATCAGAACGTTCTCTTAAACTGTTATGTCTCTTCTGTGATGTAGACTGAGTCAACATTTAGCAAAATCAATGCAAATGCCTTGAGAAAAACAAATTTCAGAGTATTTACCCCAAGACCTGAACTCTCTAAACATTTTAAAATTGGTTTAAACAGTGCAACTTCTTGTGCAAATGTAAAACACTAACACTATAGTTCCACAATCATTTAAATTTATTCTAAGTCCTCACTGGTAGCAAAAGTTAACCCATCAAGAAGATGGCTTTGGAGCAGGATGGACTTCCTTATCTACTTAATGCACAGCTGCATGAATACTAATGATGGTACAAGGAAGAGAGCAAGAACAAGGACCTGATGAAGGGCATGACTTGTTGTTTTTGGTTTTGTTTTCTTTTTTGGCACCGTAGGATGAATTTATGCAGAGTTAAATTTATGTTGGAATCATTTTTAGAACTTGATTTGTAGGAGGTAAAAGAATCTTCTTGTGAGACTGCAGCTTTTCACCTGAGACTGTTTTTAATTTTCTCTTGAGGAAAAGAAAAAAGGAAAAAAAAAACATGAAATCAAGTCAGGATTCCTTGTCAGGTTTTTTTTAGTGACTGATCAATTCTTAGTAATTTTCATAATAATTATTTTGTTCCTGTTCATACAAAGTACAAGTTTGAGAGCCATTGAATTCCCATTGTGTTGTTCCAAGGGATTTCAGCTTTTGTTTAACCGTTCAAGTACAGAAAGATCTACCAACATTATGCTTCACCTTATGTTTTTAGGTCAAATTTGTATTTTTGATAGTGTGTCAGTTCAGAATTGTATATACCAGTTCTGATCATTTCTCTGTGAATAGTCAAACCTCCTTCTAAGTTTCAGGTCATTGCACATCATGCAGCTGATGCTAATTGCAAAAATATAACTGCTTGCACCTCTTGTTGTTCTGAGAACTGCTATATGACTGTTCAAAAATAGTCTAAGCATTATAAACCTGTTTGGCTTTGAAGTGACTAATGCAAACTTCACTGCAATTGGTTGTAATGTACTACAGTGTGTTTATACCTTTTTTCATTGCTTAAGCTTCACTGCTTCTCCATATATGCTGCTGGAGTTCATTTTGATACTTGTGAAATCATAACTTCAAGTCTCAAATGAATTCTTTAGTCAGATTGCATATTCAGGGTACAACTATATGTGTGAAAGCACTTAACAGAACTGCACTGACATGACAATCTTATCTATTTATGGGGGAAAATGATAATGTTGATTTACTAAGACTAAAGATGCATATTTCTACAGTATTATTTGTGCTAATGAGTTGAATATACAGTGGCTATAGTGCTCTAATGTTTATCATTAAATTATAATTTACTGTCATACAAAATGAGAATGTTGAAGAAAATTGCTTTGTAAAAATGGTGAAATCTGATAAATTGTTCCTGTTTTTTTTTTTTTGCTTTCTGCTTTATTCTTTTTTTTCCTACTGCTTCCTCTGAAGTCTCCTACCAAATGGTATTGGAAACTGGTTCCTGTAAGTTTGCCCAACTGCTTCACTTTGATCAACTAGCTTATTTTGGGAATGGCTTTGTCCATGTCATGCTGGTCTAATTATTCATTTCATTTGTCTCTCCAAGATAATTTGTTAAGAGATTACTCTGGAAAGATGTTCATAATTAAGATAAAGAAACAAAGTAATGTTCAAACACCCTGCTTTGCAAGGTAGTCTGTGCAAGATAAGTGAAAGATATGATGCTGGGTGAGATTTACCGTCGCTTTGGTGTAAGCTGAGTTGTGAACTTCTTTCAAAACATTTTCTCAAAGAATTCCAGTAACTATATGCTATTTGATATTGACTCTTAAAAAAAAAAAAAAAGCCTTTTAGAAATATTTTTTGATTGCTGACTGTAAATGGAAACTGAAACTTTCTGGTGCATTTGAATGTGCAATCATTTCACCATTTGTCTAGAATTCCTTATTTTTTGACTGATTTAAGATTGTTCTCTTTCTACAGAAAGTAATCAAATACGATCTATTGATAATGAAACCATAATTTCATTAACAGCAGTAGAAAGTGACTAGTTCTACATACTATTAAGCTTTGTTTTCCCTTTGTTGCATTTCTGCAGGGTTATCATTATCATACAGCAACTTGCCCCTGAAATGCACTCTTCTTATTAATTCTACAACAGGTTTTGCAGTATAGGTAACATCTTTCCATGGAGAGGCACACACTGTTTGGCTTGGGAATAAGCTAGTCAGTTGTTTAGGTACATGCAGAACTGCATATTTCTGGTCCAAATTCCAGAGAACTAATCCTTATGGCTTCAATCTGGGGATTATCAAGTAACTGATTTAGCAGTTGCTCAGGTCTTGGTTATCATAACTAGTAAAATATTGCTCATACTTTGCAAGGAGAATTAAATAACAAGGCAGCTGCATGTAGGCAGAACCAGAGATGGCATGGTGTTGGGATTAAAAAAAAGATTAAAAACATTCAAGCACACTTTTCAATAAACTAATCAGTATGTAAGTTCTTAATAATTTGTGTCCTTCCAGCAATTTCTCTGTAATGCTCTCAATTACAGTTGTGACATTTATGCACACAAAGACTCTGCTCTTCACAGTATAATCCATTAATTTAATTTTGGAATTAAATGGAGGGAATAATGGAGAAAAAAAAGGAAAAGCTTTTTACCGCTCTACAGAAAATGAAGCACGTTTTTGTTGATGTTGTTCTATTGAGACAAAGAAGTGGCTGCTTCACTAGTAGTTTCAGAATATTTTTGTCTGCAGCGTTAGTTTAGTAAACTAACATGATTAAAAATTGAAACCTGTAACCTAAATTCACCTGCCTGTTGTCCATAAACAGCTTGCACTAGAGGTATTTACTTTTGAGGCTGTTACTTGAGTAGAGATACAATAGAAACGCTAGTGCTACTGATAATAGAGTAGGAAAGCAGTGGCTCAAATGTTGTGGTAGTTCAACAGCTTGTCTCATCTCTTCACTTTACATAATGCAGATGTTCAATAATGGGATAGGCATCAGCATGTTAGGCAGCTGGAAAGTTACTCTGAGAAGTGAATTTATGGCACATGACCAAAGGTAAAGGCATCGGTGTTTCTTATCAGTGATTACCTCAGAATACACGTGAGCACTTCAGAGTAGCTGATGGCCTTTCAGTTTTTAGCTAACCTTATTTTTATGCCAGTGTATTAACTACACTGAGATTTGCCCAAGTGGAGTAAGCTTAAAAAGGCCAATTCAGACTGGTTTCTATAGGACCTCAGAAACAAAGACATTTGTATTACCATTTGTTTTTTGTTTTAATGAGCGCTACAGTATTATAATATATGTAGAGGTTTGTTTGTCTCTTGCATTATTGCATCCATATTTACTAGCAAAGATTAGTACTGAATAGAAGGGTTTCTTCAAATGGGAGTTAATTAAAAATGCAGTGCAATTACCAGTGTCTTCTGTTTTTTGATATAATTTCTTTTATCTTTTCTGCTAAATTGAAGCACTATGCCTGTTATACCTTAATGAACCTAGCATGGCAGGTTATATTTGTTCATTTTCCTGAACTGATGTGCTTGGTGTACTCTACAGTGAATTTAGTCCTCTTTCTAGGTTCACTTTAATGATTTGACACAGTTTCCAGGCACAGTTCATAAGGCTACTTTGAGGCATCCTGGGAGTGACAGCAGACTTTCACAGAATTTACTATGCAAGACCATTGCATTATTAATTTAAAATATTTTTCAGTACTTCATTAAAAAATGATACTTAAAGGAATATAGAAAATATTACAGAACTATTTGGGCCACAATTTTAGAGTCCATATATACCCAGTGTCTTCTAACATTATTCTGTAATTAAATCATAATATTTAACTGACTTGGTTTTAGTCATTTGGCATGTGGGAGGAAAAGTGCAGAGACCTATTCATGTTGTATTTCAAACTTGAAGGATTTTTATCACGGTTTACCATAGTATTGCCTGAGAGTGAAAAAAGAAACTTTAAGTGTGAGCAGATTGGCCTGTTTTCTTATGTTTAACATGAGAAGAATTGTTAGTAATTCATTTAATGTTAGTGAATATTTAGCATAACATGCAAAATACGTGATGCAAATACCAGTCCATTTCAAATATGAAGACAAACTGTCCATTTTTAATTGGCTACTATTTATTAATTAACCAATTACTAATATTAATTTGTTAAAGTATAAGTTTCCTGGACTTAACAGAAGCCCTTAATTTTCCTAGAACAGATATCTTGTTTTACTAGACTAGATTTGTGCTTCTTGGCCTTTTAGAAGGCACTAATGTGCACTACAGATAATTCACCTGTCACCCTTAACAGAAATCTAGTGACTACAGTATAGCCTTTAGGGTTAGTCTGTGGTTCTACAGTTTTTTCTTTTTTCTTTTTTTAACCAACAAAGCTAGATGAGACAGTTCCCACCCCACCCATAAAGTCTGCAGCCCTGCCAACTCAATTGCTGTAGAAACAAAGGGGAGAAGAGTTTTTGGTGGAGCAAAAGTTTTATCATGCAGCCCCATCAACAACTTTCAGTACAACTGAAAGGTGGAGAGTAGCAGACAGAAACTTGCAGCTTCAGCTTTGATAGAATCTTAGAATGGGTTGGATTTAAAGGGACCTTAAACATCATCTAATTCCAACACCCTGCCCTGGGCAAGGTTGCCACGCACCAGATCAGGCTGCCCAGTGCCTAACCTAGCCTTGAATGCCTCCAGGGATGGGGTATCCCCAGTTTCTCTGGGCAGTTTGTTCCAGTTCCTTGCCACTAGATAATTTCTTTCTAATATGTATCTGTTGTGGTTTAACTCTCGTTCAGTTTAAAACTGTTCCCCTTGTTTTGTAACTATAAGACCACGTAAAATGTTGGCCTCTGTTTTGTTTATAAGGTCCCTTTAAATACCAAATGTCTTCAGTGAGGTCTCCCAGAGCCTTCTCTTCACTGGAATGACATCTTCAAAAGCTTCAGCAAATTCCTACAAGGCTGGTTTCCAGCTTAACATGTGTATTTCTATGGAATTTACTTTCTTATTACTAAAATTTACTTAGAAACACTCTTGGCATTATAGTTAGTTGTGTGGCATGAATGAGAAGGTAATCATTTGGTACTGTTTTAAAAATAAAGCGTAGTAAATATTAATGAATTAAAATTTTCCATCTCCATTTGTTTTCTCAGGAAATATTGAAAAGAAATTCAGGTCATAAATAATATTTGTTAAGCTAGCTGTCTCTCTTTCCCTCTCATCCTGCCCCAAAAAGAAAACCATAAAATGTATTAATTGCAGGTAAATGCTATCTTAGCATTCTAAACTAATGACCCTTTTGTATACTGAGTTGTTTTTCAAAATATTTCCTTTTTCTAACTGGGCTGCTGTCTGGCCTTAACACTTGACCATTAATGCTTCTTTATGTTTCGAACTGCTTATGATAAAACTTACTAGTAATGAAATGTAGTTGATGCAGATTTCCTTGTTTCTGAACTTGCTGTTAAGTCAGTTATGTTACTGAGATTTTGAGAAAGCTTGTGCATTAACTTCATAGTCATTCACATTGCTGGTAAAATGAAGCTATGATCTTCACAGCAGATCAGAGTCTGTCTTGTGTTTACATGCAGATCCCTTCTGGTTGAATAGAAATGGGTGCAAGGTGTTAAGTTTCACGATATTTAATTTTAGCTGTACAGAGATCATAAAAATTTGGTAGTTCAGAAGGGAAGTGTCAGTACTGTCATATAGGCTCCTTTCCTCTTAACTATTGTGTCTGGCATTCAAAACAAAGAGTGAAGTGAAAAGTTCTAGGAAATCTGAAACTGAGAAAAAATAAATAACTGAGTTATTTATTGAATGCTGCTTTTTTATTGAGTGTAAAACCTGCAGTACAAATCTGTTTGTTCATATGTTTCAGAGCCTTTGTGTCTCTTATTCCCTTCATTCTATATTGTAGGCCCGTTACAGGAAGGAACAAACATTGCTCAAGCAGCTGCCCTGCATTCCATTGGTGGAAAATTTGCTGAAAGATGGTACAGATGGTTGTGCTTTAGCAGCTCTGATCCACTTCTACTGTCCAGATATTGTTAAACTTGAGGGTATGTCTTTATTTTTTATGCATAGATAAAGAAAGGTACTGAATAAGATGTGTCAGAGTCACAGTCTGAGTGTGACAGTGATGGATTTAGCATTAACATTTTACCTATGTATTTTTAAACTTAAATAACAAGAACCATCATGTCCTTCTGTAGTATTTACGCTAACATTGTCACACAGATGCAAGTGTATGACAACATGTTATTGCAGATATGACTCTAACAATGCTTCTGTTGTTACACCACAAAATTTGTAACTATCTGGAAAACACTGATTCTTGAAGCTGTGTAAGTACTTTCTTGTGTGCCTGAGCAGTTACAGATATAAAACATGGAAGGGTCACTTGTGTCTTCAACAGAAAAGCAGACAAACTGCATTAGCTGCTCTGTATGGCAGATGATAGTTGGTTTATGTTCAGGATTTTTCTCTGATAGTTAAGTTTATCGTGGATAAACAAGAGCATGTGGTGTAAAACATACTGGTGTCATGCTGTTCTATAATAGTAATTTTCTGGTGATGAGCAACTTTATCTTTGTACCATGGCCTGGTTCAAGTCATATCTTCCTCTTGGCAATTGAGAGCATCTTGCAGCTGTAAAATGTCTTGGCAGCTAACACCCATCATTTTCAGCCTGTGTTCTATTTGTGATACCTTTGATGTCGTGGGAACACTTGTATATATCCTCATCCTAAGAAATCCAGGAATATGAACAAGGATATAAAGGTACTGGAATATGGAATTCATATGCACAACCACTTCATAGGAAGCTTCCAGCCCAGTAGGCTTTGAAGATTAAAGACACAAAGATGCATACATTCATCATTCTTCTTTGGCTCATGAATTTTTGAAAAAAGCTTTAAGTTTATATAAAGGTTGCAGCCAAGTATTTACAATTGTATGTGATAGAAGTTAGTATTTGGGTTGTGTTTAAACTGGGTAACGTACTGGTTTTAGTATGACTATAACACAGACTTTCCAAAGGATCTTTTATACTATTTCGGGATGGCATACATACCTAACTACAGATTCCTGCAGCATCTGTCTTCTAGTACATTGAAATACAACAAGACACTTGTCATCTTTGAACTTGAACTTTTATGTTCATTAGGTGTCTTGCCCTAAAGACATAAAAATGTGTGCTATTGTCTCAGAAATAAATTTGAAGATACTCTAAGCAAATAGAAACACTGTAAGAGACTGCTCCAGTCTTCTCTGTGTTTAGATAGTACTACATTGATACATGTTAAGCTTCAATAGGATTTTATTCTCTATTGGAACTGAGCAAGGCAGATAACAAAAATACATATGCAGAAGTGCTTAAAAATGCACTAATAACAAGGAGAAAAATAAGAATCCAGACTACAGCTCTAAACAAATGCTTCCTTCTTGTTAAGGCTTAATTTGACTTCAAAATCTAGGTTTCCTTCTAGGGATATAAGACTGTGTCAGTGAGACAAAAAATTGGCTATTGCTTAAAATTATATAATTCCTTCCATGACTTATCATGCTCTATCTTAAAACTGTCTAGCTTTTTAAAATCTGTACTTCTGTTCAGACTGTTGCAGAGCCTCGCTTCCACGATTTTAACTATTATTTTTGTTTCCTGCTGAAATATGCTTGTAGCTTGTCTTCATGCATTTGTTGTTCTCCAGCAGTGCCCTTGAATAGTTTCTTCTAATCTGTCTTCTGCTCCAGTATGTTTTCTTCTTGCTGTTTTGCCCAGGCTGCCAAATCCAGCCTTTTCAGTCTCACCTTACAAAGCGGATTTCCATTCTTTCCATTCTTGTTAGTATCTTCAGTAATTTTTTTTGCAACCAGTCTACTTTTGCTTCTTCTACATCTTTGAATGTGGATGGTTATAACTGCAAACAGAAAACCAGACTGGCATCTTGTTACTGCCTCGTACCAAGACTTCCCTGTCAGTGCTAGAAACACGTTTGCTGATGCATTCTAGCATCATTCGCTTTTTTCACAGCTGCGCGATGCTGAAATCTCACAGACCGTCTTTACATGAGTTAATACACAATATCTTCCTTCTCTGTATCAATTTCAGACTGAATCACGTTAGAATACAATTAGATTAAATGCATCAGTTTGAAATTTTGCACTACTAAGCTTAATCTCATTTTGATCAGTTTAGCCAAATGTTATTCCCCTCAATATTATACAGGGAATTGATTGGAGTGATGGAATATTTTTGAGTCCCTCAGGATGGGAACCCTTATCTTGCTAGCATCCAAGCAGGTTCTTTATCCAAAGCAACTTGAAGCCTATGCACGTGAAAGCTGTTACCTCAAGCTCTGTTATCCACTGTTGCTTTGGGGGCAGGGAGGGAAACAACAGCATATGCTCTGGAAGTATATTTACTTTCTTTTATTTTCATCAGTTTTGCTTTTTATGATGGCTGTCGTCTTTTTATTTCCAAGTAACTGTCATAAACAGAGAACCAGGCAGTTAGCTGGGTGTAAGGTACTTAGAGCGTATTGTGTAACTGCAGGGTTCTATTCACTGCTATCAGTGCTTTGTTGTAAAGTAGAACACTGAAACATAAGGGTGGTAATTCATGAATCAGAGGCTTCTGATCTTTGTAAAGATTTGCATCAAATATGGGAATCCACCATAGCAAGTATGTAAGACTAAACTGATGCTGCATTTATGGGAAAATTCAGAGTTAATGGCATGAAAGTGTACTCTACGTATGAAGACAGCTTTGTGAAAAAGCATGCATTCCTGTATAGAAAATCTAAACAAAGAAATGGTTTTTTAGTGATTAAATATTGTGTTTTTATTGTATGAAAATAGCAGGAGATGAAGAATAACTTACATTTCATAGGAATCAAAGCAAGAAGAAATAAACTTGTCAACAATTAAATGTTTAGGTATTTTTCTAAAGATACAAAGCTGATTAAGATACAGTACAGTACTGCAGTTTCTTAAGTTTCTGAAATGGAAAAATAAATCTCCTTACGCAGAAAAGAAAAAGTCAAATTTGTATTTATCCAGAAATGCTCCAGAAATCCAGCAAAAACAAAAGCTCTTACTGCAGATCAGGAAATGTATCTAATCTTCACTTCTATTCTTCTTTTGTAGATATTTGTTTGAAAGAGACTATGTCTTTGGCTGACAGCCTGTATAACCTACAGCTGATTCAAGAATTTTGTCAGGAATACCTTAACCAGTGTTGCCATTTCAGTCTTGAAGATATGCTCTATGCAGCTTCTTCAGTAAAGGTAAAAAATAAAAAATTAAACACTTAGAAAATGTAAGCAATGTCCATGGGGCTGTTTTTTTCTAGTGGTATAATCAAGTATAATCTGCTGCTGTATGGCTGAGTGGAAGAACGTATTGCATCTTTTGTGGTACAACAAGCGACAAATTTCAGCAGGATGTAAAACTTCTTTCTTTTGGCAGCTATGTTGTTCTACTGATTTTTAAGCTATTTTCAAAAGAATGCATTTATACAAACTTTGATTTTGTGCAAAATGATTTCACGCTTAATCTTCTTTTTACTATTGGTTAAAATGTGAAGTAGCAGTCTGCGTTAGTTTTAATTTTTAAGACACAAGCACAAAATTTTGAGTTGTTGTTCATGGCATTGTTGCTCATTGTCACTATTCATTTGTGTCTACAGTAATTTCATGGGTTTTGAGCCTTAAAGATTTTTTTTACTTTGGTAAATGTGTTCTGTTCTGTATACTGATAACTTTTTTTTTCAGGTTTTGCTCTCCCAAATTAATTTCACTAAAAAATATAAGCAGGGACACAGGACCAAACACCATTTTTTTTTTTTTAAACAATTAAACATTTTGTCACCCTAAGATTCTAATATTTTCAGAAGAGTAAAATCATTTGGTTATCCTATCATTTTTAAACTGCGGAAAGTCAGAGTAATTGATTTATTTCTTGTCTAATTGTAACTGTAGTTCTTCATTATTGTGTTTTTCTAAGATTTTTTTTCCTGTATAAATGCTCTTTATTTGCTTACGATTCTTGTTGGCCTGCCTTTAGGGAATTAAATATTATTATGGAGTCAGCATATCCATTGCAGATGGTCTGTAATTGGTATCTAAATATCTGGGTCATTTCACTGCTTTTTATGATTTTTACTGCACTCTCCCAAGCTGAGTCACAGAGGCCAGAGCCTGAATACAGACAGCTTTGTTGTCTCCTGTAGGGCTGAACCCAATCCTTTTCAAATAAGTAATAAGCTGCCAGGATGAGTAAGGGCAGCAGGACCAGCCCCTCTTAAGTCTAGACTACTTAGCCAATGCTGTTCTATTTTGTATATGCAAAGCTGTCTAGTGACTGCTTTCAATCAGCTTTTGGTGTTTTTAAATTTCATATAAAGTAGTTTACCTACATACTTGTAATAAGTCTGTTGTATTGCAGACTCTTGTCTGTGGTTTCCCATGTGGTCCTGCACAGACAGACAGGCACACTCACACCAATATAAAGTGAGAAGCTTAGTTCAAATACTCTGTCAATATCCCAGTGAATCATCTTTAACACTTCTGAAATGCTACAGGCTCGATAATTTTGCAGTTTCGGAACAGTGTTTTTAAAGGGAGTTTAGAGATCTTTAAAAGATTTTAGAGCATTTCTACAACTGAGAAGGGGCCTTTTGTGACCATGTTTTTACAAGTTGCTGTGGTGTGGATACTTACTTAGATGTAAATTTTACAGAGTTAGACTGCCAAGTTTTTCTTTTAAACCTTGATGTGGAAACTGTGACTAGTGCTATAAACTCAGTTTTTCCAGTGTTAAGAGTAATTTACTTTCAAAATGAATGCACAGTTAAAGGAGCTCTTTCTAAGTTTTCCAATGCATCTGAGTGGAGGGGGTTTAAGTCATGTATATATTGCCCAAAGAATTTTATTGTTACTCAGAAAAAAACTTGTCTCGCAAACATGTATTTTAAATATTACACATTGAATTAAGCTGGTCTACAAAATTTATATATGTTAGAGTTTTAGGATTTTTAACATCATGCTTTCAGATGTCAATCAACAATTTCTGTTTATATTCAGTCTGACTCATACTGTTCAGTAGGTGGCACTATGACACTTTGTGTAGAAGTCTGTTACGCTCTTAAAGGTGCCAGAAATAACAAAAAAGAATCAAACCACTGATATGTTGCTAGAAAAAGCTTCAAGAAAAAAATTAAGTTGACTTATTGGTATGACAGTGCTGGCCTAGAAATTACACTAGGTATCCTGACTTCATGCTAAGTGGTCAAGCATAAAGTGCATGCCATAGACACTGAGTCAGTGTGAGATGCATCGCAACACAAAAACACCTTCTGTTAATTAAACTGATATTACTAATAGAAGAAATCCATCAATAGCAGACAGCTATTCACATAATGCATTCATTTGCTCACACAACTCCCACTTGCTCACTCAGTTATTTTCATTGGGTTGGAACAATGCTTTAAAAACCAACCATGTCCTCCCAGATGTAGGGATCGTGATAGCCTACCAGTGGCTTTTTGGTAGGTGTCCAGAGAGTGTGTCAGAAGCCTTCTTTCTTATTAAGTGTGTGCATACAGGTATATGTAATGAGTTTGTGTAGTTGATCTGCGCAGAGCAGCTACTGCTTTCTCAGTGTGGTTAGGTTATACAACCTGTTGTTGGGCTTGCTTGTCATCCTGTCCAGCTCCTCCTATTCTGAGTTCTCACAGATTCAGGGCCACGATTGTCTGCAGCATCTGGGTTCTTGGGAGACTTTCATGTACTACTGCTTAGCACGTATGCTTCCTATATTTAGTTGCTGTTTTCTGGTAACTAAGAAATAATTCATCCAGAATTCCATGGAGAGTACTTTTATTCAGATGAATGAAAGGTTTCTGAATGGAACAACTGTGAGACATGGTTGCTGCCTCTCATCTTAGGAGGACATTACTCTGACCTGAGTGTGGGCCAGTCTGAACTGTTTAGAATCTGAATTAAGCACATGGGTACCTTATTTTGCATTTGGATGCTAATAAGAGCTGACAGAACAAACATTTGCCTGGTAAGCCACATGGAGAACAAGGTCCCAGAGCTTCCTTTTTTTTTTTTACTGGAGAGAATCTGCTGAATTGAACAGAACAGACCATCTAAAAACTTGTTTTATAATTAAAACGTGTTGCATTTGTGCAGTTCTGAATATGTGCACTTTCCTGAGTAAAGCAGTTGGTGGCTTTGCTAACAACATGAGTAGAAGTTGTAATGAGCACTGCCTCCTCTGTGATGTGAAAAATGCTGGCTGTATATATTGCATAGGTTAATCCTAGTAATTAAGGGCTGGTCTTCATCCAGTAGTGCAGTGCAGCTTTCCCTCTTATCTCAAGGCAGCAGTGCAGATTAGGCTGCTGCCCTGTGTAAGCCCATGTAGACGTGCATCTGGGCTCTGTAAGGATCCAGAAGAGCAGCAGCTGGCTGTGCTTGGTGAGGCACTTGGGAATGGATGGAGGGGGAAGCACAGGGACTACCTTCCCATCTGGCTGGTTTAAAGGAGCGGAGATCAGGGGTGATAAGGAAGGTTCAAGCAGTGAGTAGTTAAAGGGATTTTCCTCCCAGGAGGCGCCAAACACTCCTCGGTCATTATTTGAAGGGAAGCAGTAGGGTTTTATTTCAGTGATGTTAGTTGGCTGGTTGTCCTGCTTTTTTGTTCTGATCTGGAATAAGACGTACTGGAATCTTCAACTTGAATTGTTGTGGCATTCGTTAACACTTAGTGGGACATATGGCAAATGTGTAGCGTGTGAGCTACATGCAGAAGGCTTTTTCCACAGAGTTTAGAACACTGCAGTTCTCTTTGGTCTTCACGCATTTGTATTAACACTTTACAACATGCAAACTATGGGTTTGCATTTGAGGTAGCATACGTCCCTGGCCTACAGAGCTGAGTTCTTAGCATGCATTGTGATTTGAATTTTACAGCGGTTTCTTATGTTCCTTTTGTGAAAATTCCCATCTTCTGTGACTGCTTTTCCAATCAAATTTATTGGGTTCTAATCTGATTACAAGCGATTTGTGTGGCTTGTATGTATGAACTTGTGGTTGTTTTCCAAATGTGTGTGTCTAAAACCTAGGAATATTACAAGGAACGTAGCTTAATTTGAGTGGAAAGACTAGACGTACTATTTCTGTTTTCTGTAATTTCCATGGTGTATGTTGAGAATAGAGATATGCAAGAGAAAGTTTATCTTTAAATGTACATTTTCATAAAACGAGCTCGTTTATGTCTTTCGTTGATGCAGAAGCAAGTACTGACTTGAGACCTTATATTAAAAATAGGGGATCTTTTTCAAAAGATCTTCCAGTAGCAGAAGATACAGTAGCTAAAATGCAGCTACTAATACATCTTACTACGTGCAACTAATGAACAGTCTGCAAATAAGGTGGAAATATAAAACTGAAAAAATTAGATCAGATTGTTGTAGCATATGTGAAGCTGCAAGTCTACCATCTGCTGAGCAGTATTTTCAGCCTGTGTTCAGGGCTTAGTTATGGACTGTTTTTTTTTAAACTACTGAAATACTGTTATGTTTCTGAATATTCTGTGTGTGTGCATGCGTACTAACCATAAAGCAAGCTATTACAAGTTAGGTTGGCATGATCAAGGCAAAATCAGTGGAAATAATATCTGAGTTCCTTCCAGTATGGGCCAGCAGTGTTACTACAGGCCCACAGTTAGTTTCTTCCCCTCCCCCCCCCCAAAAAAAAAAAAAACCAAAACCTATTGATCATTGGTCTTCCCCTTGGATAATGATTAACATACTTTTTCCACAAATAACATGAGGGAAAATGCAGTTTCCATTATGATATTTCATCACAAAACATGAATGTAGCCTAAGTTCTAATTGAGCTGCACAGCCAACACTTGTACTTTTCTTTGCTAAGTACTGCTTTGGATTATGGAAAAACAAGCTTTATTTCAGCAGCCCAGGTCTGCACAGAAAATATTTTCGGAATAAATATCTGAGTCCTTCATGGAACAGCCACGCTACTCAATGCAGCATCTCCACATAAAAATAGGAATGGCTGTATTTAAATACGCTACTTGAGATTCGAACACAGCTATGATTAGAACATTTTATAATTACTTTCACAGTAAAAATTAATTCAAGTTAAAAATGTACACGTTTGAGGGAAAGGAAGGCTGAAAGTGTTAATAGATGGCATAGAAATTTTAACATCAAAGGCCATATTTTGTCTGAAAAGTAGGTATCATTTTTCTGTTTGTGTATTTTTTCTAATTGTAACAGAATGCTACAGTTAGCACTCAGCTTGCACAGAAAAGGTTTTGCTATGCATCTTTCCTCATTCCTTTTCTGTGGTGCTGAACAATCCAATAGTGTTTTTCCTGGTCTGTTCATAGCCTGTCTTTAATAACTGTGGCAACATCTGGCTGATCCCTTCACTGTCTCCTAAACTACATGAACAGCTTTCATTCTAAGAGCATCCCTTCTCTGAAGTGGAGGCTTATCTGCATTAGCAATGTCCAGGAAAAATAAATCTGAATCAAAATTGTCAAATAGATATTTTAAATTACGTTTTGAGACTTACTGATACAAAATTGAGATCATCTCATTTATTATTAAACCTTTCTTTTTTAGATTTATTTGATAAATATATCCTTATGCCTAATGTGTGTAATTTGATACTGTGTGTAAATTGATACTGCTCTTAGTGTTTTTGTCAGGTGTTTACTTGCATAGTAAACTTAGTAAACATATTTACTTGACAACAGAAAGCCTACAGACCTTACAGTCATATATGCCTGTGCCAACTAGAGATCATCTTCACTGAAAAAAGTTGAAATTAAAATCCATTACTGCTGTTTTTACTTTCTTGGGGCTTCTCTCTACTTTTTTCTTTTTTTTTAAAGTGTGGGAATGGCTAACCTATTTGACAGGCATCTTTTTCCACGCATCCTGTGCCTCCCTACCCTGGCTGCTGACATCAGGCCTGAGTATATGCTCATCATGAAACACCTTGACCCATACAGTTACGATCTGGTTGAGTGATGGGTGTTAGATGGTACTACAGATCACTGTTACTTATTGCATTTTTTTAAGGAAGCAATAGTGATGTGAATGTAAACTGGAAGCAGGAAACAGAGATATATCCCAAATGCTGTTTACTCCCTTTGCTTACAGTTAAGGGTTATGTTTTAACATACATTTCTTGGACTCTTTTTCCTGTAGAGCAACTACCTGGTGTTCATGGCAGAACTGTTCTGGTGGTTTGAAGTGGTGAAGCCATCGTTTGTACAACCTCGTGTTGTTGTGCATCCCCAAGGTAATTACATGAAGGATTGGTTTTGATATGCATGTTTTTAATATGTATGAGTTCAGATAACTGTAGCATTCCCACATGCTGTGAATATCTCAGTTAACAGGATTTGGCATTGTACCACCCCCTTAAAGAAGCAAAGTACTCTTTCCTCATGCTAATCTGCATCTCATCTCAGAAATCATAATTAGATTTTGCTGTTTACTACAAAAGCCTCATTTGAATTATACTGGTATAATCATTTGCAAATTTTTCTGACCTAAATAAGCCTAGAATCCATTATGCCCTTCCAGAAATTATATTCAGAATAAGGAGCCAAGATCAGAATTTAGCCTGAAAAATGGTATAGCTGAGGAAGAGTTACTAAGAGAAAGAAACATACATCTGGAGAGAGCAGATAAATAGTTAACTTGAACCTTGCATTTTGCACCTGGATGCACAGCACAGCTTTTTGTTGGTAAACTTATATGTTTAAAAAAACAGTTCTCAAGTAGATCTTGAGATAGTAAACATAGAGGTCATGGTAATTTAAACATTCATATAATAGTAGTATGATAGTCTCTCCAAGAGCTGGGAAGTGAATTCTTTTGTGTGATTTGAACACCTTTTTTTGTCTACTGGTTTGTATAATTTATAGTACTTAAAGATATAATTTTGTTTAATATTGCTAACTAATGTAAGTCATTGCTGAAATACTGTTTCCTAAATGGAAAGTCAGACTAGTTTTTTGGGCAAAAAAGTTTTTTTTAGCAGAAAACCATCTATTTGAGAATATTTTAAAATATATATAGATATAAAAGTTATATTTTTCATTTAAAAATAATAATAATGGTGTGACACCTTTTAATTTTTTTTTATTTCTTCCTTTGCCTTCTCTAGTCTGTTTTTCATTGCCTTAGTCGATGCCAATATGAAAACAGTGGAAAAGGTAGACCTGAAAGGAAGTGACTGCTTTTTTAGTCTATATAATGAAACCTCTGAAAGTTTTTTTTAAATCTTTGGAAATAATTACTTAAGATTATTTCAGAAATCTTTTCTGCTCTGGATGTTAATTGAGTACTAAACTATGGTAACTTGAGCTTTGTTCTTCTTGGCAGCTGAACCTGTGAAAGATGCAGCTTCTGCTCACAGTTTGAATGCTAACAGAAGAAATTATGTGGATGGCACATGTGATTCTGACTTCGTAGCCAGGTAAAGCCAGAGTGTCAGTAGTACCTTTTCACAGTCTTTAAAATCATTCTCTTGACAGGGTAAAGGAAGCCTTTCACTGATCTGATCTGAACTGAGTGAATGGGAGGTAGTGTTGCATTATATTTATAACATGAGGGCAAAGGTTTATTGATTGCTTCTAAACTGACACAGAAAGGACAAAATTAGCATGTTAGTTGAATATTCAGCAAATACTTCCTTGGCAGCCCTTGTTGGTTGTTGTTTTTTATTTAGGAATTTATACTGCCTTTGAATTAGGGAATGCAATTTCTTACAATCACAAAATGGCATGATTCTGAATTGTTCTACTGCATGTATCTCATGTGTTTCCCATGCAGACAATGAAGTTATTTTAGTGCAAATGAAGCTTCTATGCCAGGAGAAAAATAAGCAGTAGTTTTCAGTATACTTCGAACAGAGAAGTTCCCAAGGCCAATTGACACCAAGAAAAACTACTGTAAGCAGTCCAGTGAAGTACTTAGCCCTTTATTTTATCCTTTCTTTCTACAGAACATATCCCTGCTCTGACAAATTCTGTCAGTAACCAAGTATCTTTTTCATCTAGAAACATATGCACATTTTGTCTGTGCCAATGATTTTGACTTCTAAATTGAAGAGGATTTATTGAAAGCTTTAAGTTAAGCGTCTAAATTCAATTCATAAACAAACTGGTACCATTCCAAATTTAACTATCAAGTCTGTAAGCTGCCACCATTGTGTTTTGTAACATGGCTTATTTTTCCCAGACATGTTCAGTAAAAATTGCGAAGTCTGTATGGCTGGTGGTGGATAGTATATTCTGCAGTTTGATTGCAACACTTGTTTAGTTTCTCTAAAAGTGATGGACATGGTTTGGTGCTGGAGTATTATAAGAGTAATCTGTAAGTAGTAGAAAGAGCTATATCTTTATTGGTAGACTGATGTACTTTATACAATTTGGTGGTACTTACCTCACAGCATTGAGAGATGAGGAAGAGGCCTGCAGAGTTAGTGTGTAGGCTGCAGCTTGCCATCAGCCAAGATTGCTCTGACTGCAGGATGTCTTGGCTTTCATTCTTATTCCCACTGGACATTCCTGCCTGCTTTTCTCTATGACAGTCACCTCGGTACACAATGACAGGAGAAAAAAAAAAAAAGTAACCCAGTCAGAGAAAGTAAATGTTTTTCTGTTGGCTGAATTACAGCAATGATTCAGAGCAGACTCCAGTGCAGAGCCAGAGCAGCACAGAGGAGTGGGATTGTGGCAGCAAGCAGTTACAGTGTCTGAGTTGCCATGGAACCACAGTCTTGGTGCCAGAATCAGTCTTTCCCTGAGAGAGAATGAAGCATGTAGATTTTCTTGTGGTAAAACAAATTATCAGATGCTGCTGGATTAAATGCATACTTGTATTAAGATAACTTGGGAATATTGATTTAAAAACTTGAATGGAAATCTCAAATGCCATTTAAAACATATGTTTAGCTTATGCATTGTTATTAACACAAAAAATCATGCATTAATGAGAAAGTCTTTTGAGTAGTTTTAATGTATACTTACAGAAGATGGTGTTGTATACTATAAACTAACAGTATTTTCTTTAAATTGGCATGAACATTCTCCCTGCAAATATTCTTTAGAAACATTTCTAAAGCATACTGTATGTAAACTGTAAAAGCACTAGGCAAACATCTTGAAAGTTAATTACTGAGAAAAGAGAGTTTGGGAGTGTTCTTCTAATCAGTGAACGAAATACAGAACATGAAAAGTTTTTATCCGTCATGTTTTGAAGTCTGACTTCTTTACACGTTTTACATACAAAAGCATATATCCTTATGCATGTCTGTGTTTGGTACTGAAGAGGCACCTGGTTCAAATCACGGCATTATGAAAGCCTATTCGGGATTAAAACAGCTTATTACAAACCTTGTCTGTGAACAAAAAAAAAAATCTGTTTTAAGTTGAAATGGAGAGAAGCTTTGAACTACTGTTCTAGTGCTTAGTATTATTACTGCACTTACTATGTTTGTCCACTCCTTGCACATACTGCAGTTGAAACACAAAAATGTCAGATTAAGCAACAGGAAAGAGAGTTGTGTGAAGACTGTGGTATTAGCTGCAATCACTCAACTGGTTTATATTGTTGCTAAAATCAAGCCTAAAAATGAGACCTTCCTAACAATGACTTGAAATATTGTCAGGAGATGTGTACATGAACAAAACCAGCATTGCTCTGTGACAATTTTGATAAGAGAAATACCTTTTGTGCCTATCTACATTGAGTCTAGTTAAAGGTCATAATGTAGCATGCTGCTTCTAATTTGCTTCAAGAATTAGAACCTTCTAGAATTATTATTCAAGAATAATGAAGCTTCTAATGCTTCAAGACAAGAATTACACCTTACTTTCTCCCTTGCTGAAAAAATAAATCTTTTGTTGGCACAGGATGTAAAGTCTTGCTGTACTTTCATAATGTGGTGTTTGATGTATTACTTATAAGTTAATGTTTCTTGCTTTATAGATTGGAAAGTCCAAGTTACACACCATCTCACCAACTGCATACACCCCAGCAGCCTTATTCATCTGTTCCAGGTAACATTTTACAAAAGGATTTAAGGGGTAATGAGACGATGTCATTCTGAGTTAATTGCGACCTTATTTAAATTTCTTCAGACTTCATTCATGCCAGTTGTTGCTGAGAGTCTTACATGAAAGGCTAGTGAATGAGTTCTGTAATTTGTAAAATATACAAATGGGTAAGTTTGTGCTTGTACCACTTGCAATTTTTTATTTGAACACATTTTTCATTATGTGAAATATAGTTTACAACAATTATTTTTAGTATATTTTAGTAGTACTTGTAGTACTACTAGTTTCACCAGGGACAAATCCTGTCTGACCAACCTTCTATGGCTTTCTGTGATGGTGCAGCTGCCCAAAAAGGTGTGGTAGATGCCCCAAGCCTGGAGAATTCAAGGTCAGGCATGACCTGGACTGACTGAGTTAGACTGATAGAGCTGTAGGTGTCCCTATTCATTGGAGGGGAATTGAAGTAGATGACCTTTAAATGTCCCTTTGAATTCAAACGCTTCTATGATTCTGTATTTTACTCAATAATAAGTTATTTGATGTCTAAGGAGTATAACATGCACATATATATATATATATATATATATACAGGATGAAATTAATGAACTCAGTTGTTCAAGTTGTGTCCTGAAAACAAATTTCTGCTGTTGCAGTGATCTAAGTAGTGAAGCAAATTAATTTGTTAAAGCAACAAAAAGTAACTGCTATGAAAAATCATATTAATGTTATCTTGGATTCCATTTCAATTTCACTTAGGGGTCATCAGAAGGTCCACATCGATGTCTTATGTGGATGGCTATGTAGGGACATGGCCAAAAGAAAAAAGGTAAGTAGTCTTACCATAAGAGTTGATTAAAAAATGATTATATATTGTAAATGTGATTTGGATTATCAAAATCTAGTAATTAGTTTACAAAAGTAGAAAGCAAAGAGAAAACTATATCATGGATTAAGAATTCAGTAATAGGAAACAATCCTAAGAATGTATGTCAAATATGCTTACATTTACCTACTACAATTTAGCCAAATGAGTTAAGAGTCACATTGCTAAGGAGTTCAGTATCAAAAAGTAGTATAAAAAATTGTATTCATTTTTATATAGTAAGAACAATCAGGCTGGTGATGTCTCTGTTTTCAGTTAGACCAGTCACAATCTCTGAATGAAAGATAAAATGGTAGAAGTCACAACAAAGGGTTATTCTGCAAATTTAAGTTGTCTTTTCACACCTTGATTCTGATCTAGACTGGCAATTTCTATATTCAAGTGCCTCGAGCTCATTCTAAGCTATAAAAAGCATTGGCTGGCTCTGAAGAAAGTGTTCTTATATTCTGTTCTGTTGTACATTTTTAATGTATTGTATTTGCAAATGAAGCTGGTCAAAATACAGTACATGTAACCATCCATTTAATACTACAGTCTTCAAATAACTTGTAGAACAAATATGAGTATTTCGTTATTAATCATGAGTTGCTCAGTTATTTCCTTTATTCTTATCTCTGTAAGGTCATCATTACATGGAGTTTCATTTGACATTTCTTTTGACAAAGAAAAAAGCATTCCAGTATCTTCTCCAAACAGAGGTATTACTAGATCTGTGAGCAATGAAGGCCTTGCCTTAAACAACAACCGTGTGCCCAAACATATTAGAAAAAATCTGTCCTTCAGACCAATAAATGGAGAAGAGGAAAATCAAGACATTGAAGAGGAAAAGGACACAGTAGCTCATACAGACACAAAGGCCCATCATTCCTTTACCACAAATCAAAGAAATGCCAATGAGAGCAGTCACTGCAGATTTCCAAATGGGGCTTTGCAAAACAGAGCCATTCTGGATGATTTTGGCAATCAGATTGAAACACCAACAATTGAAGAGGCTTTGCAGATAATTCATGACACTGAAAAATCTCCCAGAGTTATCCAGACAGACCAAATTACAAATGGATTCTTTCTTCACAATCAGGAAATGAGCATCTTGAATTCAAACATTAAACCAAATCAGTCTACCCCTGATCTGATCACAGACACAAAAGGTGCTTTAAGTCCTGTGACTGACAATACAGAAGTTGATACTGGAATACACGTTCCTTCGGAAGACATTCCAGAGACTATGGATGAGGATTCTTCTTTAAGAGATTATACTGTAAGCATGGACTCCGACATGGAAGAACCATCTAAATTTCTTCAGGATTATGACCTAAGAGCTAGCAATCACAGAGATCAATTAAGTCCCTGTCCTAGCTCAGTAAGTACTAAATCACAGGCAGGCAGTAGTGCTTCTTCAAGTTCAGGGGTTAAAATGACTAGTTTTGCAGAGCAGAAATTCAGAAAGTTGAATCATACAGATAGTAGAAGCAGTGGCAGCAGTTCTCAGAAAACCACACCAGAAGGTTCTGAGCTGAATATTCCTCATATGGTTGCTTGGACTCATATTCCTGAGGAGGCATCTGTTCCCCAAGGAAGAGACACTACACAGTTATTGGCTTCAGAACTGGTACATCTTAGGATGAAGCTGGAGGAAAAGAGAAGAGCAATTGAAGCCCAGAAGAAGAAAGTTGAGGCTGCTTTCACTAAGCAGCGGCAAAAAATGGGAAGAACAGCATTTCTTAATATTGTGAAAAAGAAAGGTGATGGAGTATCACCTCTCCGAGAAGAAGCAGCAGGAGCTGAAGATGAGAAGATATTCACTGACAGTAACAGACTGAAAGAAAGAGAAACTCAAAAAACAGATGAACAAACTAATAAAGCTTCAGAATCAATAAAAGAAAATCCTGAAAATTCTCACAACAAATGGTCAAAGTCTCCTGCTACTCCTATGGATGCTGAAAAGCAGTGGAATTTAGTTAGTCCCTCAGAAGAAAATTTTAATGAAGGAGATATCTTAGAATATACCAAATCTATTGAAAAACTAAATTCTTCCTTACACTTTTTACAACAAGAAATGCAACGTCTGTCCCTTCAACAGGAGATGTTGATGCAGATGAGAGAGCAGCAAGCTTGGGTTATTTCTCCTCCTCAGCCTTCTCCTCAGAAGCAACTTCGGGAGTTTAAGGCTTCATCAAGGCAAATGGGAGCTCCATCTCCCGTCGCACCTTTCTCACAGGAATCTCCCCGCTCTACACATCAATCTCCACAATCATCCAGCAGGAAGAATGCATCTTTTCACATAAAAATGCAAAGGACTCCTAGGCCAAATGAACTGAAAATAACACCTCTAAATCGTACCTTGACTGCCCCAAGGTCTGTAGACAGTCTTCCTCGCTTGAGAAGATTTTCTCCAAGTCAGGTTCCCATTCAGACTAGATCGTTTGTTTGCTTTGGAGATGATGGTGAACATCAGGATGAACCTCAGTTGAAGGGAAGTCTTCTGAAGGAAGTCAAGCCTACGGAAGAGGTAGCAAAAGAAGAAGGACCAAAACTTCTGAAAAAGTGTGAACAGAAGTTGGAGGAAAAGGAGATAAAACCCCTTGAATCTAATGTTTCTGAAGTATTATCTCAGCCCATAATAGAAACTGTCTGCCTCACCCCAAATGAAGATCAGCTGAGCCAACCGATATTGCCAACAGCAGCTCCCAAAACAGCTAACTTAATTGAAGTTTCCCTATCAGATTTGAAGCCACCAGAAAAAAAGGAAGTATCTGTTGAGAAATACGAAGGTGAGAGCGATAGAGAACAATTTGAGGATGACCAGAAAGTGTGTTGTGGATTCTTTTTTAAGGTAAGAGAACTACCTGATGTGTATGCTTGCTGCACAACTTCTTCTGAAAGGGGAGCTTCTGCATTTGATGACTAATTGACAGCATAAGAGTGGTCAGATTCTAGCACGTTGCAGTTCTTAGCATGACAGTACCTGTTTCCTAGTCATGAAGAGTGCTTGGGGGTTTCAGTGAGGAAGATGCATGCTGAATTTATATTTCTTTGTATCATAAGCTTTTGTGACCTTAATTAAATATGCTTACTTATCGCTTCAACTCTTACTTCCTGATTCTATGCCCAAGTCTAACTAAAAGCTTGTAAAGTACAGCCTGGGTTTAATATCTCAGTTGCCCATTGAAGAGCATTTCTCTCACTGTTGCCTAGCTGTGGAAGTAGTCTTTTGAGACTGCATTTTGAAATTAAACGTTATATTAATGCAGGCTTTTAGCTATAATGTATGTAGTGAGAGGGACGTTTAGACAATGAAAGCTGGAAAGATTTAGAGTTTCCATCTTGGAATACCTCAAAATCTTTGCAACAAGGGGTGAATAGACATGTGCTTTACTTGGGCTTAGAACTGACATTCCTCAGTTCTAAGAAAACACTTGGCTTGATTAGCAGAAGTCATTTTATATGTTGCCATGTTATTGCTTTTTGTGATAAATTGATTTCATCTCCATATAATGATCCAAATCTGAATGCAGGTGTTCATGCGGTACGGTGTCTGGCTCTAAACTAAAACATTTCACCTAGCAATTTTTTTTTCATCCCAGCGTTCAATTTTGTGTTTCACTTAAGAAGTAAAAATTCTTTTTTAGTATTCTTAAGAAAAATCTTACTGAAATGAATTTTTTTTTTAATCACCTCCTAACTGTGTTAAGGTATTGCAACCCAGTCTAGAGTTAAGTGTCTAATGACTTGACAAAATCAGTTGACTCATGTAGACATCTTAATATTTGGGTCATTTTTCCTTCAAATACTGTTGCTGCTAGGATGATCAAAAGGCAGAAAATGATATGGCAATGAAACGAGCAGCATTATTGGAGAAGCGTTTGAGAAGGGAAAGAGAGACTCAGCTTCGAAAGCAGCAGCTGGAAGCAGAGCTAGAACATAAGAAAGAAGAGACAAGGTAAAACTAACTACATATCATGATCCAAATGACTGGTAACTGTGAGCATGGAAATGCCGTATTTAATAATATAACTTCCATGTCAAATAATTCATCTTAATATATCCAAGGTTATTTAATCTTGGAGTCAGATGTGCTTAGGAGCCTAGCTGAAGCTATGTTCCAGCTTGTCCTGTGAAATCAGCAGGTGGCCTCAGTCCATAGCTTATATTGAATATGAGCCCTGCTACCTGAGTGATGCTCCTCAGAATGTTACCCTGCCCTGCACTTGATATTCTGAGGGAGAGCTTATCAGTTCAGGCTTCAGTCTGCACAAATGTACAATGGCAAGTTTCTCTGTTCCTCTTATTGATGTTAGAGAACTCTGAAGTTCTGAAAATCTAGTGCTTGTGTTTTCCTCATGGGCAATGTGCTAACTGTAACTGCTATCTTGGAAAGATGCTACTGTTGAATTTATCTGATGATTTCTTAAGACGCAAAACAGAAGAAGAACGTCAGAAGAAGGAAGATGAACGAGCACGGAGAGAATTCATTAAGCAAGAATACATGAGAAGGAAACAGCTGAAGCTTATGGAAGAAATGGATACTGTTATAAAACCACGTTCCTTGTCAATCAAACAAAAAAAGCCACGTCCAAAATCTATTCATAGGGATCATATTGAGTCGCCTAAGACACCAGTCAAAGGTCCACCAGGTAACCCATGTTCACGTGGAAGAAGAGTCTGTTTATGCTAAAACACCAGCTTAGGTTTTGGTACTGACAAGCACGTGCATTTAGAAGTGTCTTGTGCTAAACTGAAGCTGCATGTGTCAAAACTGGGGAGCAAAATTGGTCAATAAAACAAAATATGAATGTCACTTACCTGCTATGCATGCATGGATATGTCAAGAAACAAATGTTGAACTGTATGAAAACCTGTAGAAACAGCAATGTACACAACAAATTTTGTACAGTCATGTATTCTTACCAGTCACTAATCTCTTCTCACATGTGACAAACTAAGAATGAATAACACTTGGCAGAAAGGAGGTAGATAAATAAAATGATCACTGTAAATTAAGAGTACCTAGGGTCTTGCTTAACACAGTCAGAATTACATTTTACTTTAATGTTTTGTATTATTATTGTTTCACTTGCTTAGCTACTGCATGTGTAGTTATGAGCATCATAGCAGCACCAATCATATGGAACAGTTCATTTAGATATGAAATGACTGCAGTCATGTCTGAAAGAAATGTAGCCAATTTCCAATTAGAAAAAAGTAACCAGACTGTTCTGTTATCCTTTTTGTTATAGCCTTGTAATGTTACTGGATTTTCTCTAGCGGCTTCCCTCCATTTTACAATGAAATTTAAACTGTTTCATTAACACCTTCCAAGAGTCCAGCATACACTTCAAATTAAATCTCTGAAGTTTTGTTTTTTTTTTTTTAAGTGAAGGCTTTTTAACCTTGGTTGCACTCTTTGATTTGCATAGTGCCCATGTTCATGCTTCACATTAATGTTTAGTTGCAGACTATCCCAGATGGCTGCAAATGGCTGGGTATCAGAAAGTGTTGAGAACACAGTGCACCAAGTATGCATACAGGTATATCAACTCTTACTGGAGTAAGAGTTGCTTATATAAGAGCGCTTATAAAGTTTTAGACGCTGGTGTTGGACCTAGTGAACAGACTCTCTACTTGCATAGGTTTTTAAGCTTAAACTTTGTTTTTGTCCAGGTTCACAGCTTTATCATGTTTTTTTTCAGTATCTAGTCTTTCACTGGCATCACTGAATACAGGGGACAATGAGAGTTTGCAGTCAGGCAAGAGAACGCCAAGGTAAAGCTAAAGTAACTATTTCTTTTTTTTTAATCATCTATATAAAATTAACATAGGTTTGAAAGAGGTGGTCTGTATATTTTCTACTCAAAAACAGGTATATTTTTCTAGTGCAAGACATAGATTGTTTACCCTCTCAGGCATTAGGAAATAAAACCGTGGTCATTTATTTCACTAATTTTACCAAGAAAACAAATTGAGCAGCTGTAAATGAGGTGAAAATGTGGCCTCTTGAATTCACCTGTTTGTAGTTAAGTCTCATCTTGTCAATGTTTTACTAAACAGGTGTGCTACATGCAGCTACATAGCTTCTATTCTTTCTTAACATAGAAACTTACTTTCTGTGATTTCCTCTAAGTGGCAGCACAGGAAAGAATTGTGTTCACTGGAGTTTTAGGCTTTTCTGAACAAAAGAATCTATTTTGCATTAAGAAATACCTGAAAATGAAATCAAAGATGACTCTCAGTGAATTTCAGAAACAAGTCACGCGTATTCTGTAAAAGTATTTTGTGAAGAATGTGGATCTGTTTGCTTAATATTGTAGTTTTTAAAGTAGTTTTTAAAACTAATGTTTAGATCTGAGTCTGTGGAAGGCTTCTTATCTCCAAGTCGCTGTGGTAGTCGTAATGGTGAAAAAGATTGGGAAAATGCATCTACAACTTCTTCAGTTGCCTCTGCTACAGAATACACAGGTCAGTGACAACAATATTCAGAAAAATACCTGTCTATTAGTAGTTCTGTGCATGAAAATGCTTTGATAATCTATGTTTGGAATCTTAAAACTTAGTAAGGATGCTTTCATAGCAATGAAACTATCTAAAATGTGGTTATAATACAAGATAAATTTTAAGTTCAAAATAAAGGTACTGACTCAGTAGCACTAACTGCAGTTAGGCTCAGAACCAGCAGATGGACTAAAAAGTTACTCTGTGCTTTTCAATCTGTCTAGCAAGGCAAGAAGAGTAGAAATCTAAGCTCAATTTAGAATAGTGTGACAAAAAGCAAAAACAAAATTGCAACAGGAAAGTAGTTTTCTTGGTAATGTGAATTTAAATATTCTGGGCCTTTGTTTCCAAACAGATCCTTTGTGGTTTGTTAAAAACTTCACAGTCATCCTTCTGATTCTTTTATTATGAATCAAAAAATAGTGGTGTCTTCATCCATTTTCTCCAAACATACACCATATGATAATGCAAAGACCAGCATGGTTATTAAGACTGTTTTTGCCCACCTAATATCACTTTGCATGGTAAATAGTAAAATAATACTAAGTTTATTATGTCAACTTTTAGGGATGTGTTTGATTGATGAACCAGTGTAGTTCTATTTGTGATGGCAAGCGTTTATTAGTAATGAAAGAATGGCATTTTATTTGTTTGTTAAATTTGTGAACTCCAGCCTAATTCTGATTTATTTCTGGATTTGTGTTTTCATACATGTAAAAGGTTAACAGCAAAAGTACTTCACAGTATTTAAGGTAACTCTTTGCTGGGTTATTGATTAATTTAGCTGACTTGTGATTCCTCCCCTACAGGACCAAAGCTTTTCAAAGAACCCAGTGCTAAATCCAATAAGTATATAATTCAGAATGCTCTGGCACATTGCTGCTTGGCTGGAAAAGTGAATGAAGGTCAAAAGAAAAAGATACTGGAGGTAAGGGTATTTTTCCTCTAACGCATTAATGCCTATGTAAAACCATGACTAAGATACTAGGAAGACAGGTGAGTATAAATGCAAATATTGAAAGGAATCTTTTTCTGAGATAGCATCAGCGGTTATGAAATGTTTGAGTAATTTCTGTAGCTTGTTTCCTCTGTGAGCAGAAAAGTTCTCTTGTACAATAGAAACAACAGCTTATCACATTGGATGTGCAACATGGGAAGCTGAATTAATTCAAAGACATGTTAATTAACAAATAGCTACTATCTGTTTAATGTGGGAACTTGAGTATGAAGATTGTTAGCATTTCTTCACACACTTGCTTTTTGCAACGTGAAAAAAAAATCATTTATTCATAAGGATCCTCCAATTAGTACCCTTACAACTAAAGCTACTTTTTGGAAATAGCAAATGAGAAGTCAATACAGACTCCTTCAGTTCAAGTAGGAGAGCAAAATAACCCCTAGAAACCTTGGGAAAGAACAGCTGTAAAGTGATCAAGCTTATCTCTAGAATGCAGCATGCATATTCAGAGCACATCTCATAGAATTTCTGTTGGGTGGAGTAGGAATCTGAAGATCTTAGCTAACAAAGCATCTTTGCTTCATATGTATCAACTGACTTCATTTGACCAGCCTACAATGCATTTATGGATGACTGAAACGCATTTTAGCACTGGCAGATTTTTTGGGCACATCTGGACATGTATATATTTCCTGTTTCTAAACTTGCCTGGGAAATTATAATGATTGAAAATAAGGTGTTTTAACAGAAAGAGTTGCACATAAGTTTCAGCTCTGATAGAAAATAAATTCTGTCAGACAATATCTGTAACTGTAGATCATAGATCTACAGTTCTTGGAATCTTATAATAGTAGTGATAATTTGGAATGTTTTCTAGTTACAATGCAAAATTCAAATGATGAATCTTTGTCTTTTTTCTTTTTCTTTTTAAAGGAAATGGAGAAATCTGATGCCAATAATTTCTTAATCTTGTTCCGGGATTCAGGCTGCCAGTTCAGATCTCTGTATACATACTGCCCTGACACTGAAGAAATAAATAAATTAACAGGGATAGGTCCCAAATCTATCACAAAGAAAATGATTGAGGGACTATATAAATACAACTCTGACAGGAAGCAGTTTAGCCACATACCTGCTAAGACTTTGTCTGCCAGCGTTGATGCAATTACCATTCACAGCCATTTGTGGCAAACCAAGAGACCAGTAACTCCGAAGAAACTTCTACCTACCAAGGCATAGTAGATGAGAGAAATTTGCTTCAGACAATTATGATAAACTTGCACTTCATCTTTACTGCCTATAGGAAATAGATCTCTAGTTGCCAACAAGACTCTTAGAACTTAAAACTGGACACAAAGTTGTATTATCATGTCCAACTGGAATGTAAACACAGTGTTTAGGAGTGCAGAAGATCGCTTAAGTGAATACTTTGAGTGATTATGGAAATGTTTGACTTGTGTGGAGATCTGTATGTGCTAATACAGCATACGGAGTACGCTCTGTATTTTGTTTGGATACACTGAAGCACTGAATGTTCATCTTTAGTGAATCAAACTACATTTTTTTTTACATCCGTTGCCTTATATGTTTGTATTTGTGCTTGTCGTGAAATTCTGTTTTCTCTCTTTAGAGAGAGAAATACTTCCTAATATCCTCAGTACCACGGAACTTTGCTTATAGACTCTTATACTAAAGACTCTACAATGGTATATGTTACACAAAAACAGCTGAATGAGTCTGTTCTGCAAAATCCTTATTGAGTACTGTAATAAAATCAGCTCATTCTCCTAAGTAATTATAATTGTTTTAATTAAATAGTACTGATTTGCTTATAGACTAAACACTAAAGCAAAAAATTCTTGAGTTGTTTTAAAATTCCCTTCAAATAAATTATTTAGCAAGTCAGGGTGTAGTTGAATAAAGGAATTATTTCTGTCCTAGGAAGTTACCATCTGAGATCTAATGACTGACTACGTGCGTGTTCATAATCCTATTAAAATGCAGAGCAAAAACATTTGGCAGAACTCTAAACCAGTTTAAGCAAAAGTGCATTATTTTGCATTGTTGCAGATAAAGAAAGAGCACACAGTCAGTTACTGTGTCTCCATGACAGGAATAAAAGCTCATGAAAAACAATCAGGACTAGATGGCTGATATTCGCCTGATAGAACACTAAAAATATTCAGAAGAATCACAGAATACACTGAGACACAGATCTTTTGGAAGCACCGTATCTAATTCCCGCTGATTGTAAGATTTAGGCCACTGCTCATTCTTCCTGCCTTCAGATCAGTTTTCCAGGGAATAGGCAATTGATTTCAGAATTCTCAGTGTCTTAGTAAATTCTTTTCTTAATGTGTGCTAACAGATGATGGCTTGTGACACTTAACAATTATAAACACATACGGCAGAAATGGCCTTAAGGGTACATTTCAATAAATTGATCCTATAATAACCATTTACAAAAATAAGCTTTAAGCATATTTCAGTATTATTTACAAAGGGCTGCATTTTGTTTCAAAACAGTGTTTGATTATTTTACAGATTACTCTTCTGTTTCAGTGTTTCTCTATTAATTTGCTTTTAGCATAGCACTGTTCTGAAAAACAAAAACAAAAAAAAACAAAACACAAAACAAAAAAAAACCAAACGACAAACTTGAAACCTCCCCTAAATCTGTAGCTATTTTGATAGTGCACACCAGAGGATTAGTTGGGGGAAAAATCTCATTCTCAGGAAAAGACTTGAATGATTTGTGATTCTGTTCTGTTTCAGTGTTGCGACATCGACATTAACATAAGACAGTGTTGTGCTATAAGTGTGTACTCCATTCTCTTTCATAGGGACACTAAAATTAAGTTCATATTTCTCTCATTAAAGTGCTTTGAGAGAAACAATGCCTCACTACTATGATGTACTCATTTACTTATATAAAGATGCACCTGAATGAGATACCATTAAAAGTTTAGAACAGTACTTTTTTAAATTATTATGAAGCCTTAGGCATCAACGCATCCGGGTTACAAATATTTTCTCAAAAATGCTGTCAGTTTTACTGTAATTTATGTTCTTATATTTATGTATATTTGTTAAATCTGTAAAAAAGAAAAAAAAAAAGAAAAAACACTTTAAAAATATATGTTTAATATGTTTGTGGCTCAAAATTATTTGTGGTTAGCAGATTCCTATTGCTTGCATGTATATCACCAGGATATGTAACTCTTATACTTCAAGTGTATACATATTGTGTATATAGCTATAAATAATATTAAATGGGGGCAAGAGAGTTTGCACATTCTGCCTGTTAGACAGTTCCTACAAATACCATTGTAGGAACATGTTGAATAACAGTATGAAATTGTGTATAATATACAGTGATCGAAGAAAGCAGAAGGCTGGAATCAACGCTTACACATGTCGAAGGACTTCACAAGAAGTTTAATAATGGGAGGATTTTCATTTCTAAAATGTGTATTATGATTTAGCTGGTAATTTGCAACACCATGAAGACACACACATCAATCTAATCAAAGTGAGCTTAAGTACATAACAGAGGAATTGTCTGGTTCGTTTTAGATATATCTGAATGTATTAAAGAAATCTACACTTGTCAACAGGTGAAAGATTTGTGCAATGTTTAAAAGTAGAATGTGAATAATGCAGCTGAAAAGTTCATTGCTCGCAGTATAAAGTTTTACTTAATACAGGAAAAGTAAAGCTAGATGTGCTTTTCCTTTTTAAGCCTGCGAATTTTCTAACTACAGTGGGTCTATGGTTGGGATCATATTAAAAAAAAAAAATTAAAAAAATTAAAATAAATTGAAAACATGAAAATAATAAGGAAGCTTTCCACAAAGGCCAGTATTTATCACTGACCTTTTCAGAACACACTGGTGCTTTCATCAGGGGTATTACTATTGTTGCTATGACTGAATTGCCAAACTATCATGTTAGGTTTTGGAGCAAAATTTCGTATTCTAACAGTCACAACAGCTACTGATTTTTTTTTTAATTTTATTTTAGGATGACTGTTAGTTTTTATTATTTGGCTGTTTAAAGCCAAATTCAGCTATTTAATTGATTTCATGGGCAACGTTGGAAAATGTACAGTGTATTGTGTGCTTACCTGTCCACTTCTATGGAGCATAGCTTCCATATTTTTTCAGATGCTGTGCTGTAAAATATTGTTATTGCTACTTATGTGGTACCGTTGTAGTTTTTTCCTTTCATTTAAATAAAAGCATGGCACCAAATGTGTATTTATTTGTTCTCATGTTTACACCTAAACAGAAATGAAACTATATGAAGTTCACATTCATGCTTAATTTTTTTTTAATGGTATTTCAGCAAGGTGGAATTTTTAGGAAGTATGCAAATTTTCATTTCTCCTTTTTGTATTGCCGTTTTTCACATATAATTTAGCTTTTAAATGTTATTTGAATCAGGCTAATGAGTAATTAGGCTTCTTGTTACCTTTTTGCAGTTTACACAGAGTTGTCCTGTTCTCTTCAGAGATGAGTTCCACAATTTCAAGTCAACTGATAGAACTAACTGGACTACAGGGTTGTGTGTTTAAAAAAAAACATGCAAACTCAGTGGTCAGTGTAATAGGGCTGCTTCAGAATGGCAAGCTTTCAAAATGGTCTCATCTTGATCAAGATGATCAAGGCAGCTAGTAAAGAGGGACTTGTTGCATGAAGTAAGCTGTCTGTTAGTTTTGCAATTCTGAAGAGAAATTGTATTAAAAAAAAGACCTCCCTTTCAGGTACATTAAGTAGTAGTTTTTTCCATCATAAGTTTTGCCTTTGTGTGTGTGTGTGTGTGTGTGTGTGTTCTACTGGATTGCAGAGTAAGGGCAAGGATCTCTGCTGAAATGGGACGTGACATTGCTGCAACACCAACAGGCAAACTGAATTGTGCTAACTGACATCATGTCTAAATATTCAGATTTACTCTAAGGGCAGCTTTGATAAGATAGGAAATTCAATACTGGGACTTTAAAACTGATATAGATGAAAATGAATAGTTTTCCCTCCTTTCCCTCAAAACCGCTTATTTTTCAGCCAGCTCAGTCACTTCCCTGTACAGCATTACAAACAGATGGGAACATACAAATGCAGAGTTAAATGTGCATATACTTTAAAACTTGCTTGAATATGAAAATAATAGAAAATGTAAAGGCTTGAATGGGTCTGTTATAATCCCTAAAACAAAAGCTTACAGGTGCTTTGCACAAACTGCTGAATGCTGGTGGCAGATAATGTGCAAGGTCAGCATTCCAAGAATGTATCGTAGCCCTGTTGATGTGGTATGTGGCCACCTGCAATATCTCTAAAACAGTCCCTTTTTTTCTCTAAGGCAGTGCGAAACAGACTGCAGTGCCTTGCCTTGTTACCAGCCACCACAGAACTGCTCTACTAATCCTGATTTTCAAGCTCTTTAAAACCCACACCCAATAGCTTTGCTATTCACAGAGTCACCTCCTTGTGTCCTAATGACTAGGGAGTTGAAAACAAGCTGAGGCTGCCCCAAAGACATCCTTCTGTGCCAGAATAAAGTTTCAAACAACCAAAGAACGGGAGCTTCTATCTCCCCATTTCCAATAGCATGCTTCTACGTATCCTCTCCAGAATTATTAACCGCTCAAGCAGGCACATCAAGTAATGCTAATGGTTCATCCCCCTCCCCGAGGGCAGATCCTCGGTTCAGGAAATCTCTTTCAAGACTGTAGGAATTTACTGCTTCCCTGGGAAGAAGAGCCCTATATTCTCTATAGGAAACAGAATGGTTTTAAATTCAGAATTTATTATTCCTTTGGAGTCTCTAACTTGGGAGAAGCCTTACTGTTCTTTCAGAACTCTTACCCTCCAGAGGTGGAGTCTCACAGATTTGATCTCCAGACCTCCCCTGAAAACAGTTACTGTGTGAGAGATTGGTAAACCGCTTTAAAGCCATTGTGAAATTGAGATTAAATTTTAAACCGTGTGTGCTCAGCCACTGCTTGGCTAGCTTAAACTTTAAAATGATTTTTTACCCAAATGTATATTCAGCAAACGTTTTCAAGTCATCTTGTTTTTCCTTTTTCTATCATTGCTGTTATGTCACTTCTATTAAGCAACAGAAATGAAATTTTCTATTTGTCTTTGCCTCTGGATGTAATCAAGCAACAGGCGATAGCCTTCACAGCAGAAGGGAGGGGTCAGAGTTTTAGCTGGAGAACCCAGCCAGCTTTTTGTGATGCGGTGCTGGGACCTCGGTGCTGCAGAAGGAGCCGGCAGCTTCCAGTCCTGGCTCATCCTCTGCGGAGTCACGGCTGCTCAGCCAGGTGGCACCTTGCCCAAGCCGCTCCTCGTGGGCCTGACTGCAGGGCATCTCTGCGCATTCCTTTCGGAAAGAAGAAAGAGAACAATATTATGAGGACGCTTCCCAGCTGCACTTCAGCTGATTCTTAACAAAGCAGTTTGCAAGCTGAATCAATGCACTGCACTACTTAGCATTTTTAGCCATCAGTGTGAGCGAATCCAGATTGTTCCCTGACAACCTGTCACACACCACACACGTAATTAAAAGCACATCAGGTCTCTACTTCCTCAGTTAGAAGACCGTCATCCTCCATTTCGACACGGCTTTGCCCATGCAGTGCTGTATACGTACCAGAATTTTGTCCACACAGAGCACTGGCATTTCAATATGATTTGCTGAATCTCACCTCAGTGCAATATCTGAGCACGGAGAAGGCATAGTCAGTGTTCACAACAGGTCTTAGCTGCTGCCTTCTGAGAATTATGAAGATGCATCACACTTAACTGACTGTGAAATCAAATGGAAATGCATCTTTGTGTCTCATATACAGCATGCGTATGTATGATGTTTCGTGAGGAAGGCACACTTCTCCACCGGTTCGGCCCTGGAGGGAGCCGGCACCAGGCTGGGGTGCAGGGACAGGGAGCGCTCAGCGCCGTCGCTCGGGCCGCGGAATTACAGACGGGCACCGGGCCGCACGACCTCCCCGGCGAAGACGAGGCGGGTCCCGCAGCCCTCAGACGGGCGCTGCAGGCCTCGGGGCGGGCCGCTCGCAGGGACGCGCCCGGAGCCGCCGCGCTGGGCGGGGAACGCCGACGAGCCCGCACTTGCCGGCCCGGCAGCCGCCGCCCGCCCCGCCCAGCCACCTCGTCTTCGCCGGGGAGGTCGTGCGGCCCGGTGCCCGTCT
>JAPSGF010000009.1:9535326-9749961 GCA_035772895.1 Perdix hodgsoniae | reverse complement strand
GCCCAGCCCGGCCGTCCCTTCTCGCTTCCACTCGGGCGGCGGACGGGCGCTCCGCCCCGGCGCGGGGAGGGTCCTGGACGCCGGGCGGCGGCCGCAGCGCCGAGCGACAGCGGGAGCCCGGCCGACCGAGCGCGGCCCCGGGCCCGCCCCGCAGCGAGGCCTGCCGCCATCTTCCCCTCACGGCCCGCAGCCGGCGCGCGGACGGGCCGCCGGGCCCAGGTGAGTGCGGCCGGGCCGGGCTTTCTCCTCGGGGCCGCGCCGCGGGACGGACGCTGCCGGCGGTCCGCGGCTGGGTGCGGGCCGGACGTCCCCGCGGCCCGTTCCCACCTACGGCCGTGCCGCGCTGCGCGGTGCCCGCCGCGCCACCCTCCCTCCCCCCCCCCCCCCCTCCCTCCCCCCCCCCGGGGCGCTCCCGCCCTGCCTCCCCCCCTCCCTCCCTCCCGCTGGGGCGCATCGGCGCGGCGCCGCCCGGTTGCCGCCGTCCCTTTGTTGCGGCTCCGCGGGGCGGGCGGCCCCTGCCGGCCCGGTGGGAGCCGCGGGGAGCCCCGGAGCCGGGCCGCCTTTCGGGGAGCGCCCGGCCGGCCCCGCGCTGCGTGACGGAGCGCCGTGCCGCCGCCCGCCGGCTGAGGACGGGGGACGAATAAGGGCGATCTCGGAGCAGGTGCGCCGTGGGCAAAACGCGTTCGCTCGCTCTGTGGGCCGTTCGCGTTCTCCGTCGTGTTGCGGCGTGGAAGCGCTGCGTGTCTGAACGCCGCCCCCCGGCATCGGCTGTGCACGGTGCTGAAACGCCCGGAAATCCAAGCAAGAAGTCCTGGCGCTCCCGGCAGAGCTCTGGGAGGGCGCGTCGTGCGCTGCCGGGGGATGAACACAAAGGAGTAGCGCTTGTTTGGGAGCTGGACGACTCGTTTCTATTTCACGACGTCAGACCTCGCTGTCGTTGTCATGTGAGTGCAGATGCAATTAAATTTCTGCTAAGAAGGGTACCCTTAGAGACCATCCCCAAACCATTTTCTAGCTAACGAGCTAGTAGCGTACTTAATGTGCCTGTTTGTGTCCCTTCAAAAGCACTGTGCTTGTGATGCTGTGGGGCAGCTGATGAGGTTAGTTTGTGCTTAGAATGCGAGTAAGAGCAGAGCAGGAGTGAAAGCTCTCCCTGGGAAGCATAGCAGTAGATAGGTTATGTTCCAAAGAGCTCATCTAAAGGGCATCTTGTGGTTGGAAGCAGAGAAGAGGTGTGTCAGCTGAGTGGCAGGAAAGCTGGTTGGATTCTTTGTTTTTTCTTGATATTGGTTTATTTAGGAGATGGTTATGGGGACTTAGAAGGGGGAGAGATGTTGGAATGGGCTGCGATGAAAAGATGGGTTAAGAATAAAAGGTACTTTGTCAGAGAAGGACACTGAAATTTTAAGCTTTAATACTCCTTTATCATCACTTATACCTCAGGTTAATGCTGTGCTTCGGTTGTTCTTCAGTATTAGTGCTAGAGCTGATCAGATTGTGACGCTGTGTTGCCATATGTGCTGGCGGAAAGCAGTGCGGTGGGATGGGCCAAAGATGCAGCTGAGCTCTAATCTTGAGTTTCCCGTGTTTGATTTTGATTTATTTTTATTATTACATTCACACTGATTGTTAGAAAAAGTGACTTACTTCACAGCGTCATGTGTAAAACTATATATAGCTGTGATGTCGTGATGGTGTTACAGCACTGCTGGTTATTTTGACAGCACAATGCAGGGAAGTCTGGGCTCATCAGCCTAAAAAAAACTTTCTATTAAGTGAAGAGCCTTCTTCAATAGGTTTACCATTCTTTTCTGTCTGCATGTTCGACAGGAGTCTTGCTCTGACGCCAGATGTGCGGTGTTGTCATGATCTTGCTGATTTATGAGCTTACTGGTACATTTCAAACCATTTTCTGAGGATCAGTGTCCAAACTACATGTTTGACTTTTCTTAGCAGGATGCCAGAGGTGCCATTATTCTTCCCGTGTGAGATGGGGGGCGGTGCTGGTCATCCTTTATCTGCTTTATGCGGGGAATATAAGCAAAGAAAAAGAACTCAAGTTTTAGAACCTATGGAAATAATTGAAGGTAATCTTGAAGATCTATAGGGTGACTTCCTATTCAAAGCAGATTCCAATGGATCCAGAAGGAAAGAAAGCTGGGGTGTGGATGTTCCTTGCTTCAAAGAGAGTATTAACCTGAGCTGTGCAGGCGGTTTCCTGATGGTGAGGCTTAATACAGGTTTGGCTCAGCTTCACTTCGTTGTTTGCCAAGGAAGCCATGTCAGTCGTTTCATGTAACCACCAATACAGTAAAGCCAAGTAAAAGCTAAATGCAAATGCTTTAGATGAGGCTAGGAATGAAGATGTTAATGCTAAATTCCTAGTTAAATTTGTGATCATTTCTTTTCTGGTCTCTAAGGATGGAATTGAATTTTTTTTCTGGGACCAGAAATCCTGATCCAATTGCCAAAAGGGGAAATAAAAATGGTGCTAAAATGTGAGGAAGGAGCATTTCGCTAGAGGTGCTGGCTCTAGGTTTGTCTGTTGTCTGTCCGTCTGTTTGCTTTCCTGCAGAGAAAGGTGTTCTGCAAGCCAGATCTTAATTTTTTTCCCTTGACTTCACAGCCAGGAGTGGGTGCGCAGTCTCTGGGTGTGTCTGCCCAGAGCCCATCCAAATTGCAGGTGACTGGAGTGACTGCAATGAGAGTCAAACCCAGCTGCTGTACGAAGGCCGTTTGTGTCTGGCACAGCCAGGTCTCTGGCGTTCCAGAATAAATTGTGCTGCTGTCATCAAATGTGTTCCCAATCAGACGTTTTGGCACAAAACTCATTGGAAAAAAGTTGGCATGTGATTGTAAGGAAAATGAAGAAGAAAACTCTCTTTATACCTGGTTTTTTTCAATTGCTTAAAGTTCAGTAGCCTTGGTTTATCAGTTTCACTGGAGTATTTGTATCTCCTCCTCACCTCTAGGGAGTAGTTAGGGTACTGCAACTTCTTACTGCGGACGCTTTGCTCTATGTGTTCATTTGTTTTTCTGATTGCTTTCATTCTCCTTAGCTCATTTCTGGGGATATGGCTTCCTGCTGGGGGCTCATCGCAGATACCAGCTTCTTGTTTTTGTATGCTCTCGTAATCCATTTAAGTCATTTTGCGGCTTTGCTCCTGCCAGAAGGTGTGGTTGTGCTGGTTCCACGTGTCAGCAGCAGCGCCCCATGCCTCTCAGGAGCGCAGGCTGGTGCTGAGTTGGTGCCTGGCCCTTCTGTGGTGCCAGGGGGTGGCTGGAGGGCTCCTCACAGCCTGAGCTGCTCCCAGGCACAAGCTGGTGGCAGAGCTGCCCCAGTGGCAGAAGGGGATGGTGCTGAGGAGGGGCTGGGAGCAGGCAGGGGGAGGCAGGTGAGGGAATGGGGGGCTCCAGCAGTCAGCGGCTGAATTTGGGCTGTCTTGGATTTGCACAGTTAGATTGTTCATGAAGCATGCAGACAGAAATAGGTGTCCTTTTAGAGGAATAATAGAAAGCTTTGGTTAAGCCTCCATTTACAGCTTCAAAAATAGGGGCTGAGATGTGAACTCCCTGTGCTTTTTAGTGAGCTTCGCTTTTTGTATGTGTTTCTAACAAATCTGATTTTGAGTTTTTATGCAAGATGTCTAGGTAGTATATAGTAGCTGGTGGATTTATATGCTCTTTGAACTTCTCTGAAAGGCAAATAGTGAGGTGCATTTTCACATACAGTGCTTCTACTGCAGTGGGATTGGTTTCTTGGTAGACTGCTTTCTCTGGACCCTATCTATTCATAGAGAAGAGATGTAAAGGTGCGGTGTTAGTCGTACTTGAGGCCTTATAACCAACATCTTGAATAAACACAACTTGGAAGTTGATTTTTATTTTTGTAATGCTACAGTGTTCTGTCCTGTACAACTATGAAAGAAATCTGAGTAGTCAACAGTTGTTAAGCAAACATAAAAAGATATTGATCATCACTGAAATTCTCTCTTTCCTTTCAGGCTGCCATCATGACGGCTGAAGAAACAGTGAACGTTAAAGAAGCTGAAATAATTAAACTGATACTAGATTTTCTGAATTCGAGGAAGCTTCATATCAGTATGCTGGCACTTGAGAAAGAAAGCGGGGTCATTAATGGCCTGTTTTCAGATGACATGCTGTTCTTAAGGTAGGCCTTTCTCCTGTGCTTCAGCACCACGTGTGTGAAAGGATACTGTTGGACTATGATTCCGTGGGCAGCTCCATGACACTTAACAGGAGTTGTTGTCTTGTTCTTCTGCTTCTCCATCCCAGTTGTGTGGTCCTGCCCTGTTCTGTGTTTCATCTCTGAAGTTAATGAATTCCTTCAATGAACTACTTAATGTAAATGACTAAGCATCCACATACGCTTTAGTTAGGTTTGTTTGTTTGTTTTCTTGTTTTTTCACATGTTCATTCATTTTGACTTAGTTATTTTCCTGGCATGCTAATGAATTTAAAGTGGAAAGGAGTCTAAACACGTGTCAGTGTCAGCAAGGGCTAAGTTGGGCAAAGCACCTGAGCAGGAGATGGGTGAGCAAGGTCTTCTAGCAGCAGTGATCTGTTATCTGCTTATTATGTCAGGTGAAAATGAGCATGTCCTTGATTGGTTCCAGATACAAATAAAGTATTCTTAAGGTCTACTAGTGCTGAGATCTGGGATAAGGTACCTGTGGTCATGGAGACATGGAAATTTGTGCCATTTACCATTAGTTATACAGTCATCTGAATTATTAAAAGCAGTTGTTGTAGATGCACTGTAGTTCTTCAGCATTGCAGTCTCCTATGACATGAAATGTCATGGCAAAGGTATTAAATAACTTTGTGCAGACATGAGGAAATAATTTATCTGGTTATTCTTGATATGTAAATACATAAATTACTGAACAGATTTTCTCATGTAGCTTCTCTTTCAGTGAGATTACAGGTACTGGGATAAAATGGAAGAAGAAATAAAGAGATTGAAATTAGTAGTAATGCTTGTTTGTTTCATTCTTAGTTAATTCAGACTATGCCACTAATGAAGAATGCAGCCCTTCCTTCTAAAAGTGGACTTTAGGGAGTATGGTGTGCAGGGGGAGTTGAAGTAATCCATTTGTGCAACGTAGCACACTATTTGCATGGCATAGTTATTTACAAGGTGTTGCTTTTGTATTAATATAGGTGCTCTGCACCTCTTTGTATAAGAATAGGTCCAACAGTATTTATACAGTTGTAATTAACATATTTTTAAGTCTACTTCAATTCAGCAGTGTCTTCCTTGAATAAGTGTATTTAATTAAAATCTCTTGCTTGAAGAATACTCAGTAAGAATTACAAGTAAAGCAGAAGACACAGGACCATTTCATCTTCATTGATATGTTTTTAAAAGCATCAGTATTTGTACCTGCATGATTTTTTTTTTTTACACAATGCTGTGATTTGTGTTGTACTGTATCACTCATTTTAACATATGTGCAAAGCATTATTTTTTCCAAGCAGATTGATTGCCTGTTTTATGTTTAAATATCCAGCTGTCATTTAAGTGTATAGCTTTCTAAGCTGGTTGCTTAGGAGGAAGGAAGATGTGCTTGTTTCATGAAATGAAGCAGTGTTGTTTTTCTCTTATTAGGCAGTTGATTCTTGATGGTCAGTGGGATGAGGTTCTTCAATTTATTCAGCCTCTCGAATGTATGGAAAAATTCGACAAGAAAAGGTAGAATGGAATATGTGTCTCTGTCTCCATGCATGAGTTACAATATTTTTGGGAATGGTTGTGGAAAATACAAGAATTGAAATATTCTTTATGGAAATAGTAGGTTTCGGTTTTTAACTGGTTTGTGTGTATGTGTGTGTACGTGTCCTGTATACAGTTCCTAATTGCATGTGGGTGTCTTACTTATACTTGAAGCTAAAAAGTCGTATGCACAGAAGGTGTAATGGGCTTTTGTTTGCTTTACATCTTAGGAATGCAATGCTGCATGTTGAATTGTTCTTTTACATTGGGATATGTTTTTAAGAAACATCCCCTTATGACCCTTCAAATGTTTTTAATGTGTTATTTTTGAAAGCAGTGATTGAAGAATATGTCCTCCCAAAATTTTGTGGTTATCACTCCGTTAAACTTTGATCTTTGATCAGAGTTTCTTAATGCAGTCAATTCTATCCCTGACTCAAAAAATAGCTGTAAAACACGTTGCTTGTCTCTAAAAAGAATATTGAACTATTGGATCAAGGTGGGTAATATTTCACTACTTGCCTGCAGATTTCGTTACATAATTATGAAGCAGAAGTTCTTGGAAGCCTTATGTGTAAACAATGCAATGTCAGCAGAAGACGAGCCTCAGCATGTAAGAACTGTCTTTGTTTGGGGAATTTTTTATTGGCAAGAAACTTATTCCCATGGTCTAATGAAGAGAAAAACAAATGCTCTCAGATGAATACCCAAATTCTATCTGTTACCAAATGGTTTCGTAAATAATGGACAAAGTAACTGGTGTCCTTTGGAAGTGAATGTGATCCTCAGGTCTCAAATAGAATTTTATATGCAAGGGTTGTTTGAAACATGGCAGTATAGAACAGTGACCATATGTCATCTTTGAAATTTACTTTAGGCCATTATACTAAAGAACAGTGCTCTTTTTCAGGCGGGCTCTGAAGGAAGGCTGAAAATCAGGGAAATTTATTGTCAGAGTCAGGTCCAAATGAGAGATGAAATTGATCTTAACCTTCTTTTCTGTTGCTTTTAAAGAGAAAAGATGCTGATGGCAACAGATGCAGTCACAAAGGACTGATTGAATTAAATAAGCAAACAGAAGGAGCTGTGAACTTAAATTTTCAGTATGGAGACATGAATGGCAAATCCAAGTGACAGAAAAGGCATGCTGACTGTGGACTTAATCAGAGTTTCTTATGTGTGTTAGTAATACAGGAGTAGTAATTTTCTAACACAAATGTTATCAAATGGAAAAACAAAAAAAAGGATTCCAGTAGTTCGCAGACAACTGATTTTGTTTTGAGAACTGAATTAACTTGAATTCTCTGTCTCACTGCATATACTACAGAGTCTTTCCTTGACAGTGTAGACAAAGCTTGAAGTAAGTGCTTCACAGCACTTTTGTAATCAGTCTGTACATAATAGGTAATGGTATAGGAGAAGATAGTCAAATCCATTTCTTATTTTTGTGCTGAATGTTAATAGATGTGTAAGCATTTGTGGGTGAAAGGCTTGTACATTGGGAATGTGCTAGGGGACAGAGGTAGGATTTTATTGATTTTTTTTTTTTAAAGAATCTTTTAAACTAAAGATACTAAGTTAGGTGTACTTAACACTTTTCTGACTTTAGTTTCAACAAGCTTTCTACTGAAAGCCATGTATTCATATAGATGTGTTATCTGTAGAGGTTGACTCTTTTTTTTTCATTTCTTGATTGTTTTCCTGATTGGAAAACAGAAAACATTAATCTAAAAGACAAATTAAATTTGCTAATAACTGGAAACTAGAGAGATATGCCACTTTTTAAAATTTATGCTGATAGCTTTCCATACACTTGGGGGGGGAAATACATGTATATAGAGTTGGCCCTGAGAATGGAAGTAACCTTCTGTACTACAACAGAATTGAAGCTGTTTAGCTGCAGATGTGAAGTTTTAAGCCCGCAAAATCTGCAGTGATGTGAAAGTTCCATAGGTCTGTAGAAGATAAGAGTAGAAGTGGGGCAGAAGAAGGAGATTTCAGGAAGTATAAACATCCAGGAATTTTACTCTGTAAATGCATTTGCATCAGCAGTTTTGGACTTAAAATATTGTATGCTATTTTGCTTAAATAGAAACAGTAATACTAATAAAGGAATGGTAGTGGAAAAATCCTCCCACTGCACATTCTTTTTCTGCTAACTAAAGAAACACACGTACTGTGAGCTACTCTGTTGATTTGAATATTTCTGTAGCTGGAATTCACAATGCGAGAGGCTGTGCAGTGCCTACATGCGTTAGAAGAATATTGCCCCACTAAGGAAGACTACAGCAAACTCTGCTTGCTGCTCACGTTGCCTCGTTTGACCAACCATGCAGAATTCAAAGACTGGAATCCCAGCACAGCCCGGGTGCACTGCTTTGAAGAAGCTTGTGTCATGGTGGCAGAGTTCATTCCTGCTGATAGGAAACTGAGTGAGGCTGGTTTCAAAGCAAGTAACAATCGTTTATTTCAGCTTGTAATGAAGGGATTGCTTTATGAATGTTGTGTGGAATTCTGTCAGAGTAAAGCAACAGGAGAAGAAATTACGGAAAGTGAAGTGTTGCTGGGCATCGATCTCTTATGTGGTAATGGGTGTGATGATTTGGACCTTAGCTTATTATCGTGGCTACAGAACCTGCCAGCTACTGTTTTTTCTTGTGCTTTTGAACAAAAGATGCTTAATATTCATGTTGATAAACTCCTCAAGCCTACAAAAGCTGCATATGCTGATCTTCTGACACCTCTTATTAGCAAACTTTCTCCGTACCCATCATCCCCAATGAGGAGGCCTCAGTCAGCTGATGCTTACATGACCCGCTCCTTAAACCCTGCCTTAGACGGGCTGTCCTGCGGGTTAACAAATCACGAGAAACGCATCACAGACCTCGGGACCAAAACTTCTCCCATGTCACACTCCTTTGCTAATTTCCATTATCCCGGAGTACAGAATCTCAGCCGAAGTCTTATGCTGGAGAATACTGAGTGTCACAGCATTTTTGAGGAGTCACCTGAGCGGTAAGTGCAACTGCAGTTTCTTACTTAGGTTAAAGTTACATGCATTGTATTTCTGGACATAAGTATGATGTTGAAACTTAGCTTGGTTATTTAATGGCTGGTTAAGTAAAACTCTGTAGAGAGGATTTTTATTCCTCGTGCATTTATGATTAAAATCAGTTTTTCGTATTTGGTTGTGAGCATTTGGGTTCAGGCTGGGTTTTCTTGAAGCTTAGGCATACAGAAACGTGAAGCATAAATACAAATTTATGTTATGATTATGTAATAGAGGTTGTGTTCAATATTTTGAATTTTTTCCTCACTGATAAATATATGCTGTTTGTGAGATAGCTGTGACTCCATCTTTGTTATTCCATTCTATTCTCAGTGTCTGTAAACTTGGGTCATGATACTGCAAATAACTAAATATACCTAATATTTATCTTGAAAAGAGGTACTGCCGTTTCTGAATGGTCTGGTTTAATGTTTGGCTTTACCATACTCTTCATAGCTGGAGTTCATAGATCGCTTAACTCCTATAGCTTTTACTCTAGAATTCTACTTCTCTATTCTTACCAGGGCAATTTCTACTCCTGTCTTTTCTCAATTACACTTCTTTTTCATGTTGCTGCGAGAAGTGATACTCCTGTGGAGCCACAGCATCCCATTGGCAGTGAGGCATTGTCCCAGAGTTTAGTTCCAGAAAATGAGCCAGTCACTGGAGTGCAGAGTCAGGGATCGGCCAAACAAGAGAAAAATGAGGTACTGAAAAATAATGAAGCCTTTGGAGCTGTGTTCTGATATGTTCATAATTTGCTTTTTATGTTGAGAACTTCGTGCATGATGGTAAATTGTTTCCAGTCTTGGTGACTTTTTTATGAGATGTTAACAAATTAAATTACAATATTGCATCTTATATAAAACACTACTTTTTTCATTGTTAAACGTGCTGTCAGTTAAGTCTGTAGTGCACCAGATGAATATGCATTCTCACATTACTGTTGCTAAATTATTGCATGTAAGTTAAATTTTGCAGAGCTCTAAGTCAGCAATGTTAGATTAAACAATGCTTAAACTTCTTGGTGTTTCAGCCAGGAATCTAGAGGGTAGCTTGCACTGTTGGTGTTAGTGTCAAGTTTCGGGGGCCATTGTATGTAATTAGTCCGGAGCACAGAGTAATGAATATCAAATAAAGCCCTACTGAATGTATCTTTGCTGTCCAGAATCCAGTAGCATAACTTTTTTTTTTAAAAAAAAAAATAATAAATTTGAAAGCTTTGGGCCTTGACTTTTTTCCTGTCCTATAGTGGCAATATGGGGAAGGTGAAATAGCAATTCAGTATGAGGGGATGAACAGTCATCCATTCTTTTTGCTTTCCACTATTCTAAATGTTTGCCTCTTAATTCGGTAACAATGTATTCTTACCTGAAAACTTGTACTAAGTGTTTGAGTGAAGAAATAACATTAAGTACATTGTTTGTTTGGTTTATAGACTTCAGTTTGATTTTCTTAAGTAAACTTTTGATATCTCTATGGTACTGAAAACCAGTCCAGTCTTAACAGGGATAGTTTAGTGTAGACTCTGGGTGATTGAGTGAGCGGAGCAATGGGGCTGTGAGGGGATTAACAGAATCCTCTAAATGTGAGGACTTGGCTCCACTCAAGGTCTTTGCTGAGTAACCTGTTTGCTGCAGTGATGTTATTTATATAGGCTGGGAATAAGGAAAGGGAGAGAGGAAAGAGCTTAGCTAGGCATGTGGCAGAGCAGTCCTCAAAAGTCAGAAAACCGTGGCAGAGTTTATGGGGGAGAATGAAGGCAGGAGATGTTACTCTGTAGGTGAAGATGAGGCTGGGCTATTATACAAAAGTGAAAAACAAAGTAATATCCAGTCCAGTTTCTTCATGTTTGGGTTTGTATGTGTTATTGCTGTGTGTTTATCTGTGTGAATAAGAAATTCTTTCAAGCCTCCTTAGTTCTTATTTGCCTTGTTCTTGGAAAGATTGATTTTAAAAGCCAGGTTTTATACTACAGAGCATCTATACAACATGCTTAGGTTTTGGATTCTATATCATTGTCACCCAAAATAAAGGATCCAGGAATTTGATCCAATTACAGCAAATAAGTATTAGTTATGAAAAAAGTATGGTCCAGAGTATGCCTGTTGTTTATAAGGATGCTAACTCAGTAATTTGGAAACAGGCCATGTATTTGAAATAGTTGGAATGCTTCTTAAGCTTTCAAAGATAATTTCCAAGTTGTCATCATGAGGAAGCCTAACAAGTATGAGGAACTTTTTTGCCTACTGCTACTACTACTTTTTTTTCCTTTCAGTTGGTAAACATTTTCAGAAAATGCATGCCATTGTTAATACTTAGGTCTTGGACTGAAGTGCTTTTGGCTTTGTGTTTCACTGTTGTTTTTGAACTTGTTCTCAGCTGGTTTTGACTGTGACATTCAGAGCTAGCAACAGGGGGAGGGAGTACAGAAGGCAGAAAGTCCTTGGGAGCTAGTGGCAGGCAGTGAGTGCAGAAGGCAGGGAGTAGTGGGGGAAGCAAAGGAGACTACATAAATGTGAAGAGACAGTGTAAAAGGAAGCTGAAGTATTTGTTTTGCCTAGAGGTGCTACATCCTATTTTTTAATGTTGATCGCTGAGAGATAGAAATCTGTTCTGCAGACTGATTGCAGAGAGGCATCAACACAGCAGAAAATACTGAAATGATATTGAAAATAGGAATTGCAATTTGGAATGTGGCTTGTTTAGTGATTTTTCTTATATTTTCACCTTCTGATGACATGTTTGTTTTCATGTTAAGTAGTACTTTGGAAGTTTTATGGGCAAGAGTCTTGTCCTGAAATAAACACAAAGGTAGTGCTCCAACATTAACAATGCAGTATGGCAGTGATTTTCTTCTTTCGTATCTAAATTGTATTTAGTTTTAATGACAATGAAAGTATTGCTGACCTTTTGATGCTTGTAATGAACTAATGAACCAGAGAGTGAGTATTTAGCTTAAATACTGCAAGTAACTATTCTCATTTTTCTAAGCTTCGTGATTCAACAGAGCAGTTTCAAGAGTACTACAGACAAAGGCTACGTTACCAGCAGCACTTAGAACAAAAAGAGCAACAGCGGCAATTATATCAGCAGATGCTGCTGGAAGGTGGTGTAAATCAAGAAGATGGAGCTGACCAGCAGCAGAACCTTACTGAGCAGTTTCTTAACAGGTTGGGGATATCTGTTACTCTTCTCCTTTTCTCTCTAGCCACTCACGTAACTCTGCAAGTTTGCATGTTAACCTAGTTTTGTTTTTTGTTTTTTTATTAGGTCTATCCAGAAGCTAGGAGAATTAAATATAGGTATGGACAGTCTTGGAAATGATGTACAAACACTTAGCCAGCAATGCAATGGGAGCAAAGGGAATGCATCTACCAGTCTAGCAAGTAGCATTACATCAGATGCTCCTCAGAGGATGCCAACTGATGGCCAAAGTGTTAACACAAGCACTCCTCGAAAGCGTGGATCAGCTAATCAGATACCCTTTCCTGAAGAGTCACCTGTGCAAGGGAATCAAATGTAAGTTATTTGATACCTGCTTAAGACTGGAAATTCTCTTCTCTTAGCACTGTGGGAATAGCAGTTTGTATTTACTTCTCAATACCAAACAGATTTGTTGTTTGAGTTGAGGGTATATGGTTCATGACCTATTGTCTAGATATTTTTATACAGATTTTAAAATAAATTCTTGACATAGGAGAAATGGTGGTTATTTGTGATGGCTTCTATTTTATGTTTAATTTTTATTTCAGACCTCTTATTCCATATTATTTGTGTAATTCGTTTTTTTTTTTTGTAGTTCTACAAAGCTTCTGAAATATAAAATAAATGGGGTGGCTACTGGATTTCCCGTGTAAAATGAATGCCAACCAAAAAGCAGAAACTATTTTGCCACATCTGTGTTGTGTTATAGCATGAAAGAAAATATGTTATGTCTTAAATTTTTGACTTGTTTGATGCCTGGAGCTGCCCCAAAAATGACAACCTCTTGTAAAAATAATAGTTTAATGATAAGGAGTTAGACATGTAATGTAAGTTCTCAGTATGACTGTAACTTTAGTCCAGAAATGCTTACAAACAGATCTCCTTCCTCTTTTTTTTTGCTGTTGTTGTGCATTTCAACTCTTAATCAAATCAAAACAGTGTGTCAGAACATGCTGTCACTCAGCCACAGTTGGAAGACTCCTCAGGGAATCTAAATAGGACAAGAGGTGATGAGGTGAGTTTTCTTACTGTCTTGAACAGTGTGTGATTTTTGCAAGATTCAGTGCTTGATCCTGAGTATGTGACAGGCTCTCATTGTTAATAGATGGTTAGACTGAATGTAATACTTAGTGTCACAGAACTATTGAGGGTGGATGGGACTCCTGAAAAACGAGTCCACAACAGCTGCTCAAGGAAGGTTCAGTGGCAGTAGATTGCTCAGGGCCAGTCCCACTGGGGTTTTATGTATTGAAAAGGATTAAGATTCTACAGCCTCTGTAGGCAGCCTGTTTCCATGCTTGACCACTCTGTGTGTTCTGTTTAAAACAACAGAAATAGTTAAATGTAACTTGCTGTATTTCTATTTGTGCCCAATGCCTCTTGTTCTGTGCTGGCTACCACTGCTCTGTCTTCTTTACTTCTCCTGTCAGGTTTTTATACTCATTGATTAAATCCACTGACCCCAGTCTCCTTCAAGCCCTTCTCTCCTGGAGCAGTTCCAACCCCTTCAGTCTCTCTTTGCACAAGGGATGCTCCACTCTCTTGGGTATCCCAAGCACTGGTCATGGTACTCTAGATGTCAGATGTTAAAATATGGCACAGGTGGTTCTGAGCAGCAGCTCAGTTGGTAGCTTTGCTCCCCTTATGAGTTTCACCTGGATTAGATGTGTATTTGTAGAAATTAATTGTAATACCGGACTTTGGAGTTGGGCTGTTATGGAAGATAGTTGTTGGCGTCCTGGGGGGAGGATGAGAAATGTTAATCTGATGTCAGCTTAGGAGTGAATTGTAGTAATGAATTTTCTGAAGAATGTAATTCACTGACCAGGAATAAACATTGTTTTTCCAAACTCTGAATTTAGGCTGGTGCTGCTGCTTTTTAATACTGTTTTCAGAGTAACTTATAACCATTATTTCAACAATCAATTCACTTTCCAACATCTAGTTTTGCTTTAAGAACCTAATTTGACTGTCATCATTCTATGTAGGATGACAAATCAAAAAAGCAGTTCATTTGCATTAATACTCTAGAAGACACACAAGCTGTCAGAGCTGTTGCCTTTCATCCCAGCGGGAGTTTATATGCTGTTGGCTCCAACTCTAAAACCTTGCGAGTGTGTGCCTACCCAGAGGTAATTGACCCAAGGTAAGAAAGATGGTAACTTTATTTTCCTATGTGGTAGTATTTCTTTCTCCAGTAGCTACTGATACCTGTATGTTTCATTCCTTTATTTTGCTGTTGTAAATAGTGCAATCTTTTCTTCATTATAGTCTTCAACTGCCAAACCAAAATCTGCTGAAGTACTTAGTGTTTGTGGACTAGTTTTTGCTCTTCCATTACATGCCAGATACATTGCTGTGCAACAACTTCTCCTTATAAAAGTGTTACTTTGCTTTAGTGGGTGGGTCTCAATGTCTCTTTTAATACCTTGGGGTTTTCTCCTAGAAGTAAATATGGTCATCTCAATAATCATCTCCTTGCCCCTGCACCAATAACATGCTTTTTATGGAGCAGAGGGGAAGCACAGACATCTAAAAACTGACAGTTTCAGAAGGAGCTACAGGTACACATGGTTTAGGATTAGTGTTCAGTAGGTAATCTGAATATTTCCATTCAGTCTCTCCCCTTAAACATAGTACAGTAAATCAGTAAGTAGCCTTTGTAGTTAATTGGTCAAAAACCTTTCAAGTTTAATTCTAAAATACTTATTGACAATATATCAGCTAAGTCCACAATTTTGTTTCATAGTCCGTGCAGACTGACTTGCTGGGCTTGAAGCCCAAATATTCTCTCCTTGGTTGGTAAACAGCACCAGTGTTTCTAGTAGGACAGGCAATTCACTATCAACTAGTGTCTCCTCACACAACATACTATTCTAACTATTGGGAAAGATTAGATTGACTCTGCAGCATTGGTCTCGTGTGAGAAGTGCATGCATCTGTTCAGAGAAGAGGCATAATGTGTATGGGTATCAAAGGAATGCAGAGACTTTATTCATTTGAACATGTACTTGTTCCTTTTAGCTGTTTTTTTGCTTTGCTCAGTCTGCCGAAAACATTCCGTCATGGGATTTTTTCAAGTCAGCAAAGAAATGTTTTTAAACACATTCTTAATCTTTGTAACAGTCTGACTCCAGACATGTGGTTGGTTTTTACAAAAAATCTATTTCTGTGAATGCAAACTGAATGGTCCTGATTTTGTTTTGTTGGGGTTTTTTTCCTCTTTTAATTTTATCAAGTGTCTACAGTATGTTTTTCAAATTCCTCAGTTGTGATTAAATTTGCTGAGTTTCTGTTGTTCATGTTACTTCAGTGAATGTTGATGATGGTTACAGCAATACTGTATTTTAAGCACTGGACTATTTCCTGCTAAGGGAGCAGAGAAATAATGTAGGGAATTCCTCAATTGAAGGAGTGGGAATTTAAATCCACTTAAATTGGACTGTTCTTACTTCTGCTGTGTATAAAGCTGATCTAGTTTCTTCCCTTTGAATGTGTGGTGTATACATAGGTGCTAGAAAGGTTGGTTTTTTTTTCTTACTACTTTTCATTTAATGGACAAAGAAGATTCTTAAAGCAACTTTATTTTGTTTCTTTCTCAAGCAGGGTTAACATGTAGGAAACAATTTCAATTATTTATAGAGCACATAATTCTCCTTACAAATAAAAAGAAAACACTTCTTTTTTTGCTATTTTTCAGTGCTTATCATACTCCTAAGCAACCAGTAGTTCGCTTCAAAAGGAATAAGCATCATAAAGGATCAATCTACTGTGTGGCCTGGAGTCCCTGTGGACAGTTGCTGGCTACTGGTTCTAATGATAAATATGTGAAAGTACTGCCTTTTAATGCTGAAACATGCAATGCAACAGGTAGTGTGTGTGTGTGTGTGTGTGTGTGTGTGTGTGTAAAGTAGTAATTTTTATAATAAATGCTGAGTATTCCTTTATGTAATTTTTGATTATTCATCCACTACTTAAGGCCACTTAAATTATTTAGGTTATGTACTTAAGTTCTGCTATAATTTTTCTATTAAGTGAATGAATGTAGTCCCTTTCTCTTATCTGTTGTCACTGTGTTCTTTGTTAAGAAAATGGACACTGAGGGTGTTTTTTAGAGAGTATCTTTGAGTTTTATTTTAGTTTGGATGTTTGGGTTGTTTCTGTTGGTTTGCTTTCATTTTGTCCTTGATCTGGAGATTCTGTGGCATTGTGATGCCATCTGAAATTTGTTTTCAAATATTGATAAATAGCTGAATGTTCTTACCAGCTCCAGTCTGTAAGAATTGCCAATAGTAGTTTATTTCCAATTTGAGTTACTCTTTCCCTTGCCTCGTTCTGTTGTCATCTCTGTGAAAGTCAGGTACTACTTTTACGCAAATACTACTTTATTTGGCTGCCCTTATAACCAATATTCTGAATATGGCTGTGTTTTATTTTGAACTCAGGCTGACTTGTCTTGTGCGTGTTTTAATTATCTTTTCCTCCTGGCAGAGAAAACTTTTTTGCATTTGTGTTACTTCACCGCAGTCCACAAAAAGAAATAATTGTACTATGTAAACCTTGCCTGGAATTGGCTGTGGAGGTGATCTTCATATTTTTTTTTCTTTTTGCTATACTTTAGGAATGGTAGGAATGTCAAGCAACACCCAGTGAAAATAGCATTATTGAAGGTTTTACTTCAGCTCACATTGAATGTTCTATTGAATGTATACACTTATAATAGATCATACACTGCCTGAAGTAACTTGGGTTGTTACTGTAAGTGCTTTAAAGATTGCAGCACTGACTGCTGAACTAAGTATGCCTCATCGTCTTGCTTTTTATTATTGCTTTTGTTATTTCAGGGCCAGATTTGGAATTCAGCATGCATGATGGGACAATCAGAGATCTTGCTTTTATGGAAGGACCAGAAAGTGGTGGTGCTATCTTAATAAGTGCTGGAGCAGGGGACTGTAATATATATACAACAGACTGTCAGAGAGGGCAAGGTCTGCATGCTTTAAGTGGTCACACAGGTAAGCTCTTAGTTCCGTCTTGCATTTTGAAAGCCTGTATTAGACTCATGGAACAACTTTTTTTGAAATGTCATCTTTGTGTTTTCCTGTGAGCAAGAATTCCCTAAAATATCCCTAGACTGCTCTGGTGATAGTGGGGAAGGGTAGCTGTGTTTGTGTTCTGGAATTTCTTGCTTGACATTTTTTCTGTTGGTTTCTTTGTGGCTGGTTGGTTGGGTTTTGGTTGTTTTTTTTTTTTTTTTTTTAATTTTTAAATATTCTGTTAACTTTAGTGGCAGAAGTGCATACTTCATTCCAGAAAAGGTGCAATGCTGAGTATTCCTTTGTAATGTTATTTCAGAACCTGCAGATTTTCTTCAGGATCATTTAATCTATGAATGCAAAAATATCATCAGAAACGTAACATTTCATTATTTGACTAAAAATGCTGACTCCTTTTTTCCACAGGTCATATTTTAGCACTTTATACGTGGAGTGGTTGGATGATCGCATCTGGATCTCAAGACAAGACTGTAAGATTCTGGGATCTGAGAGTACCAAGTTGTGTTCGTGTTGTGGGAACAACGTTTCATGGAACAGGTAAGATTTGCTTCCACACCTTGGCTCACTCTTGCATTAAAACGGAGGTTTTAATAGAGAGTGTGAGAATGTCATTTATGTTTCTTTCCTTAAAAATAAATAAATACTTGAAACATTGGTGGCTACTTTGCCTTGTGAAATTTAAACATGCTCTGAAGTACTTGAGAGTAACACAAGGCACATGAGCTGTTTCAGGAAAAAAAAAGTAAGCTAGCATTCTGTATTTCTATGCAGAACCATAAAGTATCTTGAGTGGAACACACCCACAAGATCCTGCTCAAATCCTGGCTCCACATGGGACCACCCAAAACTCAAACCCTATGTTTGAGAGCACTGTCCCAGATGCTCTTTGAACTCCATCAACTTGGGGCTGTGACCACTGCCCTGGGCAGCCTGTTTTTTTTTTCCCAGAGGCGCAAACCCAGTAATGCCTGGACAGACACACAAATTCTGTCAGTGATCACTGTCATGATCCTGGCTGGCTACAAGTGATAACGTTGCCATTTTGTCATTTGCATAAATACAGTGGTTTATATTTTTCTCCTGTAGGAAGTGCTGTAGCCTCAGTAGCTGTTGATCCTAGCGGTCGTCTCCTGGCTACGGGACAAGAGGACTCCAGCTGCATGTTGTATGATATTCGAGGAGGGCGAATGGTCCAAAGCTATCATCCTCATGCAAGTGATGTTCGTTCTGTGCGCTTCTCTCCAGGGGCTCACTACTTGCTCACAGGATCTTATGATATGAAAATAAAGGTGACAGACTTGCAAGGTAACATACAAAAGATGCTAGGTTAATTCTCAGTTTGGTGTTCTTACAGAGATTGAATCAAAGATAATGTTTTGGTTTGAAAGAAAAGAATAGAATTTCAAGTGTTAGAAATGTCATCATGTTGGTTAGGGGTAGGGAACTGATAAAGGTAAAAACTATTGAATCCTATTGCTTGAAGAGCTGGCCTTTGCTTTTGCACAGCATTTATAAAATTTGCCCTTTAAAAAGAAAAACATAATTATCGTCATAATTACCGTGATGAGTTTAGATGTATTTTATACCTTTTCGTAGCACCTCTCCCTAGACTGTTCAGTTGCATGTGTGGTGTGTGTTTGTGTTTCTGTCTTGTTAAGAAGTTCAGTATGCTTCATAAGGTGAAATGCACCTGTAAGTTTTATTAAATCATAAAGAGCTAGAATATAAATTGATGAAATAACTGATGATGTCTGTTCCTCTACTGTAGGAGACCTCACAAAGCAGCTTCCTCTTATGGTGGTGGGCGAGCACAAGGACAAAGTTATTCAGTGCAGATGGCATACACAAGATCTTTCCTTCTTGTCATCGTCAGCAGACAGAACTGTAACCCTTTGGACCTACAACGGCTAGAGTGCAACTAAAGGCAACCTATGCAGCTAAAGCACAGAGACCCGAGACTACAGAACTGTAAAAACCAAGTAATAATAATTAAGCATTCAGAGAGCAGCAGATGAGTAGGAGAGTGTGTTGAAAAGAGACACTTGTCACAGATTTTTCTGGTTTCTAGGAGGTCTTGGTGTTTTTAGTATATTCTTTTGCAGTGCTTTCAGTCTTCCATGTGAACTCATGCTGCTGTGACCTATTGTAGTCTTGTTGCCAAAGTTTGAGAAGAACTTTCATTGTCAATGTGCACTCTAAGTAACATGAATGATGTGTTTACAGTTTGGTATTAATTGCATTCCTTGGTTTTTGCCTCAGTGAAAATTTTATAGAGGAACTTAAGTTGATCAACACTACCAGTCAGTATCGAAGTAGTTCCATGTACACATAAGATATTCCACTGCTTTTTCAGATTTATTATATTTATCACTTCTTATCGAGAGGTCAAACTTTTTAACATCAACAGCTTCAACTTTTTTAGTAATGAACTCTGAACTTCAAAGGCAATTAGGTGGTAACCACATCTTAATTATGGTCTTTTCTTTCTCTTCATCTAGGGGGGGAAATGTTGCTCTTGTTACTACATGACATTGTTTTCAACAAGCTGACATGTTGGAGGGGGGAAAACGGTATCATACTGAATTTTTTTTTCTGTAGAAACATAAAATATTTTGCTTTCTGAATGCAACAGAATACCTCTGTGTATAATGTACTGTAGAAGAGAGTGGATTGGCAGCAGTTGTCACAGTGAACTTAATGGCTATCAGTTCTCAAAGTAAAAGGGATACCATTAACACTATAATAGAAACCAGCATGGCTTAAAATGCTATGTCTGCATGATAATTTAAGAATTAAGTAATTTAAATTCCCAGTTCAGAAGCTTATCTGAATTTTATTTCTTGCACTGTTTATGTATGGGGGAATTAGTTTTATTTCTACAGAACTTTAGATTTGAATGTTTATGTATTGTTATATTTTTTCATATTGTACAGTTCCTTTTACTTTTTAAATTTGAACCGTAAGCATTAGGTTATTTATTTGAACTGCAGCTAAGTTTTGGATTCTCTTGATTACTAAATTATACGTGCACTGTAGCAAAGCATTTTTAACTATCGTATAAAAGTGGAAAGGTAAATATAGAAGTGTATCTGTGCTATAATCTCAATAAAGACCTCCAACACCTGCAGCTGCCTTATCGGCTTGAGATTCTTATGTAATTCCTCAGTGCTGCTCAAACTATTTGGCAAGAGCTGGTGCATGCTTAGAATTTGCTCTTTGTACTGCTTCTGAGAGCCTGACTGTAACGGGGTAAGTAATAACAGACTAGAGCTGTGCATTTGTTTTGGCACAGACGGAGGAGCTGATGCTGCTTTGGAGGAGTGCTTGCAGCTACCGCCTCCTTCACTCCTAAGGTAGCTGGGTGAGGGTTAATACAGCGTGTGGTGTTAGAGGGGGCCCAGTTACACCTCACTTCGTGCCCTGGACGTCTGCGTTGCCCGTGGGTGGGAGCACCTGCCCTGTGCTGGTATTTACTGCAAGGCGCAAGTGGGGAGCGTAAGGGGGGGTCTTATTTATGAAAGCCTGAAACCGTAGGCGGAGCGTAGGGAAGGGAAACGGTAATGGGGAGTTACAGCAGGGGAAGAACTGCCGCGTCATCTCTGGCGGCGGCGTAGGGCCCCACGCACCGTAGCAGAGCCGCGGGCTGCCAGCCGCGTTGCTGCAGCCCCGCCCCGGTTCCGCTTAGCGGTTGGCTTTCCCGCCTCTCGCCGCCTTCCTGCCGCCGTGCGGTGCGCGCGCGCAGCCGCCCCTGAGGTGACCGACGGCGCGCGGCCCTTCCCGCCCCGCCCCGCCCTCTGCGCCCTGAGGGGCCGGGCCGCGCCTGCGCGCCTCGGAGCGGGGCTGCGCGGCCTGAGGGGCGAGGAGAAGCCGTGGGCCCTCACTGGGCTGGTGGCGCGGCGAGGCGAGGCGGCGTGCGGCGCTCAGGTACGAGGGACGGCCGTTGGGGCGGTGACCGCGGGGGCGGCGCCGCTGACGGGAACCGCCGCGGGTGGGCCGGGCCGCGCCGCGCCGGCAGCGAGGCCGCGACGAGAACGTTTGCTCCGGGTCGTGCGGCCGTTTCAGCCGTCGCACGGAAGCGCCCCCCCGCACCCAGCCGCGAAGCCCCGCGCTGCGGGCGCAGCGATGCTGGTGCTGGTGCTGTGCGCCGCCGTGCTGGCGGGCGGCCGGGCCCAGGACGACGACTGGATCGACCCCACCGATATGCTCAACTACGACGCGGCGTCGGGAACGATGCGAAGGCCTTACAAGGTGCGAGAAGCGCTCGAGTGTCTGTCTGTCTGTCTGTCCTGAGCCGTGTCCTGCTGAGGGGTTGCCCCGAAGTCGTGTGTTTATGAAATGTTAGAGTTCTTCTCTTTTTATCGTTCTGGGCCGTAAGCAGAAAGGAATTGTACACCTGTTCCTCTGCTCTGGGAAGTGCTGCACTGAGCGGCTCTCGCTGGGCACTGGAGCACAGCGTTGTGTATCTGAAAATGAAGCACCCGGCTAATGGGTAACGTTGGAGTGAAGCTACCAAACCCCCCAGTAATGTAGGGGTAAAACTTTTCCTTTGTATGAGTGTGTTGTGAAGCTTGATGGAGTTCCATTGTGTTGGGCATCAGAGAGAAGGAAGATCAGAACTGGGCAGTTCTGTGCTGTTAGTACTCTGGGAACATGGAGAATAGGAAATATGAAAATGCAGTTTCAAAATGGTGAATCACACTCTGATGGTTTGTGTGAGGAGCAGGCTGCACACATATCATGAGGTGTATGTTGGTTATGTCACATAGAGCGCTGTAAGCTATAGCTGGCTGCATGAGCACCCTTGTCATTCGTCAGCTTTAAATTTTGGTTTTGTAGTCTTGAATAATTCCGAAGTATTTCGAAACGTTGTTTTAGGAACCTTATAAGTTGCAAACTACGTTATTTGCCTTTGTAACTCTTGTGAAGAGAACAGTTCCCAGAGCATTGGGATGCTACTTCAGGGTAAAGGGGGAAACTGGCAGGTTGAGCAAGGCACACAACAAGGAATGCAGCTCTGTTGACTTTCAGTCTGGCTGTATGGCCATTGGGGCTGGGGATTTGGGCTGGCTGGAAGCTGCCCCTTCAGTTGCTGATTCAGTGGTTAGCCAAGCTTTATCTAATCTGATGCACTGGGGCTCGTGTGCTCAGCAGCTCTCAGCCAAGGGGAAAGGGCGAGACCTCTCCTCTTGAGGGCAGCATGCAGACAGCTGTAAGGCAGCTGTTGGTTCGGAGCCTGAAATAACAGCAGAGAAGACTAACCCTCATTTTAGCACCTTTGCTCCTGCCGGTCAGCGACCTGTCTGTAGAAGTTTAACGTGGCACGTTGATTAAATTCTTGGATTCTGAAAGTTTGTTTTTTCTTATGTAACTTCAGGTAAACTATCATGATTCTGAGGATAAGACAGTGGATGGAATCATCACTGAAAACTTATCAAGTTGTTCCAGGGAAGTGGATTCTTTGCAGCAGAAGGTTTGTTATGGAACTTCAGAGTATTTTCCAGTCTCCAGTTTGTGCCTGATGCAGAGGTGATGGATGACATAGGTAGCATAGAGAATTGTCAGTTTGCTGTGGGAAATCATGCACTACTTAGAGGGAACCTCTGTGTGTGACTCGAGAGAAAAGAAAGTGGTTTGATTTCAGTTCCAAATTACTGCTCTGTCTGTTAAGGGCTGTTTCCTGAAACATTCTGTAGTGGTATAGAAGCTGATAGGAGTTATGTGCAGCAGTGCAGCACTGACAGTTTAAATGTTGTGGTGGTGTTATTTCATGCTGCCACCACAGCTTAGAGAATCTGACTTTGCATTTGAGCTGTTCAGTTCTGGTAGGTTTGAAGGGCTGGGCTGTGGGTGAGCGCTCTTGTGGCTGCCTGCAGTGTGCAGTGGCAGCAGCTCTTATAAGCCCCATAGGCACCCCACTGTGCTGCTTCCTCTGAGGTCAGAAGGATGCAGTGATCTTTGTGTAGCCCCAAGTTGTTTGGAGACCCTGTGTGAAATGGGGTGTTGGTATTGTTCTACTGGGTATGTTTTACATGGTATAGACTCGAAATTTAAGGAGATCCAGATCTGTAGTGTTTCAAGTCCCACTGACATTGGCATTCAAACTGTTTCACTACCAGATCTGAAATCCCCAATACTGGCCAATGCCATGGAAAGCAGCAGCAATGTGAAAAGCTCTTTAGCGACTGCATGTGATTTGTATCTGATGCTGATTGTGGGATTATTGCTAAACTAAAGAAATGTGACCCTGTTAATAGTGAGTTTCTCATGTTGGTGGTATTTGTTTATTCTAAAAGCCAAACCATGTTTTGAGCAACAAGTGAATGGAAGTGTCTTTATGTTGCAGATTGCAGAATGTGAGAACAGGAATGCCAAATCTCGTGAAAGCCGGAGCTTTTATATTTTTAAGCGGTACTTGAATAAAATTTTAAATGAAGCTAGAAAACTTGGCCTTGTGAGTATCTGAAAATGGATTAGAAATGGGTTTGAATTCATTCTGTTGTGCTTCAAATTGAAGTGAAGGAAACTGAATTGTGAAATTAAAAATGATGGAAGTATGTGCATGCAGTATTGCTGTCAGAGGTTGTGCTGTTTGCTCACAGGAGGCACAGTTATCCCTTCTTCTGTGAGGCATCCAGGGGCAGCATGCGTGACTTGAGAAAACAGAATGCAGTGTCTGTTGCTGGGATGCAGTAATATCTAGTAATGCCCTGTCCGCTTCACCTCAGCAGCTGTTAAACTTGGGAGAGCTAGATTCTATATTTGCTTGTGGTAGCCCTTGTAGGCTTCTCTTTAAGACCTGATCACACTGCCCAGCTAGGAGCAGCAGTTTTGAGTTTGCATGTAAGAATCACCACATCTTCATCTTATTACCTTTGGAGAGATACTTTTCATTTTATCTGGGGGTAGAACAATAATTTTTTAGTAATTGGTAAAATTAATGTTTTAGAAGAACATTACCTTTAGCAATGTAACATTTTCAGTCTGCATTCCACCACAAAAGGTGGCTGGCGTATAATCAGGGCTAATAATCAGGATTTTGCAATGAAATACCATTTTTCTTACATGATGTTAAAGGTTGCCTATTGGAATTTTGTCTTGCTTTTCATTCAGCCCGAGGGAAACATGGACCAAGTGCATTACGATGCTGAGATTATCCTTACGAAACAGACACATCTGGAGATCCTCCGGTTCCTGCAGGAGGAAGCGTGGCAGTCAGGTGCTGTGGATGATGCGCTTAGCAATATTTTGATCAATTTTAAGCACCACGATTATAAAGCTTGGCACTGGCGATTTGAAGACACTTTTGGAATTGATCTGTATAATATGTTTATGGTAAGAGAAGAAAGGCAGTACGCTTGTATTAATTACTGTTTTCTCCTGTTTCTTTGCGAAGCATTATTACTACCTTAATTCTGCATGAAGGCCTGTCATAAGCTTTTTGGTTGTTGAAGCTATAAGGAAGGTGGTTACTTGAAACACAAATTTCTGTATTCCTCTGGTCTTACTTTCTTCTTGTGGCAATGTGATTTATTTTTTTTCTGGAATGTATTGATTTTTTTTTTTTCCTTTGGTCTTTTGTAACTCTGCTGTGGGGCTCTTTGGGCTCTATTGGTTTGCTGTCGTAACTTACATCCATAAGGCACATGTTGTCAGTTGTCCAGTTTGTCTCTTGTTCAAATAGATGCTGTAGCTGCTGGCTTCTATAGGAGTTGGAATGTATTTTTATTGAGAGTAGCATGTATTTGAGGTCTTAGATTATATTATGTACTGTTGTACAGTGTGGAAATGTCATATATTTTAAAATGGATATGACATCCTCAGTGCTGAACTGAGGATAAGCTGAAGTTCTTGGAATAAGTCTTTACAAAATATGCTAATATTTGTGAGCTAAAAAGACCTTGAATGTAGTTTGTCTGATTGTGGGGAGTGCCTTGGTGCTTAATGAAAAAGCAAGCTGTTATCAGTGCCACTTTGATCCTAGCAGTCCTGAGATGGAAAAAGGCTTTGAAGTGCTTCTCTGAAGTTCTGCTGCTGGTACTTTATCTCCTAACCAACCCACAGCAGGTGGCAGCAGTCGCTCTGTGATTCATATTCTGTGCTTTGCAACTCAAGTGCTGAAATATACCAATTTTGTAAATATAAGTTCTAATAGGTAATGTTATAAATAGCATAAGGAAGAAACAGCAAAATAATCAGAACAGTGACGCTTTTTTGCTTTGTACTGCAGCAAGTATGCTATGAAAGCAATACGTTTTTCAGCTGTTCTGTGTAAGTGATGCCTGTAAAAGCAAAAGCTGGGAATTCCTTCAAATGTACACAGAGTAAGCTTGAAAAATTCCAAATCTGAATCATAGTTCTGTTTTCTTTTTCAGATACTCTTGTGCTTAGTGTGTGTTGTGATTATAATAGCTACAGAGCTGTGGACACGTATCCATTGGTTTGTTCAGCTGAAACGTGTTTTATTAATAAGTTTTCTCATCAGTTTTGCATGGAATTGGCTTTACTTATATAAGGTAAGTTGTTTTGAAATCTTAATGACTTACAGGCTTAACATTTGATAGTTATGAGGGACTTAAGGTGATTTCGTTGTCTGCAAAATAAAGAAAGGGATGAAAGGCCTGTATGTTGATAAATGTGTTAAGTCTAATGAATGATCCTGCCAGTTTGTACCTTCCACTGAGGTGCACAGAAATCATAAAGCACTGTGTGGGATGGAGTTGTGTTTCTTGACTTGAAGTCTGTCTAAAGGAGCTTGTTAGAAGTGTTATGAAAAAGTATTTCTTTATAAAGATTCCCTGGATGAAACAAAAGCATGTAATAGGTGATTGATAGACCAGAGATAAATGCTTCATTAATGGTTGCAGCACAGCTGACTGAACGATGGCATTGTTCTTATTGACAAGGAACTTGTCCTACTAAGTTGTAGCCAGACACCAAATGTGGAGCCTCATGTCTTGCCATCAGAATCTCCCTGTGGCATATCATAGCCCAGAGCAGGGGAGTGCCAATAGCGGGATGGCTCTTTAACACCAGGGTACTTGGTTGGGGTCACTGAATGTCAGAATTTTTCAGCTGATAGTTTGCTTGGAAGGCAAAATTAAAATGAATGTGGGTGTTTGTGCTAATGGAGTTATTTAAAAAGTAGAAGAGGAAGTCGTGATGTTTTAGAAGGTTCATAGCAGCTGTCTCCAGTTTTAATGCAGAAACCTTTTCAAAGATAAATGATGTCAGATTGCTTTTGCCTTGAATTTATATCTTTGAATGTCGAAGTTTGCTGTTTGGGTAATTCAGACTCCATGTGGAGAATAAATTAGAGGTAGCTGTGGTGGTAGGTCTTTATCCAAACTCAAGAAGTACTTAGAACCTGACTCTGTCTAGGTAACAAGCTCTTGTGATAGAGTTGCCTGGGTAATTCCCACACAGCTGTGGGCATCCTGTACCCAACACCCCGTGTGACACAGCAGGTTGCTGCATGGCAGGTGGGTTTGGCACCATGCCCCTGACTGGCAGCAGGGCTGCTCGGAGCACAGTGCATGCTCTGGCTCAGGCCAGGGGCTGTGGGGCTGCTCTGGAGCTGTGCCAGGGGCTGTGCTGCTGGTGACAGGGGTGTCGTAGTTTGAAGCAGTCACTGCCTTCAGGAAACTGTTTCTGTCCCTACTAAGAAACTTCAAACAGAGTTTGGTTTGCTTTTTCATTTATACGATGATTCTTAGTCTGTCTTTATTGTTCATAATTATTTGTGATTTTCTGGCAGCGGGCTTTTGCACAGCATCAAGCAGAAATTGCCAAAATGGGGCAGTTTGATAACATTTGTGCTGAGAAGTTGGACTGGAGAGAGAGCCTTATTGGTAAATACACTTTTTCATTGTTTTTTTAGTAGCTTTTATGATCACAAAATATTCAGTAATTGTATCCAAAATACTCTTATTTCTTTGTGAATTGTAAGTATGCTGAATGTTCTTGAGCAGTACACAATTAGGAGGTTTCACCATTCTTCCTTGTCACAAGACGTTCCTTTCTAGCCTTTGAAGGAGAGCTGGCATCAAAATTGATGTTCTTAGAGCATGTCACAGAGTTGCTTCTTATCAGAATCTGACCTGTGAATGTTCCACCAGCTGCTCTCCCCAGCACCACTCAGTGTAGGTTACTGAAGGTGGCAGAATTAAAGATAGCTTCTCATCAGCCACTCACTCATGTGAATGCAGCAATTGATAGGCAACTATTTAATCTACTTCTGTGATTTTACAGAGATGGCTGAATTGCTTTTTATTGTCTGGCATTTATTATTCAGTACTGTAGTAGGTGGATTAATTAAGCCTGTTGTCGTGGTCTCACCTTTGAAATTCAGTGGCTGTGTTTGCTCTGTGTTAAATTTGTGTGGATTATGGTATGACTTTGCTGAAACCAAACTACAAAAACACTAGTGTCATAGATTAATTAAAGCTTTGAGTTCTCTTAAGGAGAAAGTCTTTCTGCTTACTCAGATTCTCCTGAAATCTAACATATGCATTCTTAAGCATACTTGCAGCCTGGCAGATAACTAATAACACTCAACATTACTTCTGTTTCAATGCCCGTGGGCAAAACGTGCCAGATATGAAGTGTTTCCACAAGCTGTGCTTATTTTTCATCTATGATTTCTGGGGACTAAGTTCATCTAGTAAAGAGAACTTTCATGACTAAGCATAGGAAAACCATAGTTCCTTTTCTTTCTTTCCTGCTTTCCCTGTCCTTCCTGTGTCCCTCTGACTGGATGAACTGCACAGCCAAGCTAACCTATGTTGCTGAATATAAATCTTGGCCTTGAACTGTATCTAGAAGGTTTCTCTTCCATCTGCAGTTGATGTGCTACTTCCTGTATTACTGTTATGGCATAAAATGTGTATTAGCAAGTAGTGAAAATGCATCCCTGCTTTGACTTCAGGATGGCTCAAAAGACAGTGGACATTTCAGGACGATCCATGTCAGAAGTACTACGAAACTCTGCTAGTAAACCCTGTTTTGCTGGTTCCACCAACAAAGGTAAAAGCAAGACCCAAAGAAACTCTTTGTGTTTCTTTGTAACTCGTTCCAACACCAGGCTTCCCTTTGGATTTCTCCAGGCATTGGCTATTACTTTTACCACCTTTGTGACTGAGCCTTTGAAGCATGTGGGACAAGGTATTGGTGAATTCATCAGAGCGCTTATGAAGGAGATACCACTGATTCTGCAGGTTCCAGTGCTAATCACGATGGCTCTCTTCATTCTGGTTTGTATGCATTTATGATATTCAGAAGCTCAAATTTATTTTTACATATTAAATTTATTTAAGGATCATTATTTATTTATTATTTGTACTGTTGAATAGATTTCATAGCACAGGTGAAATTATTTGTACAAGGAATGTTTTCTGTTAAAAATCTTTTTAAGTTCAGTCTGGGATAAAATAGCATTAAACTGCTTGAAATCCTAGACTCTATGACAGTTAACTTGAACTTTGTTCCCTTTTCTTTCTTAAGAGTCATGATGCATGAAATTGCATTTGGTACATGAAGGCAGTGAGTTGGACCCTTCTGTGTCTTCATTGTAGCACAAAAGATAAATTACAATGTGGCAGCTGCTACACTGTGCAGAAAGTTTGGATTTTGTTGTAGCCATTTGATCATCAGTAGTTCATTTTATTATCTTTTAGTTTTGTGGCTTTGGGTTCTGTGTGAAAACTGTAGGCTGCAACTGTTTAGAGTTTTGTTTTGTCTTCCCTCCCCCAGGCTTTCTGCTACGGTGCAGCATCATCAGTGTCTGCAATAAGATATTTAATGCCTTCTCAGAAGAAGAGGCTTCCTCTACCTGACAGTCAGCGGGAGGAAATAGACTTCAGCCAGTATGATGGGAGTAAATCCGATGGCTGCTATTCACAGAAGACTCCTAGCATTTACAGAGGCCACTACGACAGAGGAGATGTTCAGATGAGACCTGGAAATAGCAGCAGCAGCAGTCTTGATGTGCTGCATGCAAGTGGGGAGCCAGATACGCGAGTAGAGGAGTCTCAAAAAACAGAAGTTGGTGTACGTTAGTCTTGGCACTCCTTGGGATTAGGTTTGATAGACTTCAGTGTCATCTGCTAGACTGTGCTTAAGCAACAAGCTTAACTCAAATCTGGTGGGGAAGATGTAGCTGTTGCCCTGTAAGGAGCTGTAGATTATCATGGGCATGCTTTATTCTGGAAAAATATGCAGCCATGGTTAACCATGGCAGGAACCTCCTGAATTAAAACACTTGAACACTGTTCTGTCAGGGAAGATAGGTTACTCACAGAAGGAGGGGAAAAGAAGAAAACTTTTCTGTGAATTACAGAAAATTAAAAACAGATTTATACTCTAGATTGTGCTTACTCCCTGGAATGTTTCCCTGTGGGGAAAAAAAAAAAAAAAAGTAAAAAGGTAGTATTGATAATGCTTTGAAGTTTGGAAATTTGAGGGAGTTCTGTCTCTGGAGTTGAGAGGCACTCAGAGCTACAGATACCATCGGTTTGGGTTGCTTGATTAATAACTTACTAATTTTTACAGAATAGATTGCACACTGAGGCTGAAATTTGTAGACTAGAACCTTCTCCAGCTGCAGCCCATACCGGAGAAAAGGCACTTGAGCATCAGAAGCAGTGGACAGATAAAGCAGAGCAAGAGACTGCGAAAAATAGTGATCCTAACAGAAACGTGGAAGGACAAAGTTCTGCAGTGGGACCTGCTGAAGAGATGAAGAGCAGTACATGCGAGTCACAGGAAGGAGACTGAGGAGTCCCCACACTCTGGGGTAAGTTTTGTCTAACATACAGTTATCACATTCTTGCTAGCTCCATTCTAGTTCTCAGAGGGAGAGGAGAGCCCAGTAAGCAGATGAGAACTCATCTTTGGCCAGAATATTATTAAGTATCACTGTAAGGTAGGGTTTTTTACTATGAGATTATTGTGTACTTCTGGTGGAACTTGAAAGGAACAGATTTTTAAGTAAGCAGCCAGGAGAGCAGCCTTCAACAACCTTGGCTGTGGCTGCTTGCTTAACATCAAGTCTGTGTGACAAATTTCAAGTAAAAGCAGATGCTCTTTGGGAGGAAAGCAGATATTCTGTGATGAGCAAACACAAGGCTAATGAGATAACTGGAAAACTGCTTGAAGAAAGTTGCTGATAGTCATATATCACTCATATAAGAACAATTGCACTTAAAGGTGAAGTTTCAAGACAATGCTTGTTTTTTATGGTTTAAAATTAGTTTTCAGAAAGTAGAAACGCTAGTCATCAGCTTAGTTTAAGGAAATCACAATAACATTCTTTTAACTTAATCCTGTGCAGAGGTGTGAGAAACTGATATTGTATCAGTTTGTGTCAGGGACACTGGAAGCCAATAGACACTAAAGTAAAAGTAGCAGAGATCAGCTCAATAAAGTGATGGTTAACCTAGTTTGGGAAAAAAACATTATGCATTTCTCCTTTAACAAAAAGTGTTTTTGCTTCAGTAGGAGAGTCAGATCTCAGTGCTAAAAAAGCTACAAGAGAATGTAAAATCTTCAGTAACTATAAAATATTTGGACTTATGTGGAGTCTATCTCCATAACTGTTCTTTAATTGCTCTTTCACTCTGAAGCTAAAATTGAAATTGGATTCTTCTCTGGGGATATAATACTTAAAAATTTGAAAGGAAACTTGATTTGTGAATAGCCTAAGTGATCAGTCTGCCACCATTAGCATTAAAATCAGCAATGTGTAACACTAGGTACCTACACGTAACATACAGATCTAAGGATTCTCAAGAAATGCATCAGTACATGTGTCTATTGAGGGTGAACGCTAACCATTAGAGCTGTTTCTCCCAAGAAACACCCATCATGTTTTCATGAGAAGTAGTGGTTGAGGTCCTGCAGTGAGCAGCAGCCATATGTTCGTTATTTGGAATATCTAAAGCTCGTACTACAGGAATTAGCTGCTGGTCATGGAAGTCCATGTGAAGTGCTTACCATCCCTGTGAGACTCCTGGTGCAAAGAATACTTGTGGTGGTGCAAATGTACCTCAGCTTTTAGAATTACACTGACTGCTTCTACTTAAAATACAAGTGTAACTTTAGAAACTAGTTCTGACTGTTCCCTGCATTACTTAGTGCAGTTCTGTACTTAAGGAAATATTAACAAAAGAAACCCTGTATGTTTTTAAAAGAGTATTTTCATTGTGAAGAGTAGTAAACCAGATTAGATTTTGATTTAGTTTATTCTGGCTTTGTGTTTTTTGTGTTGTTTTTTTTTTAATTAACATGATGCAGAAACAGGTTGAAAGAAGCAAAGTCAGACTGAGTACTGAAGTAATTTCTCAATTACTTTTATTAAAAAAAGTATAAAAGAAAATGGGACCTTTTTTTAGGGAGGTACAAATCAGAAAAAAAAAAAAAGGCTTTATCCTTATAAAGAGCATACAAACCTAGGTCTCAAACCAGGTGTGGTAGAGATCACACACCAGCAACAATACCTTGAGGGAGAAAAAAACTGCTGCTAATGTTCATACACTAGACACGATTAAGAGGGAGATACAGTAATTTGTATCTCAGACACAGCTAGAAGTAGCTGCCTGATAAAAAGACACAATTCCAACTACCAATCACAAGTGTGGTGCTGCTATTGTACAAAAAGTGATTATAAAGGAGACAAAACTACTAATTGCAGTCCTTTGTAAAAAGACATGTATGTTTTTCCAGCAAACAAAAATGAAACTTAAAATGCTACTGTACAGTATGAGTCTGTGCATCTCCTCAGCTAGAACTTGGTCCTTTTATAGCAGAGGGTAAGTGGACTCTTTGTTCATCCATTCTCTTAGCTTGGGATCGCACAATGAGGCTGAAAAAGTCCTCATCTGGTACAGTCGGTCCTTTTGCAGATGATGGAGGAGCACATCTTTGATCATCCAGTCTGGAACCCTATAGACAGACCAAGCAGTAAGGTTGTACATTTACTGTGTAATATTGAAATAAGCAAGCAATGTAACTGGAAAAAATGACTAAAAGCTTTTCTTTTCACATTTAAAACTGTAAGCTTTGTTTCAGGCTTATGTCTTAACAGTTCTCAAATGAAATTACTATGTTAAAAGTTCAAGCATAGTTTTTCTAACCTTTACTTAGCTGTTAAAAAAACCTCCTGTAATAGAAGAGCTGTCTTCCTTCCTTACACTGAAAACGGTGTGAAAAATAGCTACTGGGTTGTCAGATTTGGAAAAGCAGCAGCTAGAGACTCAACAGCCCGACACATGTTAATCACAGGGTTGCATAGCAGTTTGCATCTAGTGTCTGAGCTGCTTCTGTGCTATTTCATACCTACTTCAGGAGGCTCAGGCTGTCACACCATTGCCTTGGACTGTCACCTTTGAGAAACAAGTCTCAAAGTCAGTTCCCCTGCTGCGCATCTGTGTAGCAGTAACAGCAGTACCAGAGGACAGGACTAAAGTTTTCCATTCCTTTCTCCTTTTGGAGAATCTCCATAGAGACTGGATACACACAGTACACAATATTTATTATATTCATGTCTGGATTACTTGCTTGACTCAGAAAAGTAGCCAAGGTTTTAACACAGAAAATGATATTTAATCAAGTTGATTAATGCTGTAATTCTAGACTCAGTGCCAGGTGTTGCTTTCAATGAAAGAAAACGCAACTTAACTTACCTCTGAAGTTCTCAGTAGCAGACTTTTTTTATTTAGAGATCAATAAATAAACTGTCAGGTAAAATACTAAGTCTTTTTCATTAAATTATTTTGTCCAATTGGTATATATATCGTGCTATACTTGGCAGAAAAATCACTTGCATATATCATGAAGTATTGTTACCATAATTTTAATGGTGATCACTAATTGCCAACGAAACTTCAATACTGAATTTTCATTTGCTGAGTTAAGAATTCCTGGTATGTCAGGTGTCCAGTGAACAAAGCCAGCTTCAAACACACTGACAAGACTCATTTATTTTCCCTCAGTTTCAGCATCCCTCAAGCTCATCACTGGTCACTTCAGTTAGTTATCTTAAGTATAAATACAAACATGATAAATTCTAGCCACTGGATAACAATATATATTTAATATCTTTTATATTAAGTATTTAATATATAGAAACATAATTTTATATGTGTCTCCCTATGTATAATAATTATGTTTATATAACATTTTATAATTCATAGCATATAATAATTATATAATTTATTATATATCATTCGATTATTATAATAATTCTATATCTAGTCTATTATTTTATAATTATTAATATTAGCAATATTCTGTATTATATATTACATTATATAGTAGTATATTACTACTGTTTTAAAATTACAATATACTGTTAATATATAAATATATATTGTACCGTTATATAATTCTACATTACATAAATATTAAATATAAAATAAAATAATGAATATAATACATATAATATCTTTAATAGCATTATATTAAATATATTGTTTGTAAATATTATATAATATAGAATTAAATATATATTTCATACATATTAACATAACTATATAATATATGTTAAATTGATTATCCAGTGGCTGTAAGCCACTGTAAGCCACTGTAAGCCATAAGACCATATGTGAGGGCATACGTAAGAATGTATGTGTATATAAAAATGTGTGTAACGAGGCTGCATATAAGAATATAATAGTATATATATATTAAAATGTGTAAGTATATGTTCATAGATATGACATATACGTAGTATTTTATTTTCATACATATATGTCTGAGTTATTTTTAACTTCATGCCCTTATCTACCAAATGCATATTTATCTTAAAACCTCTGTGCTAAGCATGGAAGCTTTCTCAAAGACGTTAAATAGCAGTATGCACAAATCAAACCTCAAAAATCTCACAGCCTTACCTGGCATTTGATTAATATATCAAAGAAGTCCTCATCTAGCTCTCTGTTGTTACTGGCCATTAAGTGGCCCAGCACAGACGGACTGGTGCGGTGGTTAAGACGAAGGCCAGGTAGATTGCTAAAACTGGCGCGTTGGTCATCGAGGCGGCGGCTCTGTGAGCTCGCAAGTAAATCCAAAAAGTCATCAGTGTGGGGTGAGACTACGGAAGCAGAAAAGGCTAAGGGAAGAAGAAGGAAAACAAATCAGCACAGAAGTTCCTCTCCGTTCAAAGACATTTTCAAAGCAGCATTTGACAGGAACTGAAGTCAGCTACAGATCTTATTTTAAAAATTACATTTTCGTATTGTTTTAGGAGGAGTAGAGGATGTTGCTACTGAAGCAGCTGAAAATCTGTTCTTCTCCTGGAAGTGGCATCTCTGATCATCCATCCTGTTACTCTGGAATCGGCTCAGCAGATCAAAGAACCCTTCATCTGCCACTGTTTCTCGACTGTTTCTCTGAAGAGGAGAGAAAAGTTAGAGGTACTTGGAACTGAAAAGTACCTAAAAACTAGGGCAACTGCGGGGCAGTTTTATTCCAGTAATATATCTGCATATCTGACATTCATTAAACTAATTTTTTTTAGTCATCCATTCTTGTAGACAGAGATTTATCCAAAGAAGCAACATTTATAATATGGCAAACAATTCTGGAAGGTAAAATCTAGTATAGAGATTTTGTTCTTAGGAAGAAATGATACTGTGATTAGTATAAGCCCACCAAGAACCCCAGCGCCCATAGGCCATGAAATTTCCATTTTATCCTTAGCTCTGTGTTGAAAAGCACTCTTCTCCCTGCAAGATCAGACGACTCGGTTGTTTTCTTTTTAATCAACTTCCATGAAGAGTGCAGTAATCTAAATAAATTTAATTATATCTTCCAGTGTCTGAATCCAAAAAGCTACGTTTTTCAAGTTAGGAGAAACAGAGTTGGGGAGAAAGGCTAGAAATAAAATATATGCAAGCTGACCAGTAATTTTAGACAATCTGTAGGAAAATGTAGTAGTCCCAATAGTAGGAGAGATGTACAGCTGTCACCACTCAGGAGACAGAAGGAGATTGGCTGACTCTACATCATCTTACAGCATTTAACTCAAATATATAAGTAGAACTGAAAGTGTTATCTGTACAAACAAGTTTTCAGTAGTTTTGGTCAAATCAAATAATATGAAATCAAGGTTATGATCTGAGAGGACTCCAAACCTACCCTCTGAGAGTTGGGAAGGTGGTGATCAATAGAATTACTGGCATCCTGCAGAACTTTGGAAGTGGTGCCATTTTTATACTTTTTGCCTTTGAGTCGATTTACAAAATGCAGTTTTGCTGAAGGTTTGGCAATGAGTGGTTTCTGTTTAGCAAGAATCTCACTGTTCCAGTTCTGAACCTATAAAAAGAAACCAAAACATTTTCATCATATATTCTTTTATATCTTATTTGTGCATTCTTTTCGTCCCCCAAATGAAGCAGCTTTATGCTTTTCATTTTATGCAACCACTTGGACATAAACCTTAGGTTTTGCTTCTGTTACTTGACCTGTGATTATTGAGATCTTGTTACCTGCATCAGGCCACTATTGATCAGTCTTATAATTGAACCATCATGCAACGACTGATTTGACTAACATGTGCTCATGGCCTGTGTAATCAAACCATGCTGATGTTTTCATTGCTGAGGGCCACGCAGAAACTGTAGGAAGAATGGAGAAAATGCCAGCACGAGAACAAACAGGATTAATTACCATTTCACTGAAAATAGTAGGGAAAACAGCCTGACAGAATACTCTTCTAAAATAAGTGTGCCATAAATCTGATAACTTCCTCTACAATAGCAAACTGTTCTAATTGGATAAAAAAAAAGCTCTTCACCCTGCATCAGAGCCTGTAGCCACAGTCCAGTCATTCAGCAAAACAGAATTCATTCTAAAACCTTAGAGATCAACCTGTATTCCAGCTCCAAAATGAGAGTATCTTGTACAGTCAAATAATGCTAGTGTCTGTCTTGTTCTACACATCAAAGACACTTAAGGAGTAAACTTCAGAACCTACTACATGAATGTCTTGAAAAGAGCCCTTTATAAGAACTAAGCCACAAAACTAGGTTAATACTTGATTATAAAAATCCACATGAAGCATTTGAGTATATTTAGGGCAGACAATCACAGCCTATGTCTTTTAAAAGACACCACAGCCAAGCGGGTTCAGAGAATAAGAAAATGCAGCTGATACTGCCAAAAGCTTAATGGTTCCCTGCAGGGAAATCCATCTGCAATAAAACCCAGGATCTTTAGAAATCAGTACCCAAAGCAGTGCTCAAAGCAACAGTGCTGCTGCATCTGCACCAGCTGTCATTGTGCAAGCTTAGAGATTTCATTTTGTATTTCTAAACATGGCAGTATGCTTTGGTTCACTTGAAAAAATGGGCAGCAAATACCCCAATATGCAGGAAAAAAATAGCAATTTCAGCTTACTGTTAGAATCACTTATATAGAATTGCCAATTCATATTTAAATTCCAAAGAGACTTCTCCTTGAAGACTGAGCTAAAGCTTTGGAGTTCTGTTCTGAATCATTTCTAACATTAAACTCTTATAAAAACCTTTAGATTTCATTGCAATGTCACCAGCAGAGCAAAAAAAAAAAAAGAAAAAAACCAACCTTTTCCGGTGTTAATTTCATAAGTTCCATGTTCTCCATACTGTGACGACGTCCTACTCTTGGCCGGGTACCTTCAAGAAAGAAAACAGTTTCATCTTTTTTTGCCATTAAGGTGTCACCTTCAAAGCTGTGCCTGTGTTCATCAAATGCCCAAGATAAGCAATTCTGAGTTCTCATTCACAAGAAAATAAATAATCAGTAGTAAAAGCAGCTTTAAAAACCACACAGGTGTAAGGTATGCAACTTGCTTTCATGGGACTGAGGAGAGGAGCATGGATCTTCACACAGAAAAACATCACACGAAGCAGCTTCAACTGTAACCCCTTCTGTTCTTACAATAGCACAAACGAAAGATATAATTTGGGCAGCAAACAACTACATTTGCCAGATTAAAAAGACTGATTAGAAACTTCAAATGATGTGTTATGTAAAGAAATGAGGCAGTAACCTGCGATTCACAACAGAAATCCTCCAAAAAAGCAGGAGCTGAAGGGATCCAGCACTGCACCATTTATTTATAGGGAAAAAATAAACAATGCAGTATCTATAGTCAGAAAACAGTTCAAATAACAGGTGTTTTTTTTTTCAAGTTTGATATTAGAAAGTATTTGAAGAAAAGCACGTACCATTCAGACTGTTATCTACCGCATGGCTTTCTGACATCATGGAGGTGTTTGTGCTATAGCTTAATCCAAGAACCATTTGAAGATCTGAGAGATTAAGTCTAGCAGTGAGTTCCCCACTTCTATCTCCAACCTGTAACCAAATAAAATAAGCAGTTCTGTTACTGTAACAAACACATATGTAAATATAAAGGAAACTTTGTTCCCAGACTTCTAAGAGAAAAGGGTTTAAATGTTTTTCTTGTTGAAAACTGTTAGAGCCATCTTCTTATTGAAGTACATCAATGCACAAGCCAAAGCCTAAAATAACCTCTGGTAGGCTCTAAGTGAGAGCAAATAAAGCAAATAAAAAAAAGTGACAATCGTACCTCTCTGGAGATCTCCAGGTGCCTCTCAGCAAAGTGCATAGCTTGGTCATGATTGCCCAGAGCAGTATATGCATTCCCTAAACTCCAGCATGCTCTTCCTTCACCAATTCTGCAAAAAATAAAACATCTTCAGGGATACGTTTCACATACTCTCAGAACGCTAGGTGTCAGGTTTTCATAATATTACCAAAATAATATTACTGTGCCAAGGAAAATGTCTCCAGAAACTATTCCAACACTACCATGTTAAGTACCTTCTTAAAGAACTGTGATCTGGTATAAGCATAAATGTGAGCAAATCTCATCAAAATTTACATTTTAAAATTGACAACAATCATTTTAGTCAATCCTTAGAGTTATGCAAGCATGGAACAATGCATAACCCCCTTTCTGCTCCTCAGATTGTGTGGCTTATTTTCATGTATTCTGTTTGTTTTGTGCATATAAAAGCTGTAAAAACAAAACAACAACAACAAACCACTGCCATCACAAAAAACAAACGCTTAATTCTATCTCTTCTTCCCCCCTCCCAAAAAAAGCTTTACAAATAATTTTAAAAGAGGTATTATTTACTACTGGATTATCCTCCCTTCATCATCCCTTCTTATTTTCTTCATTTGTGGAGAAGCAGAAGAAAAACTCCTGTGAAGATATCCAAACTACTATAATCAAATCATGGAAAATATGTTTTTCCCTTCATTTTCAAAGGCAATACCAAGAACAGAAGATCTAGAGCCAGTCATTCATCAGTTATCCTCCAGTTGGATTCATTATCTGCAATACTTGCAAGAGCTTTTTTTCCACCATTTCAAAATAAGCTCAGTACTGCGGGGAATCACATTCAAATGTCATACACAGAACAATGTCAGCTAAGTGTGAAGTAACAGGAATTGCTTTAAGCATCATACATATTAAACAATCTCTTAGGACTTACTTGTCATTTAATTCCTGAGCAATCACAAGGTGTTTCAAATGATAATCAATTGCTTTCTCATAGTCCTGAAGCAGAGTGTATGTGTTTCCAAGGCTGTAGCAGGCCTGTGCTTCCACAGCTCTGTCTTTAAGCTGCCTAGCCAGCTGTAATGTCCTCCTAAAAGAAAGGGTTAGTCACCTCACAAATCACTACTTACACAAGTAAAAATCTCTTACATAAACTAAATAGATTAGGACACCAGACTGACAAATTAGCAGCTAATAAATTATCTTGCAAAATCGTAAAAGATTTTAGGCATCTTCCACTCCCATTCATTGCAGTCCATTTCTGTTTACTTCACTGCAGAGCAGACAGAGCCCTCAGACTGCATGCTCTAATGTTAATATATTGCTTCATCAATAATTTACAGGTGATTTGCTGGTATTATGTACTTGAAACAGGTTATTATCAGCATTAGGATAATTGTTGTGCATTCTCCATCAGCTTGAGCAAGACAGACCTATAACCACCTAGCCATCCCATCTCTACTAGTTAATAATTTAAATAGAATCTACTCAATATTGAAGCACTATATTTTCCAATTTTCAAGCCCTGAAGTCAAAGTAAGATGCTAACACCTATAATGCATCTTTGTACAACTTATATTTTTCTGAGTTACAGCAGCAACATGCCTGCTTACATGTCTAGAAATAATGAAGAAAAATCTAAATTACAAACTAAGTATACAAAACCATGTTGGTACACACTGCTGACTTTAGATGGTGAGTATACCCGAGAGAGCTACTAAGCTCAGGTGTATTAAAAAGTCACTTGCTAAGACTAAGACAATAATTGCCTGGTTCTAGAATTAAGTGAATAAATATGTATCAAAACAAAGACATCCGCAGTGCTGAGAAGTATCTATTTAAAAGTAACAAAAAAGATCAAGATTAACGTTTTCTTTGAAAACCTGAGTAAGTAGGGAAAAACACTATTTTTTTTTTTTACTAAACAAACACAGCCTTTTTCTAAGTATATTTTGCAGAGATGGCTGTTCTACTGTGAGCTCAAATACCAGCACGAAAGAAATTAACTCTATGAGAAGAGGTATAAATGTACAACTAACTTGTAGTATTCAGAAGCGGTTTCAAATTCACCCAGGAATATGTAGGCATTTCCAAGATTGCTGTATGCTCTTCTTTCAGCTGATCTGTCACCAAATTCTTTTGCAATTAGGAGACGCTTAAAAATGTGAAATAAGCATATTTATATATCACATATCACATTTTGTACTTCATAACATACATTTGCACACAAAATTGAACACCCACAGACTTCCCAACCCTATCTGTTCCTTAGGCCAATGGTACTTGAAAAGAACAGCCAGACTTGACACTACGCTTAAGATCTAAAGCTTGCATTAAAAAGCTCATGAGAGTATACAACAAAACACACGTATACGAGGTCTGGAGCAACCGGTGATATTTCATGTTGTTGTACCTGTTCATGGGCTAAAACTGCACTCCTGAAGTTGCCCAGAAGGTAGTGTGTATTTCCCAGATTTCCAAAGGCACGTCCTTGTGCTGCTCTATCACCCAGCTCTGTGACTATTGTCAGGTTTTCCCTGTTTTGAACAAGTAAGAAAAGAAAGACTACTGATTTGAAGTTATTTTTTCTCACAGTCATTTAAAACAGATTGTCTTCCTATTTAGACAAAGGGAAAAGCAGGATATTCTGCTTTGGCCTACTTTAATGGCCTTTATGCAACCACAATTTTTCCACTGAGTAGTGAATACTTTCAGTGAGATGCTGAACTGTGTTCTTGTTCATGCTGACCTGCTCGTTTCAAAGAAAAAAAACTATATTATATGCAAGTACACAACATTCGGTTGTCTCAGTCTTGTTCTAAGAGTAATGCTGAATTCTAATGTAGGGGAAGGACTCACCTGGTAATAAAAGGTACACTGAAAATGAGAGGTAAACAAAAAATTATGTGCTCTTCAGTTGAAAAGGAAGAAATTCACAAGTCTTATTAAGCTCATGACTCCACAAATCTCAATATTTTAACAAAGCAGATGACTGTATCTTCTCAGTTACCAATATTTAGAGCTACTACTTACTCATAGTAATTTGCAGCTTTTTGCAAAGCATTTTTCACATCTTCTGGAAGCTCCCCTGGATCATGCGTTCCAGCACAAGCCACATTTTTCCCTTTAGAGTGATAAACATTTCCCAGATTATACAGTGCTCTAGCTTCTCCAACCTGAAACAACAGTGGAGCGAGGCATTAAAACTTTCTGCTTCCAACTCCTTTAGTGCAATCCACACAAAGGAGTTTGTGCACTACTTGCCAATGCACACTCTGTCCATTCTGAGTATGCTTTCATTGCCTACTCACATCACGCCCACTTGCACTTCTCAATCAAACTGTATCACACATTATTTCCTTTTGAGATATATAAGATACATAACAATTATTGAGGCCAATTATTAAGAGATTTTTTTTTAAAGTCTCCTAGGTGCAAACAGCCATCTTAAAACTGACAGATTCTTATTGTCTATTAGAAATACTGGAATATTCAATATTTAATTTTGTCTGAAAGATGGCAGGCTCATTACCAAACAACAAGATTCACTGATACGTATTCCTCAGAGTTTATTTCCGGATTTCTAAGCATCACTCACCTTATCATTAAGCTCTCTAGAAATATCGAGATGTCTCTGACAACAAACAATAGCTTCTTCAAAGTTTCCGAGTACCTTTAAGGTGTTGCCCAGATTTCCACTAGCTTTAGCTTCTCCCACCAGATCTCCAATTGTCCTAAAATTGCAGAAGTAAAGTAATTCAAAACCAAGCCAACAATCAGAATATATGTAGAAAAAAGAAAATGTAAGCATATATATATATATATATATATATTCCATTCAATTCTATCTAAAAGGCATTCAAGTAAATATGGTTCAGTCTATTGTTACGGCAACAATTTCGTTTCTTAACGATTATACAAAAAGGCAGGCCAGGATGACAAAGTTTTAACTGTTTCTTAGTTTTCCTTAACTATCATCCTTTTATTATACAGTAAACCTACTGGTTTCTCAGAAAGCTCAGAAGAAATACTACACTTTTAGGTTCTGAATTAGATTAAGGCAAAAGATCACCACCGTCTCTGCCTCTGATACCTGGGAAATAACACAACAAAACAGCAGGTTCCCACAAGGACATTTACTGAATGTAGGCACCTTTGTAGTTACCACACTTAAGCAAGTAAAGGGGGTGGAAAAAATAGATTTTTGCTTATATTGTGGTTAAGTCCTACATTAGCATGTGTATCTTTTATGGGAGCTACAATAAATAATTAAAAATGAGATCATAAATAGCATATGAAATACACAGCTGTAGATTTCAGTGTACTGTATTGTGAGTTTTACACATAGAAACATGAGCAAGTTTTATCTTTTAAACAAGAGAGTCAGAAAGATTTGAGTTTTAGGAACAGAGAAGGGTAAAGAAAGGTTGGATTTAAAGAAGCTTCTTAATTATTCACAAACCTGGTAAAGCCTCAGTTAGATTATGGTGCTAGGCTGAGCATTAGCTCCCAGGTTAAAGGGCAATCAAGTTACCTACCAGGCCCCCAGCCCTCTCCTGCCACCACATTCATGCATTATCTGGTATTAGCAGCAGGTTTTGGTAGGCAGACCAAGAGCCAGCTGCTCACCTCTACAAGAATAGGATGAAATGGAGATCAGGGCTAAAGACACAAGATTACCTTGCAAGAGTTAAATCATGGTGATGGTATTCCAAGGCCTTTGCATATTCATGCAAGTAGAAATAGGCATTGCCTAGCTGGCTGTAAATAGCACTGAGTGTTTTTAAGTCTTCAGTTCCAACCTGAACAGCTGCTTCAAAGAAAGACACACCAGCTCGGCAATCTCCTGCTTTACACAGGCGCTCACCTTCCAAAGCCAGCTCCAGGCAAGAAGCCTCCATCCTGCATAGGTTAAGTAAAAAGAGATGCCTGTCACTCCGTATGCAGTACTTTGTCCAGTAATCCTGAGTTCTGAAAAGGTGCATTTTACTCAGAGGGTGATCTTCATTTGTTGAGGACAGGAAGCCAGCACCGCAGAACAAAAAACCACTATGATTCTCTAACGTTACAGAAGCTAAGGCTGAAACACAACTTGGCACCTCAGTAGTGATATGCAAACATAGCAATGGAACAAAAAGCTTCAACTGCTTTTATTTTTATGTCTTGAGGAGGAAATCCAAACGCTGCTTTGTCCATATACAGCATCTGTAGGATCCTAAAATGCTGAGTATTCACCATCTAGATAATTTCAGAACAATGAACTAAAACTCAAGTGACTACTGCCAAATACTGATTTTGACAAATGTAATAATATAGTTTTAGCTTTTTACGAATACGCTCATGGAAGCAGAATAATTTCAAAGAATTGAACACTGTAATAGTGACACATAGGTACAAATGGATGTGGCAGTATTTACAGCAGCAATTTCTTCCTCCCTTCCAACTCCACATCTCCAAAGAAGTCAGTTTTACTTTTAGGAAGCTAATGTAATTACTTACAAAATGTATTATTAAGAGCAAACATCTTTAAAGTCCAAATGTTATTGTGTATCAAAGGCCATGACTACTTCTCCTGAAGGTCTTTCCTATGTAATTCACTACTACTTCATAATTTATTTCCTATAGTGTCACTGTTATGAAAGTTATCAGTGCAAAGAAAAAAACAGACTTAATTAACAAAACGTATGTCAATTCCTTTTACTTTAATGAAAAGCCATAAGTCCAGAAGACACTGGACTATGTTGGATTATTGTGAACAAATAACCATGTAATTATGCAGGTATAAAATACTGCAAGCAGTAAAGAAGATATCAGTGAATCTGTGGATTATATTTTCAACAAAGAATAAAGGAGCTCTGAGAGAGAACAGTGGCTGCCAAAAACTATTCATATGCACTTCCACTATTGCGAATTCAGGCATACAAAAGGTAAAAAGCTAAAATTTCATGAAGTGTTAACAACCATACATGAAAATTTCCTACTTCGCAATTGAGACATGAGGAGGGTAGGGAGGCAGAAGGTAGGGAGGAAGACAGCTTCAGAGTCATAATCCTGAAGTGTTCTCTAGCTTTTTAGGAACATCTGCATTTTAACAAAGCTTACAAAAATGCCACCACCATTCTGCTTTTAAAAGATTTTTTTGAGAAGAAAATTAGTAAGAGACATTCTCTAATCATTCAAAAAGTGTGCGCCAAATACTGCCAAAAAAATGTTGGCCATGACTTTGTCAATTGGTGTATTGTTTTAAGCTTTTCTTCTAGATGGACTATGTTTTGGCTGTTTGGCACTGCAGTCCAAAACAGAACGTTTCGCATAATTTATCTTTGTTATCAAATAATATCAAATATCAAATAATAATATCTACGTGGTTGTAAGAATAAATATTCTAGAAATCCAGTTCAAAACATATGCCTGCTTTCCTTTATATGCAAGATCAGTAACAATTACAAATGTTTGCTTTTCCAACAGCTGTTTTAGCAGCAGCACTAGAAGACAGCTGTTTCTACAAGACACAGCAACAAAATATTTAGTGTACCTGCAATTTTTACACTTATTTTTCTAAATCAGAAAAGAAATAGTTTTATACAACATTCTACAAAAAACAGAGTAAGAAGAAAGCATTTTTGACAAACCTACTGACTTGTCAAGAGAACCAGAAGAATCTGAATCATAAGTAAAATAAGCTACTAACACAAAATAGTACCATACCTGCTGGTCTTTGACATTCCACAACTTAAGCACAGTGAGATGACAGACATATTTAACTTTTGCAATTAAAAATACTGTCTGCTCGGTAGTCGGTAATGATGCAAATAGCAAATGGTAACTGAAGTATGAAGTTCTTCCCAGGCACAACTTCTCAGGTTGGATATCCATAACACATGTGCTGGTTAGTTTGGAAGCTTCTCAGAGAAGCTAAAGCACTCCTATTGCTAGAGCACACAACTTGTTTTTTATTACATGGTGCAGGTGTTGAATGTAAGACAGAAAAAGGCAGAAATGATTAAGCACAGCATGTTACACCATCAGCAACTGCAGGTTTAAGACTTAAACACATCATTGGGTAATCTTAATCCTATCCAAAGAGGTTCTCTCCGGGCACCTCATGTTAACTGACATGCCTAATTAAAGTGATGGCTAGAAAATATGGTGCTCCTCAGTGCGAAGTTTTAGAACATTATACAATCGTATTCATTTCCTCTCATTTTTAGCTTGAAAGGATTGCAGTAGAGCTGTCAGTAACATGCCTATATGGCAAAAAAAGTCAAAATGCTACAGCAGACTCCAGGCATATAAATTGAGTTAGCCCATTAAAAAATCATGTTCTTATTTGCAATTTGAGAATGCTGTGGACCAGGAATTTTTCTGATATTCTTTGCACTCAAGTAATTTCACATTATTTCAAAGATTGCCAGATGCAAAGGCAGCGTTAAGTTCACTGTTTTGTGAAGGAACTTGAAACAATCTTATGACTCTGCAATCCTGATTTGGTACCACTTACACATATGAAAGACGTGGTTTGTTTTCCATTTTGGTGTTGTGTTTTCTTCCCTGTACAGAAAGCTAAAGCTGATGAGTATCAGCTATTCCAATTCAACCAGAATCATAGGAAGTAATTGAGAACGAGAATTAAAAACTGTTTGGGTAAAAAAGAAGTCAAAATTTAATACTACTTCAGCACACATCCAGAAAAGTTGCTTCAACAGCTAGTTGGAATCTTTGCAACAAATTGAAGTTATATGGATCCATAGTTACTGGCCTTCCACATTTTTGAAGTCTAAATACACTATCAAAAGATAATAACAGATGAAAAAAAAATTTGATGTACTACAGTTGCTTCTACTCAATATTTTATTCACACTTCAGAAAAGTTATGGAATTATTATGTTATTTTACCACTTTGGAGCAACAGGGTTTCTAAGTTTATCCATGAAGTACAAAAATGGACCCAGAAAATGTGTATATATGAATATATATTTTTTACAGACTTTAGAAGACTGCTCTAAAAAAATCACACATTTTTAGAAGATGTATGTAACTGTTCTACAGTCAACAACCCATCATCTTGTGTTCTCAGAGACTGTTCTAACTGCTAATGGTTAAACAGCATGCCAGCAGAGCAGACAGAGCCAAGTTATCAATGTTTTAAGAAGTCATTAAATAGTTAGAAGCAGAATATGAAATTACTTTCTCTGTTCCAAGGGCTGAATCAAATTACTTATTTATTCAACACAGAATGGCTAAACAAAAGATACACTGAATTCACAGAGACAAGAAAACAAGGCCCATTCATCTCCGTACTCCTAATGAAACTCTGTTCCTGCTAAACAGGATAGCTTTCTTCCAGACACAACTGTGGAAATACTCCATTATTCTGCTTACAGTTGCCTCCACCTGCTCTCTGAAAGGCTGGCATCTCCTGAATAATTTCTCATTTGTAAAACTACCTCATCCTTATCTCTGCTTCCAAGCTCTTCATCTTCCCTGGCTCCCTTATGCTTTGTTTTGGTTTAGTTTTTAGTCTTCTCTGACCTTCATATTCTCTTTTGAAACCTAAATCTAAAAAGAATACAACCCCTAAACATACACCTCCATCGAGGCCTCCCTGTTTTTCTCCCCTTTGGACTCTTCCATCCTTTATGTGTTCACATCTTGAAATAGAGAATGGAAAATTGGTAAAAAATAAGGTAAGAAGAAGAAAACACGATTACACTGATTATGTTAGTCTTTTAACACTGCTAATTTAGTTTTACTCCATTCAATTCCTACTTAGAGGATTTCTGAGAACTTCTTGTTTGGTGGGGTGTCGCCTTATATATATGCTGTGAAACACATGGATCCACGCATGGACACAAAACCAAAAACACCTATTACCTCTCTTAAATTCAGAGAGGAAAAAATCACTAACACCAGAGTCCTATAATACAGATGGTGGACTACTCCTCATTTTTACCTTATTCCTTGTTTCCATGCATAACGTAGAAGCGCATCACATTGACCAGACCAAACAACTTAACTACACGGCCACTGGAACACTGTGTTTAGTCAGACTGTTACAAGTGCTGTCCGTTTTTGGTGCATGAACTTAGGAGGCCAAGACAAATTACTTCTACAAATATTTACTCTATAGATCCCTTACTTATTAGTCACAGTTATTAACATCAGCATTTCATTTTAAGTCACCAGTCAACATTATAACAGTTTTTTCTCCATCAGTGCAAGCCTTTTGCAGTTGCTAAAGCCAGTTTACTGTGTGCCACTCAACTGCTGTGGGGAGAAAGGAGTGGCTCGTGCAGTAAGGAACAGACCCAAAGTAGCAGTTTCTTTATACAGCCAGTTACAACAGAATGCCAGTGGGAAAGTTTGTCTGAATTTAGGAAAATTTAATATATAAAAAAAAAAACAAAAACAAAACAAACAAGGATTACATCTCCATGTTTTTCAAATGTTCCTCAGATTACAGTTCTTAAAGGTCTAATAAGGCACAAATACTTATTTTGTTAATCAGTATCATTTAAGCTTGTACAGAAATACAGAATGAAGCTGTAAGACATTTTGCTCTACCCACTACCAAATTTGACAAAGTTACTTCTGGCTTGTCAATTTTAACAAGGCAATTGGCCATGGCTTTCTTTGCTCATTTACTGTCATAAGAATAACCTTAACAGCCCCAGCTTTTTTGTTTGGAGAGCAAAGATCTACTGCAGTTGTCTGGGAACAACCTAGGGCATCAGCTAGATGCAGCCAAGAAACAGCAAACACGGCAGAAATACAAAGCTCACATATTAGTGATTTCCGGTATCAAAGCCAATGTATACAGATTTTAGCAAAGAAAGAGAGAAGAGTTGAAAATAAGCGTTATTTACCATTTTTTTCCATATTGACCACAAATAAGTTCCCCCTGCTGAGTGCACTGCTAACCAGAACTATTACTGTACTTCTATGAAATGGAAGACAACCAACCAACACTCAGAAAGCTGTTCTGACTGGATACTACAAGTACCGTCACGTTCATGTGAATTAATTTTAAGCCACAGCACGTGCTATCTTACGAATAAGGGTGGTGCTGTGTTTCTGTTACTGAGGAAAATGCCTCCAAAGGAAGGCTGACGGGGTGAGAGGGCAGGGGAACGCACAAGAACCACACTTTTCATTTGTTTTTCAAACAATCATTCCACTGTTCCAGCGTCCCTTCCTGTTGAATGAGCTGCAAAATTTACCCTTCTGAGCAGCAGCCACTCAATTACAGTGCACTGCACAATGTTTCTGTTGTTCATATTCATTTGGGGGAGTCTGGAATGCTAACATTTCATCTCACATCTATAAAGGAGATTCCAGAAGAAAAAGGATAAAGGCATTCAGAAGCGAAATGGCATATCCTCTTGACTTGCAATTATAGGACTTTCTAGTTCAAAGTATCAAAGCAGTTATTAATCACTCAGTCAAATCTATTATGGGTAAGGAAAACAGTACTCTAGATGACACTGCCCATCACAGCAGCAGTAATGGGACAAGTACAGAGAACTCTAGCAGACAAAGCTCCATAGTTTGCAGAGGCAACCCAAAAACTAAATGAAGAGATAACATGTATTACCATGCAGGGATCATACGTTGGGTCATTTTATCACAAGTCCAAGAAGAAAGAGAATAGAAATACAAACAGTCATGCAACTGTTCTGCAGCCACACACAGTTCTAGAATCATCCAAACTATCCTACTATATAACAAAAGTAAATTTTCAGACTTGAAAAATGAAGGAAAGTAGTGATTTAGCTTTCAGTTTCAACCTCAGTAGTAACAGAGACACCAGACTATTGCAAACATGGTTAGTTTTCTAACATTAACAGAACTTATTCATCCAAACTAAAATTCATCATCTTACCTGTATCGCACATGAAAAGACTGGTCTTCTCGCATGCTTATCAAAACATTACTTTCCTCCATTGAGCTGCATTATCAGTAGAGAAAACACTACTGTTCTGTAGCAAGGCGAGTAGTTTGCTATGGAGAATTGTTGTCAGAATACCATTCCAGTTAGTAGGTTAATAAATTGGCATACAGGTATCCTAAGCTGCTGTTGAAATACTCTTCTTTGTTACTAAAGTAAGTAAGTCACTGCCAGACACATCTTAAACTTTCAGAAACGTGTTCAAGTTCTTTCATCTGTGGCCCTTTCAGCTCCATTCAGCTGCATTCCTGCAAAGGGAACACAAGACGCTTGGCTTGAAGTCTCATAACATCCCGTTCATAACTCACAACTATTTGTAGCTGATGTAAAAGCATAACAGTACTCCAACCAAGCAGGAAATGTCAATCAAGAATGTAAAGCCAGAGCCAAAACATTCATACACACACAGTGATTCCCGTAGGCAAGTAAGAAAGCAAGAAGGTTTTACAAAAAAACAATGCTCTTCTCTGTTGGAAAGTTCAAGTAATTCATCCTTGTTAGGTTTGTTGGGTTTTTTTTGGCCTGGTGAAGTTCCATGCAAAAAGAATAAAGGATGAAAGCTACAGAATAAAAGGTGTAACATAAAACCAATTCCAAACTGCTTTACATGTGAACAGCTTCCAGAACTGGCTGACACAATCCCACCTGGAAAGGCCCATTCTGGAAACCACCCCTCTGAACATCAGGAGCACAGAAGCCAGCAGAGGTTTAAGCTCTACTCCCTTTCCCTTCCTCTCTCAAAAGGAAAAGAATATTTTGGTTTTGCCTTCTCATTTTTTATGGTTACATATTCTGAAGTGCTGCAGTTGCCGTATGAGCTCCAAACTCTGCTTCAAAGGGACTGCAGCAGCCAGTGCTCAGAAGTTCGACCCGTTTAGGCTGGCAGGGAAAACAATTTGCCAAAAAGTTTTCAGAAGTTTAAAAAGTATTCAGTCCAAAAAGTATTCCGAAGTTTACCCACTTTAAAGTATATTTTTAGTAGAGAAGTTGACATATTTATTGCCTAGCATTAATACTACCTTCCTTTGAAGTAAACATACAGTTGCGTAATTCACAAATGCATATTTCATCAAGAGCTTGCAGAAATATCACAAAACAAGAACAGAACTCAGACTTAAAGTTGTCAACAGAACTCACCCATCTCTATATTCCTAATTGTCAAGGAAGGCAATGCTTTCTCATCAGTTTCATCAATTACCAGTACGAATATTCATGCTTCTCACCACCCTCCTCTCTGACAGCATCTTTCAAAGAGACCATTCAGTGTTCTTCCAGTCAAACAACTACTTTGCCCTCCCACACTCAGCACCAGAGTTATTTGGCATCAACAAGTGGGTGTGGGTATACTTTAGCAATTACAAAGCGTGACACATACATTTTTAAATACCATTGCAACCCACGCACTGGGAAGACCACATGACAGGTATTTGCTCTGCACAGGTTTGCACAAAGCTCGTCAGGCAACTCCTGCAAGCAGCAGGCTGTAATTGGCCCTGCCTGCACTCATCGCCCCAGAGCATCATCCTGGTGCTCAGCACTACAAGGGGACCAAAAGTTACTAATATGCTTCATGTTGCAAGTCAACAACTTGATTTAACTGGGTTCCATTTCCATCTCGTATGCAGTCTCCAGTGGGTGCCACCTCCCTGCTGCTGGAAGCCCTGCTGCCCCCTCCTTCTGACTGCATGGTGTATGGCTGGCCTTAGGTGGCTGATGCAGGCATGCTGAGCTGGCCCATGTCCAACTAAAGGCACATTAATCAGAGCAATTAAATAAAAATTAAGGTGGTAGATATCCACGAAGACTCTTGCAGACACTACCTCCTTAAATCAGAAGATTTCAGCAGCATCCTTGGCTCCTTCCCTCATCTCACCATCTCCCTTGACCATATTTCTGTTCTGGAGACTGTCAGGTGATTGATGATGAAAAATCATTTCTGTGCTGATCAGCAGCTACAGGCCACCTGGCAGCCACAGGCTGACCAGTCACTGGGGGCTGGCTACCAGAACACACCCAGCCCAGCTTGTCCTGCCTTACCTATAGGAGGCAACAAACCAAGGCCTTCTCTGCCCATCTGCTATTTTTCACAGAGCTACAGACGCATCTGCCAAATGACATCATCAAAGACTGAGAGATTCAGAATCGACACAGTGGAAGTATAAATCGAGACAGACCAACCGCACACATACTATTTCCTTACAAAAATTAGCTACAGAGAGTGGTTGCTTCAAGACTGCAGCAATTTCTCCAGTGTTGAACTAAGTCTTTTAGGGAGCAGCTACAGCATAAGTGAAAAAAACAGGAATCTTGCAGTGGATTACCTAAAAACAAAGCAGAGCTTTGTGTACCATGTGAAGAAAAAGACAGACCAAGGAACAAAAAAACACAGCAATGGTTCTGTTACTGAAATACAGAGGCTAGTTTGACTCCAGACCTTGAAAGCGTAAATCCACATATACACATCAACAGAGAGTCCAGAGGTACTGAACCACAATTGGAACCACACAAACCACAGTTTTAGTCTCTAATGATGTCCAAGGATATTTTTAAAATTCACCTAAATTAACACAGAAGCCTGAGATAAGCCACCCCAAATTCAATTAATTCTACTTCAAATTTAACCTTGTATTCACATAGAAAACAGCCAATAGCATTTGTGCAGTAATAACCATTCCCCTCTGAACAATCCTTAACATAGCAGTGTGACATGTTGGGAAGCAGCTGTTTTCTCCAGACCTTGGTACAACACAGCACAAGTGCTGAGCCACGAGGGCGACGTGCAGGTGAACAAACCCCACACGAGGACAAGCAGCGAGGTGACTCTCGGAACCTTACCGGCGTGCTCTGCTCTGCACTGCATCTGACAGAAGTTCAACAGCTGATTAGCTGGCACCACATAGAACCACACAACCCCTTACTGACAAAGTGACTTTGAGGTTTTATTAATAGCCAACAGTGGATGCAGAGCAATTCCAGCTCTGGAATATCTCCTTTCCTCCAGATGGCTTTACATGCAGCGCAGATACCCTCAGAATCAACTGCAGAACCCAGATGAAGGACTGGCTTAGAAGCACCCAACACAAGCAGTGTTCCAGCATAACACCAAGTGCAGCCCCTGCCAGACACGGGTGGGCTGCACCCAGAGGGCAGAGCAGGACAGTGGGTGTCTGTAACTACGTGGGACTTTGCCTCGCAGCATGCCTGACAGAGCAAAGTCAGCACAGTTTGTCATTACCCAGTGCACGGGGAAGACCTAGCCTGTGCTATCGGACTCACCAGACAAGCTATAAGTAAATAAATTGATACTAGCATCTAATATGCTTGATCCAGATGCTTCCTCCTCCACCCCAGATCTATCTGCTGACCAACAAATACCAGACCACATGAAACTAAATCACATCACTGAACATTGCAGAAAGTCACAAAGTGGGTGGAAAAAGGGTACTGCATCAGCTTTGGACCACACGCGACACCCATTCAACAAAACAGGAACCCTACCAACCCACTTGGCACAAGCCTAAGATTTCACTTACAGCATGCTAACAGAAGGCAGCACACAAAGCTTCCTCCCCTGTTCCCAAAGCTATTTTTGCATAGGAAATCATCTGCTCCTAGTCAGAAAGAGAACCAAAAGAATGCTAAGAGAGCTGTCTTATTGCTAGAACTGACCAACCCATGGCTAACTACCCTGTATGAATCAAAAGAACAGGATTACAACAGGGAGGCTTGGAACTTTGACTCCTTGATCTATGAAATGATTTCATCTTCTGCCCCCAGCCTGTTCCTAGTGCTACATTACTGTGAAGGATAAAAAGGGTTTTTGTCCATGTACTTAACTCAGCTTTGCTGAAGGGGGAAAAAGCCCCAGCGATAACCAAGAGCCAGGATGCCCAGGACAGCCCGAAGTAGGACTGGAAAACAGCTTTACTGAAAACATTAAGTATCAGTAGGAAAAATAAATAACAAATATTCCATAAAAATCTACAACTACTTTACAAGATTAAATAATAATCAGTTACACAAGTGCACAATTTTATTTTTTAATAAACTTAAAAAAGATTAAAGTGAGAAGATCCTCCTAACTACGACACTACAAACCAACCAAATAAAAAACAACAGGTAGTGAGCATGTCGAGACAAAGCTTGCTCACAACGAAGTGAGGATCACACTGCACCCGCAGCTGAAAATGAAAGTATGGACACAGCTCCAGAGCCGAGTCCAACATCGATTATGTAACTGTTAACACAGTGCTGCATTATGACAAACACGGTAACAGTGGAGACGCTTAATTTGCTGCCCTATTTCTAAACAGGCTTGATCTAATTTTTACATTCTTTGGTTACCTAAACACAACTGACCGTGCTGCGCAGTGCGTTCCAATCCAAGGCAGAGGAAGCTTGGTTCTTCTAGGCCCTCTCATGGACAACAAACCCTCCTCACTCTTCCTCCACTTACAGCCCTTTTCAGCCTAACACAACAGATACCCTGGTTCATACAACTGTATATTAAAGGTTAAGCAAACCCTAGGAGCACTTCCACATGCCTTCTAGCATTATCTCTATATATTTTCTATATATGTCATGGATTAGAAGTAATTAAATTTTCCTCCATATTTGTGCTGTACCTAGTTTACATAATTGAGTTTGCAGCTTTAATGCTCAAGATCTGCAATATGGCAAGCCTTTTCAACCCCATGTATTCTTTCTGTTCACTTTTTATCATTAAAGGGCTGTGCAAACATCTCTTTAACAAGTAAGCACTGCCTAGCATTATTTTCAATACTGCTCACAATGATCAGTCCTAAAAAAAAACCAAGGAAACCCACCAACCAACCAAAAAAAAAAAAAAACAAAAATAACAAGAAGAATCTTAATGACCCAAGTTATTTCTTCCAGGTCATAAAAAACAGTAACACCAATAACTGAATCCAGAAGCACTTTCCTAGTCTGAGTCAGAAGGAAGCTCATCCACATTCTTAAGTGTTATTTTATTTTCCTTCCCTGTGAAGCACCCAAGCCATGGATAAAAACCACGTAGATGCTTTGCACTGAGAGAAAACCACATCATACCAAAAACTAAAGGGAAAAAATAAGCACTTGTAATTAAGGAACGTTCACATTTCTGGATAGAATGCATTATCTCTACTCGCAACAAATGCCTTATTTTCACTCAACATTCAGACTGAAATACAAATGCATTCCTTTTAACAGGATCACTCATTAACAGCAAAAAGAAATGCCAGGCACTTAGGATAACAACGCAATACATGAGTGAGAAAAACCAACATCTCCTCATTGCTGGTGTGTTCATCAGAGTACTGTTGTGGTTCCAAGCCAGCTATTAACTGCAGTAAGTGAGGAAGTGAGTGCCCTATTAGGCATTTATCAGTAATACAGGTTTGTAAAGAGAAATACTTAAGGCATCTTGCAAGGATGCAGGCTATACAGTACAGGCTGAGAACGCACTGCTGACAAAAACAAATAGAACAACCAGTACATATACTTACAGCAGGCAAAGGAACACAGAGCAGCAGCCAACGCATACGTACTGCACATACTGCACTGACACCTGAGTGTAAGAAACAGCAAAGTTCAGCAATGCAGAGGTGGAGCTCTCAGCGCCTCTCTCCCAGAACACCTTTCAGAATTTCCATTCATGAAATAATTAATATTTATCTGTAAACAGCTAAATACCTGCCACCCAGCGTGCAAGGAACTAACACAAATATGCACAAGTAAGCATTATAACTCTAAGGACAGTTCTGCAAGTAGGTCATGTAAGGCAGCCATCTAAATTGCTGTAAGGCAAGCCCCCACCATGGCTATATACAAAAGAAAGAAGAAAAAGTGCCTGCAGCATAACATAACTAATATCCTTATAACAAAACTAGTCAGGAAACAAGGAAGTAATTCTACGTGCAATGAGATTTTCAATGTGAAATGCTGGAGTAATATTTTCTCTGCACCTTGAAGAACAGCAAAAACTGAGTTGCTGGGCATCCTGCCTCTGAGTTACCAAGACCTGACTTTACACCTGAATCTCACTCTTGCTCACCAGGACAACCTCACCGTGCCAATGCTGGACGTTAGGCCTCTCTCAGCCCACCAGACAGTCACTCAAACACCACTAAATGCTACAGGCTGCCAAGGAGCACCAGATGGGAAACACTCCACACAAAATGTTGTACTTACGGTGATGGAGAGTGTTTATCAAGAATCACTCCAACAACGTGCTCCACTCCGCTCTGTTTTGCCTCTGTTGCCCACAGCTGTATCCAATCTCAATAACACATCACCACGCAAATCCCTCACGCTGCCCAGCCACAACCTGGGGCTGCTGGGTAACACAGCCCATGCATGCAGAACCAAATTCTGAGCAGCACAACAGCAGGACTGTGGCAGAAAAAAGAGCGAAGAAATTAAAAGATTTGGAGAGGCCCCATGGTAGATCACATGTTTTTCCCTCATAACTCAGTGGCACAAAAGCTTCCCCTGCGTATTAATAATGGTTTATAGCATAAGTTCTATTAGCTGAACAAGAACACATGTCAAGCACTAAGAGGCAACTTGCCATTGACCATCTGCTCAATGTCACAGACATCTCAGACCACCTCTTACCAGGTTTCCTAATTCTTCTGATATTTTATACTCCTGACGTTGTGATCTTTAACAACACAGTATTCTATTTTAGATACACTCATTCACATAGCTAACTTCTGATTGAGTGTCTAAATGAAAGCAAAGAGTTTCTTTCTTCATCTGATAGCTTTCTGTTCTCTCCTTCAAGGGAATGGTAACAGCTGCAACAGCTTCATCTCTCACCAGGCCCTACGATCAGTACTTGTGAAACAAATTATTTCATTAATACGTTATTGATAAGGACTACTAAAAAACAGATCTGAGTATGAATGACAAAGTCATGCAGAGCAAAAGCGACTGTGCAGCTGCTGCCAAAAACATGAATGACAGCAAGTGGAAAGTACAGATAACTTTGTTATTAAATGTAATAAATTGAGCACAGATACAGTGGAAAATACTAACATCTCATTATCTTTTAGAAAAAGAACACATTTATTAACACGACTTCCAACGTGGGGAATGAAGCTGCTCTCTGTAACACACATGGGGACCCCAGTGGCTTAGAAAAATCAGTCTGCTGTCATTTGCTGGCAAGAAAACACAAGAATAGAGAACAACAGTAGTCGTAGCAAATTAGGAAGAGATTTCTCCCTGACAAAGAGATAGAATTCATTTCCAAAATTGCACTGATCTCCTTTTCAATATGCCAGAAGAAACGCATCTCCTGTGTTTGTGCAGTGCTGCTATTCGGCACACCCTGATGTGCCAGTCTTTAAATAATTCAGAAAGCGAAAGGAATAAAAGGAAGAAAGGAGGGAGACAGCAATTTGAGCCAAGTGACAGGACAGCACGTGAAGAAAACGCTGAGACATCTACCAGTATTTTTTAAAAATATTTCAACCTTCCAAGCATCAACTCCTGTTGTATTTCTCTGGCACGAGCAACGGGAACATACGACTGCAAGTAGCTCTGAAATAAGAGCATTACAGCGAGCCCCGCAGAGCTGTGCTCTGGCCCAACGAAGCCGGCTCAAGTTTCGGGCAGGTTTTGTGTAAGCTCAGCAGTAACTGAAGGCACAAAGTCCATCCCCCAGAGGGCCGTGGAGCCGCCGCGCTCCGTAACCACGGATGGAAGCAGGCAGCAGAACGCTGCCACGAGCCGACGGAGCGCTTCTGAAGCGCGGCAACGCGCACGCAAACAAAGGCTTGGTGAGGACCACGCTGCAGATGACACTGGTTGCGCTTCCAGCTCTAACGAAACCGGCACTTAGTCGGAAGGCACAGACCGGCCCCGGGAGGCCCGTTATCGCCGCGCTGTGCCGGGCCGCAGCAGCCAGCGGGAGGAAGGCGGCACCGGGGCTGCGGTACAGCCCGACGGCCAGCCGCGGCCCCAGCAGCTCAACGGGCGCTCGCCGCACGCCTCGCCCCGCCGCGCACAAGACGCGTCGGAGGCCGCGCCGCTTCTCCCCCGGCACGGCGGTGCCGCCCCCCGAGGCACCGGGCCGCAACGCACCCGCGGCTCTCCCGGCCCGACGGCGGGGCGCGCGCCCGCCCTCAGCGGCGGACGCCGGGCCCGGCGGCGCGGCAACGGGCAGCGACCGCCGAGGGACAGCGGGCTCCCGCCTCCCCCGGCCGCGAAGCCCCCCTCGGGGCCGCGCGCCTCACCTGGCGCCTCCGTCGCGGGCCGCCGGCACGGTTTCCACAGCGACCGCCGCGGCGGGGAGTTCCGGGCGGTGCCGCCCACGCGCAGCCGCGCTTCGAACCCGCCAATCGCCGCGCGCCCCCACGCGGGGCGGGCGGCGGCACCGGGCGTTACGCGCACGCGCGGAAGCCGCCCGCGGCGGAAGGCCGCATCATTCATAGTGGCCAATGGGAGCCGCGGGCGGGCGGCGGCGCGGCCGGGCGGGGCGGTGAGAGCGGCAGGTGCGCGCGGGGCGGGGGAACGGAGCGGGGCGGCGCCCCTGGGCTGTAAGGTCACGGCCTTCTGCCTCCGCTGCCGCCAGGTAGGCGAAACCAAGCGGCGCTGCCGCTCACGGCGCCGCGCGTTACTCGGCTACCTTCAGCCATCCAGCGCGAGCTGGAAGCGAGCCCGCGGGCGGGCGCTGAGCGCGTGTGCTGAGAGCTGCTGTAGCGCGAGCTGCCTCACCGGCCGCCGCTACCGGAGGTACGGCGGTACCGGAGGGTTGGGTGCCGCAGGGAGGTGAGAAAACAGCCGGCAGTTACCTGCACCGCACTCTGCTCTCCTTTTCCACTTTGTCCCCGCAGCACCGCCCCCACACCGCCTCAGCGCGCCCGGCCGCCAGCCCGGGGCACAGCTCTGAAACAGCCGCAGCAGCCTAAGAAAGCAGGTCCGACTGGGAGCTGTACTGAATAGACAGTAATTCCTACTCACCCCTGACAGATTTCAATCCATGCAGTAATTAAAGCTCCACGCAAGAGAACAGAGGAAGAAGCAGCACAGAGCAGCAGTGGCTGGAAACCCCAATGAGCTGCTCGATTCCCAGAGAGTCACACTGTGTCACCGACACAACGGACGCAGAACAAGACGACCTGCCTTGTGATGGAGATGGGGGAAGGGGCTGTGGAGACCACGGCAAGTCAGAGCAATTGAATGACTGCACTTGTATCACTGATGCTTTAAACTTATCCCCTAATAAAGATAACAGAAATGCATCAGCAAATTATGAGATTCTTTCAGAACGTGAAGGTGTATTCAACTATGCTAAAGGAACCATAGGAGCAATTGGAATCTCAGCTGGAATAGCTGGCAGCGAAGTGTCCTTTAAAAAGGCACTACCAGCTGGTGGTGGTCAACCAGATGGCAAAGACCCTCCGAGTCACTCAAACATGTCCCACGTCCTTCTGCGCCATTTTCCTGCAGGAGAGTTAACAAGCACAGGGCAGCTGATAGAACATGAGACTATACCAGAAACATCCCTGACTGAAAGTATTGATGAAACCACAAACGCGCACACAGCTTGTGAATGTGTCAAAGGCCCTTCAACAGGAGAAGAACAGGCAGCCAAGTTTGAAGAGCACCACTTAGAAAAGCTGAAAGCAGTGAGTATTGGAGGGAAAATTCAGAATTTGCTAAACAAAAATAAATTTGTTTCAGAAATCTCCACTTCTACCCTTGCTAAGCGTGGGTGCAGACAAGAAAATTTTCCGTTGATTAACGAGTATGAAGATGCATGTATCTTTCAAAACACAGAACAGACATACGTGTTCAAGAAAGCAGTTCCATCTCATGAGCTCATAGAGGGCCAAGGTGAAACTCAGAAGTGTCAGGAAGATAATGAAGTCACTTCAGAAATGAAAGTACCAAGAATGAGTGAAAATAATAAATCCATTTCCACCATTAAAAGAACATCATCCTTCCCTACATTGCTAAATAAGCCAGTAACCATTAACAGCATTCTAGAAAATCAGAAATGTTTTGATTCCAAAGTCACAAGTCAGGAAGAAGCGAGCATTCCAGAATCATCCCAACAGCAAAAGGTAATTAGGATAATTTAAGAAGTTGAGAATATCTTAAAACAAGAGTGATGTGTACCTCCTCAGTCAGTAATCACTTCCACAAAGTTCTGCAGGATAGAATCCCCGTGGAGCTTTCATTACCAAATTAATGATGCTCTGTCATGTTATTCCTGATGGCAAAGCATTGTAGCAAATCACCAGAAAATCCACTGAAAACAGTTAATTCCAGTATTATATGAAAATGTTCTAATTCACTAAAAGTAGTGTAAATGGGAACTGCTTCTTAAAATATTTATAATCCTGTGCCTGTTTTTACATTAAAGACTTACTAACACTTCAGCTATTCAAGGTAAGGATTTTTTTTATTGTATTTATTTATTTTAAGGTTTTGCTCTATAATAAGATTTGTCTTACAGCAAATTTTAAGATTTCTCTTACAGTAGTAACTTCCTGTTAGGATTTGTTGGTAATTAGATAATCGCTTCTTAATGCCATGCCCTGCCACTGAGTTCACTCACAGAGCTATACAGATGCTTAAGTCCTTTCCTAGGCTTATCCCTTCATAAACTGTTCAGGATGGAACAACTTCTAATATTTTTCCCTATTAATTCTTGATGGTTTATTTAAATGTGAACGCAGCTTGCTGACATCAAGAATCATACTGATCTTCTGAGATACAATCATCAGATACAGAAGTCCTCCAAAGCTTACATTCGTTCTTATTTCTATGACTCCAAATAATCACCAGAACTATTTTGTCACCTTTATAATATACTTCCCATTTACACAAATTGTCTAAGTACAGATCTTCATAACCCAAGTTGCATATTTCAGTATATACACTATGAGATACACAAACCAGAGTCAAAGTGAATTATATGGTAGTTATAATGAACTTCCCATTAACTTTAGAAAGTTGTCCTATGCATTTCTAAACTTTTTATTGTCCAGAACATTCTGTATGCTTTTTCTCAAACCAAGGTTCTCACTTTGACAGATACTACCTCAGTCAGGTTTTCCAAATGCAGGATTTGCCATTTACTCAGGACACACTGGGACAGCCTCTGAAGCCTATACAGCAGACACCTCTGTCCTACAGCCTACACATGGTTTATCTGAACCAAGTAAGTGCAAATAACTAACTCATTTCAAGTAAATCAATAGCACTTTGGGGTAGAAAGTTTTGGACAGAAGTCCAACTAATACATTTTCTCTTGCATTACATAGGATTGCCATGTGGGACAGCAGCATCTGCATTTCTAGCAACTAATACAGTGGAACTGCACTGTCTAAATGCTTCTAATTTACTGCCTGAAATAACCCAAGGAGAGAAGATGTATCAAATACTAAAGGAACAGACAGATCAGCTAAAAATTAAAGTAAAGAGATCTGTTTCAGTATCTATCTCGCATTGATTCTTTAGTTTTATGGTAACTTGGCATGTTTGCTTTTAAAAAACAATATCTAAGTCTACTATTTTCTCTTGAAGGTGGAAGACTTCTCTAAACACATGACCAAAGAGACATTCCTCTTACAAGATGATTATCTGGTAAACTAATGTTTTTTTCAGTTATCTGAAGCGTACTTTACTGCCAGAAAATCTCAAGTCTGTTAGCCAATTATACTCAGTGCTTTTCTCAAACAGACATTTGAAAATAATTTGTTCTGAATCTCAGACTTAAACTGAGTTTAAGAAGCAAAAGTAAAGGAGCTCAGTAAGTGGCTCAGCTCTTAAAATTAAAGACTACAATAAGAAAATAGTTAAAGGCCTGAAACTGGCATAGAAATCATTAATTATGATTTGTAGGGTAGTATGTCCGATGGGTTATTTAGTATTTTACTTCTAAATGACCAAGCAGTACAGTGTCCTGGATAGGTATAATAGGTGCAATTCAGAGCAGCAGAAGAGTTCTTACTAATATCACTGCAAATATCATCTGTCTTATATAGCATCGGTAGATATTACTATGTCTTGCTAATGATAACATCATTTACTATTGAACTCTCTCTTATTGGCAAAGGCATTAAATCAACTGAAAAGATACCTTGAAACCTTGGAAAGGAATTATTTAACTGCTAGAGAGGAGCACCGTAACTTACAGCTGCAGTACTACAAGGACAAGTCTATCAACATCAGAGAATTTGATCCCAAAAGGTTTGAAGATAAATGCTAAGTACTTCATCAGTATATTTTCCATGTTTTGGAGCATCTAATCACTATTACTTTATCAGTCACACTTCTCAGAGGTAAAAGCATTATCTTAATATTACACGGAGTAAACCAGAAGTTACTCGGCCAAAATTCACCTCATGCTTTACATATCCTTTTGTAATAAGGATATCTATGTGACTAATACAAGCATTTAAAAGGGACCTGGTGAACTTCCATTTCTTTCTTCCCTCTATGAGCTGTTTATTGCAATTCCAAATATGGTTACCATAGTAAGAAACAGAAGTTTCACTAGCTGTGTATTGTGATTGATTTCAGAAAGGTAGAAGGGGAAATATTTAGACTTGGCACATTGCTTGAAGACATCCAAGAACAAGCTGATGACAGCAAGCACAGACGGGCTCCTTCGCCTAGTTCCTGTGGATCTGCCCATTCATCATACTCTCTTTGGGAGGTAACTGAGTCTTACTATTTAAAGACTATATTATTCCATTTTACTGCAGAAAAACAGAGTGGTTATCGCATGTCCTCCTCTAACATTTGTAAAATCATGGTGCTTTTGGTTACATTAATTCAAAAAGATTTTTTTGCATGAAATTGTAGCTTAATTTTTCATTAATTGTAACAAAAACTGTAGTATGAACACAGCTGCACTGAGTAATCTAGGTGCTAGCCTCAAAAACATTCATTTCTCAGTAAGAAAATGAGCAACTATTTTCAGTTTTACAGAGCCTTCTGGTTTTGAAAATTCATTATTATATTTCAGCTGGAAGAATGATTACTTTATCCAAGATTCTTTAACTGCAGAACTGCTGGAACATTTTGCTACGGAAAATTGAGTTTACTGTTAAATATAATCATATTTTGTCCTGGATAATAAATATGTGGAAAAACTTGAATTAGTTCTCCACAAAAGATAAATATCTCCATATGCTTTCACGCTTCATATTTTAGAAGTCATTCTTCTCTGAATCTCAAGTAAAAGGTCATTAGAAAATGCAGGCTGGTACAAGTCATCTACTTGAAATACTCTGACTGAAAACTGCTAACCTGGGGTTACTTTATACAGAGCTCAATACTTTCAAGTACTGTCGATTCCCCTGAAGAAAATGCATTTCTTCCCAAGAACAATGAAGGAGAAAATACAAGCCAGACAAGTTCCATAATTCCACAGAGAAATGCCCACTTCTCTTTGGAATGTGACAGATGCAATCTTTGTATTCACACGTAAGTATAAAACTTAGGCAACTACTGGAATTATCACAAAAAATGGTACTGTAATCATTTGCTGAATACAGAAAGTTAGGGTGCCTGGAATATCTGAAAGCAGGTAGAGTGCTCAGACTCAGCTTCTCAGAGAACCCTAAGAACTCCTTCCAGGCTGGCATTCCTACTCTGAAGCCTTTCCTGAAGCCTAAACACTACCACCATCGTTTTGCTAAGAGTCAAATCATACCTCTGTATAAAATTGATTGCAACCACACTAATTCAAAATATGAATGGCTGGATACAACACAGTGCCAGTACAAAATGTTCGCTTACATTTGTGTGGTATTTTTAACTAAAAAGAATGCAGATGTTTACATAATTAACCATCAAAACTTCATCAAACAACTCTAGAATATCTGTACTCCCTTGCAAGTATTTTATGAGATCAGATCAAATGTCTTCCTCTTAACCAATTTAGGTTACAGAACAGAGCTGAATCAACTTATGGAAAAGAAATGGATCCTCTGGGGAAAAGTTCTCTGCTAGCAAGCAAGTATTCTTCAAATGAAATGGTATGAGAAGTTTTCATATTCACTTTAATTTAGAGGGACATAATCATCTTGGAGATAATTTATGGAATATTTTTCCATTTAGTTTTTGCACAACATGAAAGCTCAGCTTTTGAAGTACTACATACAGTTGTATAACTTGTATTGCTTTTGAAAGAAAAATATTGAAGGGACGCGGAATATTTTTTGAACTATGTGATGAGACTTGCTTCTGTTAGGAAAGACTTAGCTGTGTTTACTAGCCTGCTTTTATTACTCATTCAGAAGGCAAAATCGTACAGGCAATTGTTTGCCTACAAAACCTTTTAATTTTAAGGCAATAACAGACATAGATCAATGTGGTAACCTTCCTCAGCACTACATGACAATATCTTGTATTCCAGCTTCACAGATTAAGAAGTATTCATAAGTTGTCCAGTTTCCTTTACGATTAGAATGGTAACAGACCAAACTGTAGATTTGATAGCAACTAGACAACTAGAAGCTGTACAGAATTAATGTACACTTGATGCTGCTGTTCACACTGTGTGATGAGTACACAGTAATATAAACAAAATACCAGTTTGTTTTACTGTCTGTGCACAACAGAGATTCTTTTCACCTGAAGGAAAATATGAGGCTGAAGGTCTTGGATTCCATACTCAGGGTACATTAAGTCAGAAAGATAGTGCCAGTGAAGAGAGTACGAGAGGGTAAGCATATGATGTGTTTTGGCTAGGTACAGACACTTCTCTTCAGCTAAATGAACTGATACATGCATGTGCACAGTATGGCTCTATTCTGGACTCTGCTCACTACACTGAAAATTGTTTTGATATGTATGAAATGCAAGGATGATCTGTTTTCTAAATTATTACCAGTTAATCACACATGGTATGAGATATAATCAGACCACCGGAGAAAGGAAAAAAACAGCCATCTGTTTTTTTAAAGACAGGATTATTTTCCATTTTGAAGTAGCCCATGTAAATGGTATAAAACTTAAATAACACAAGCTTACTTTAATCAAGTATGAAAATAAATTTACTCTTTTTTCAGTGATGGATGACAGCAAAACATTCAGCAACAACAATAATAACCTCAAATATTTGTAATTAACTAGTCTGGTAGTCTTGAAAGGAGAGCATATTGTTACCTCCATGTATATTTCAAGTGCAAGGGTCTATCTGTCAGGTTTCATTTATAGATTCATCAAGGTGCTAAAATTGTTCCGTATGGCTCAGTTGGGCTTTAGAACTTCCAGCAAATCCAGTCTCCATCCAAAGGCAGATTTCATAACAACATACTGTGTAGCACATAATCATCATGTTAATATGCTGAAAGAAGGCACGCATAGGAGAAAAATGCTGACAGCCTATTTACTGAGTAGATACTAATATTTATCTAGTAAAATTTACCTAGCTTGCTTTCTTCTTCCTTTGTCATGTAAGGTACACTCACTCAATCTTCCAATCTGTTTCCATGAGTAGATAAGAAAAACTTGCAAATAAATTTGCTGATACTACATGCCCTACAGTGAAAATATGTATATCAAATATTGCAAACAGTGATCTTCACTCCTGTTTTGACAGAAAGTACATCACAAGTATTCCTCTGATTCCCCAAAAGCTGCAAAACTGAAACCTTAATAGCTCAGTTACAAAGGAACCATATCATCCTTACCAGTGATAATATTTTGATACAGCATGTGTAAGCATCTCTAAATACACAGATTTTATACTCTGTTGTTTCTCAACAAGGTGTCATTATTTTAATGTGTGCTTAACAGCTTTGACAAGGTAGAGTCTTTCTATCAGAATGTATCCTTTAACAAAAAGTCACTGTTTTGTGAATATTCTTTGAATCAAGCTTCTACTTGACACCTTTTTGGGTTGATGAGAAAGATGAGTTCTTTCTGTAAGTAAATCTGATTTCTTCTCAGTTAAGTGGTCAAGCATTAATACATTGGTAAGGCTTATCATAAAGACATTATAATCTAATTGAAATATTCTGTTTTCATGATTAAAGAAACAACATAATGGAAAGGAAAACTGGAACACGTACAATCTTCATTCTAAGAAAATCAACTGATTTATCAGATAAAAATCTGAGTAAGTAGCAGTGGGACACCAACATCAGAACTGTATTTATACCTACTATTCAGTCTTGTTAAACAATCCACTCCTGTTGCACCTAAGCACTATGAAAATTAATTTGGAATTCCAACAAATGTACTATGCTAAGCAGTAACAAGACACTCAGAATAAAAATGAGACTATAAAGGAGATCACATGAAACCCACTTAGCCAGTCTAAGGTCTCGGTGGCAGACAAGCTACAAAGGAATTAGCAGCAAAATACAAGCAAAACAGGTTTTACATTTGGTTAGATTCAGATACAACAGTTTACCCCTGAGAGGATGTCTTATCTCCATCCTCAGAGATACTGAGAACTCTGAGATTGACACTGAGGTGTCCTAAGCTTTTTTTTATATAAGTTGGTTCTGCTTTGAGGAGGGATTGGACCAGACCATCTCCAGAATACTTTCCAAATAGAATTACTCTATAATTCTAACCCATCTTTTTAGATGCTTTCAAGTATTACTAACATTTTCAAAAGCATAATACTGACATGCATGCTGTGCTTTGATAGTGCTTTTTCTCCTTATCACATGCATTTATATCATATGCTAGAAGATTCTGAAATCTGGAGTCTTAACATGAGAAGTTTCAATATCCACTTTCAGTTTCAGGATACAGCTTTCATTTAGTTTTCACACAGAATAAGAAAGGTTTTCCTAAACCTCTGTTCCACTCAGGATGGAGACAAAAGACTGTATGTGTTCTCCTTCCTCAGGATGGCTTCTAACAACATAATTTCATCTAATCCAAACTAGAGTCCTCACTGGCTACTTGAAGTAATTAAGTTAGCTGTCAAGTCATTTAAGATCCCAGTTCTTGGAGATTCACTAAGAATCTTTAGGCATTTGTTTCTCTTTTCTTCACTTTCCCTCTGCACAGTACTCCAAAGCTGTTAATATTCAACAACCTAGAAGAGTAGTACGAAGTGTCCTACATTTAAGTTTGAATACATGTGGTTTGCTTATGCTTTGGGCCTAGCTTTCATCCTTGATTTCTCATGGTGTCCTTTCCCTTCATATAATACACTGGGCCTTCTATTCGTAGCACCGATTTGTTTAGCATCTAGAACAGCTACTGTATCCTCCCAGCTTCTATCATATTCTTAGGCTGCCTTGTTTGTATAACACTTCAACTTTCAGCCATTTGAGCCTCCAAAGCAAAAACCTAAGGACATGAAAAGGGAAGCATTACAGTGTTTATGTATTGTTGTTCTGACTTCTTTTTTTTAAAAAAAACAAACTTCTAGTACCAAAAAGAACAGCAAAAAGTGCATTTGAGGCTTACGGTAAGAGCTGAAAGCTATTCTTAACAGCTCAGACACCTGTAAAATGAAAAGTACCACAAACTGCAGAACCGTTACTGACTGTGAAGGGCTCAGAAATTAATTAGGTAAATGATGACTTACACAAGCCAAAAATTTGAGTATTTCAGATATTTTTCATGTGCTTTGGGGTTTCAGGCAATGATTCAGAAGCCATCTCAGCCTACCATTCTTGTGGTTCACAAAGCGATGAATTTATGAAATGTGAAAGTCACAAAATATTCCATACAAGACTACATAGTGAGAGAAAAGGTATGATGGCTTCAAAAATACCCAAATCGACACAAAGTCGTCGTCTTTGCACTGTTCCAGTTGTTCAATGATATGTCTTTCTTTCAGGATTTAAATGCAGATGCTCCAGAGAAAGCCAAAAGCCATTTAAACTCAGGAACAATAAGGAATCTGTTCAGTCTTGCATTCCACACAGAAATAAAAACTCCGGTTCAACTTGTAAGTATGACACATTATTGAAGTCATTTTCAATTACGAGTCAGATTTTCAAAACCAAAAAAAAAGCTATATTGTGCATGCATCAGGCGAAATTTCATTTAGTATGAGCAAGCCACAGCACTTCAGCTAAATATTAAGTGAGCAAAACAGCAGCTATTGCCTTCTGTACTGCTCTTTGACGACAAGTCCCATATTTCACTATAAACAGTAACACTGTCAGTTTTTCAGTGCCACATAGAAGAATATTAAAACTGGCCATAAGTACACCAATCTTTTCATTACTGGCTGTTACTGTACATACTATAAACAAGTATTAAAAGGGAATACCAGCTCAGCTCTGCACTGTGTGACATACAGCAAAGTCAAGGATCGCCTAGTTTTTAAATACATTAAGCATCTAGCTTTTAAAGTCACTTCCCTCTTAGACTCTTTGCATTGTAGGAATAAATTGAAGGTAGTACCAACCTTCAGTTGAAGGTAGATCAATTCAATTGAATGCAGTATCTACCTTCATTTGAAGTAGATCAACTGAATTATCTACTGTTCAACAGTGAGCAGAAAGTACAGGCTAGCGATTTCTCTATTAAGACAGAAAAACACTGCATCAGAGTGGCACTTACATCATTATTAGGACTGAGATTATGCCATTATGCAGCACTTTCTTCCTGGGGTCTTTCACTGTTAAGAAATGCAATACAGATTTATACATCACTCAGTCAAGAGCTAAACTCAACCCAAAAAAGGAACACAAAGAAATATTTTGGTCTCAGTTAAATTCTTAATATGTTCAGATTTTTATTCAGTAGCCTTGTGAAATTGGGTTTTACACTGCACAGAGAAAGATGCTAGATGTATATAACATTTCTTTGCTTTTATTTCTACACATGGCTTCAATATCCTAAGCTTATTTGCAAAAGAGAATTCCCAGTCAAAAGGCTCAAACAAATCAACAGCCTCCTGAACCTGTCAACAGACTTCCTGAAAGGTAAGCTGCAACAATTCCATGCATGACAACAAGAAATGCCATTATTAAAGGCTCAGCACTGAAAAAGTCATCATATCATAAGCAGGGGCAATGCTTTACCTTTTGCAGAGCATCCTATGCATGACAGTTTGACTCAGTAATGAAATACCATAATGTAAATAATGACCTGAGTAGTTCTATCTTCGTAGCTTCATGGATCAAGCTTCAGCTGACATACGTACTTCTCTATCTTGAGAAAAAGTAACTCAATTATTATGTAACCACTTTCCCATTCACAGATCCCTAGAATAATACAAAACCTCTACAAATAAGCCTAAATCCTACATTTAATAATCCTTAGCATAAAATTATTCATAGAATCTTAGAAATGAAATGGATTTTTAACCATAGCACAGACTACGTGCACTGAAGCAAATTCTGTGACCATAAGCTTTACCAGCTTTACCAAATAACAGTAATCTCCTGCAATATGGTAGCCGCACTTGAGAATCTGTGGCACAGACTACTCAGAAGTTACAGCACTAAGAAAATGATGTTTTTAGGAGAGATTTCTTGGCTGCATTCTGGAATCTATTTTGTTTTACTGCAGTACAGATTATGATCAGCTGCAATTTTATAATTCAAGTCAAACAGACTTGAAAATACAGGTTATCAAAATTATCAAATTCACAGTTTGAAAATACCTTGGCTTATCAAGTTGTACATTTCACTATCTACTGCATTTAGACAAAAATTTGCGTCTGATGAAACCTGCTATTCAAACAGATGATCAAATAATCCTCTCACATTAATGCTTACCCAGCAAGAAGTCTGCCCGATACACATCTGCGATCAACATCAGAAACAGAACTGCTAAAGACGTCAACATAAACGTAAGATTTGAGAGTGAAAATTAGAAATATTACAACTAATCAAAATAATGTTGCCCCATATCATGGCACTGTTGAACATCCCCTTTCTTAGCACACTGATTATCTCAAGTTCATCTAGTCCGCTGTGGGACAGGATGAAGAAGTTAGACACCTGAAATTTTTTGTACCACTTCAAAAATCACATATAATTCACTACATTCATACAAAGCTTAGTACAAGATAGAGCTCCTTAGGTGAATACAGAAAGTCATCTTAGTATTACTTATGCAGTATTGTAGTAAGTAGTAATATATTTTTGTATATTAACACATTGTGTGTTAATACACACATGTATATAACACATCGTGTTTCTCAAATGTGAACAATTGCAGAATCTATATGTAAAACTGTCTTAACAGCTCTAAGCCACCCTCACTCTCCCTCCATTACAAGAGCTTCTTGTCCTGTAGTTTCATTTCAAGACTGCAGCATTACACAAAGAAATAAGCAACAAACACTTCAACTTGCATTTAGAAGGCTACTCAACATGTACTTCTCAACATGTATTCAGATTAGGTCTGTTGAAAAAGCTACAGAGAACCTTAACTACACAGCACTTCCTATTCTATACCTATGGAAACTGCATTCAGCAAAGCTGTATTTTACTGCTTCCAACAGATTTTAAATTCTACTCTGGATCATGCAATACAGACAGCAAACAGTTTGAAGAAAGCTACAGAAAAAATGGTGCAAGCAATTTCCGAAGATCTAGCTAAAGCTAGAAGAAAACAGCTTTAACCATCTAGTTTCAGATGCTACATTTTTTTTGCTGGTTGTAAATTATGAACATCTCTACAAATATAAAATAACAGATTAGAAAAATCAGCTAGCTTTAGTTCTATGATTGTCAGTACTAACTGGTACGTGCTGGTATTCCACGTGTTTATACTCAGTGTCTGAACTAGAAAATGAGTTGTTTATCTATTGAAGTCTTTGTTTTGGCTGGCCCCTGTTACTGCTTACAACTGCCTTCCCTAAGCATTCGTTAAGCATCCAATTTCAGGTAGCTTCATAAAAACTGGCTTTTCAAGCAAAGTTAGGTTTTTTTAATTTCTATTTCCCTCTGCCCCCAAAGAGCAGAATGAGTTTAATTCATTCCAACATACATTTGCTTTTCACACTTTAAAAGTAACTGCTTGAACACACCAGCAAATAGAAGCAGGATCAGAACCTGTAAGCAGGATGCTAGTATATCAAGGCATATTGAAAGCATATAATTATTTCTGGGTGCCCTACATTGAGAATGTTTTGTTTGTTTAAGATAGATCCCTGCATGTTTCAGAAACTGAGTAATGCCATTGGTTGTTTGCCTATTCCTAACAGTTAAACTGTTGCTTCACTCAGATGTCCTTACTTTGTCTGATATACCTGACAGATTTCTAGCTGATGTAGGCTACAGAATTTTAAAAAACTGTTCTATGATTTTTCAAATGAAATCCATTTAACCATAGCAATTAAAAGCAAGCAGTTAACAGCTGTATGTGTATCAGAGATGCTATTCACTGAAGCAAATCCAAAATATATCATAGAATCATTTGAATTAGAAGGGACCTTTAAATCATCTAGTCCAACTTTCCTGAGAGTGAAGGCATATCCACAGTTCCATCAGGTTGTTCAGTGCGCAGTGCAGCCTGACCTTGAATATCCCAAGGACAGGGCACCCACCGCTTCTCAGGGCAACCTGTTCCAACGCTTCACTACCCATACTGTAAAGAACTGTTTTCTTATATCTAATCTTAATCCTCCTTTAGTTTGAAACCATTTCCCCCATCCTGTTGCAGCAGACTGCGAAAGAATCCATCCCTTTCTTTCTTCCTTCCACCCCTGCTTTACTGAAAGGCCACTGCCAGGCCTCTCTTCTCCAGGCTGAACAGCCTCCACTCTCAGCCTGATTTCCTCTCACTTGGACAAAGTCTAAATGCTGAATAGAGAGACTTAGTTTAGCATTACCAGTTGATATTTCTTAACTATATACAATAAATCAATGTCAGTAAAATGGGTTTTCTACAACTTGTCGGTTTGGTCCTTAAGTAGGACATTCTGATATTATTTTGTTCTGCACTTATTGCTTTTAAATTCACCTTTTTTAAAATTATAAAACTGCTTTAAAGGAGGGGAAAAAAAAATCTGCAACTTTCAGTTAACTTTGAGTGAACTTAACTTGCAAATACATTCTCTTAACCCACTAGTTAGCCTGAGGACAACAAACCAAATCCTTTTGCAAAACCAGAAGTGAATACCCTTACAGCCTGGAGGAAATGAATACTGAAACCTGAGTCATATGTTAGGTCACATTATGACACTTATCATTTAACAAATTAGTATATCAATACATCTCAATACAGTATTATCCCCTTAAAAGGTTATTAAATTTGCACTTAAATAACTTTAATGCAAACAAACATTTGCAGTATTATAGAATACAATTTATTCAATCCACTTCAACACAAACATATATACACAAAGAAGAGAACAGTAAATTCTCTGAATAGATCATGTTGTGATGATAGTTTGCTCCTTTATTTATTAAAAAAAAATCAAGTACTGACAAAGACTAACCATCTGTCTTCCCTTCTTTTCCTCTCATCTCTTCTTCCTCTTCCCCAGAAATTTAAGCTTCATTAATTTTATTTATTTATTTTTTACATTGTTTGGGAACCAGTAGAATACTGTCATAGGGAATTTCATTACTTAAATAGATGGACTATGTAGACAAAAAAGGAGTTTATAGGGAATTCTATTTGAGAAGCTTTAGTAATAATTCCTGCGCATACTTGAATATACAGAGTACTTCGGTCCACAATTAACTGCATTTATCCAAAGCTATTTATTGAAATCAGAACTGCTTGATATGTCCATGATTATATTTCTACCTTACCCGCTATTATCTCAAAAAAAAAAAAAGTATTTTAACAATGACATACAATTAATGTTTCCAATGAGTTATTTTACGGAGACAATGTCAGAGACATCCAGAGACATTGCACTTGTGTGGAATGCTTTAGCATTTCTACTTACCAACTTTCTTCTGAAGCCTTTAAGTGCCCAAACCCTTTTTAATTCAGTCAGTTTTAGAAACCAGCTATTACAAAAATGTTTCAGTTTTCAAAAACAATTACAGTTCATATATAATCTGAATAATTTTCATATAATTTATTAGGAATGAACATAAACCTTCTCAAAAAACACAGATTATTTTTTCCCTTCTGCCTTCTACTTCCCCCCAAAAAAGCAGCAAGTTCATAATTTAAAGTGACGTTCAATTAGTCAGAAACATATTGTGTCCCACTACACTAACTGGAAGAGTCAGCAGTGTAAGAATATGTACGTGTTCTATACTGTTTGTTTGATGCCTGAAGCATCATAAGCATGACCATTCCTACTCATCCTTAATGCAGACCGTATCCTTCGGTTTATTAAGGCTCTTGACTTCATCCAGTAGTCTCCTAGGTGTCCAAACATGTGTAGAACCTGACAAAACAGCAATTTCAGTCTGATACAGGTATGATTTACAATCATTCCCTCTTAAAAAATATTATATAGGGTAAAAACCACAGCTATGTAACAAATAAACATATAGCTAAATATTATACACACAAATATATACATATAAGTACCAGCTAAAAGATGATACACTCATGTTTTTTTCTGTACCTGGTCATCAGAAAAGTACAACAGTTCAAAACTTTGTGTGTTATATAAAGCATCACAATTAAACTGTCATGATTAGGTAGCATCTCTCTTTCTACACACCAAAGATATTCAGAAGAAAGCACCATGTCTCTTGACACTCTGCCCCTTGCCCTGAGTTAAATGAAGCCTGCCAGTATTTCAGGACCAGGAGAGACTGGAGAAGCAGAGAGGGATGGCAAAGACTGCAAACTCACAACTCTTAATTTGGACATTCATTGGACATTTGGACATTAATTTAGGATGTTTTGAATGATCCTGCATCCAGAAAACTGCTGCCACTACTCACGATTATAGGTCTCTGTAAGGTTCTGTATGTGGGAATTGTGATATAAAGCAGACCCCAATGTTTTCATACTTACATATAAAACAGCACTGCAATAAACGATTATTTGCCTTGGAGAACAGCAGCTGATGGAAAAAGCACTTGCTGCCTCACAAGTAGTAATATATTATTACTCCAGCTAGTGACCCAAGCATTAATAACTATACAGGAAATCCTAAAAGGATTAGGGAGATTGCTAGTTGTCAGAAAAAACCTGTTAATGTGTTTTATATATGTTGCCCAAAATGGACTAAGTAAACTACACTTGAGAAAGCTTTTTTTGTTGTACTTCAGTATTTTCTTAACAGAGGATAAAGTTTCTTCCTCCAACGTGAAGCAGTTCATTTTGCATAACTTCACCAGCTTTCCTACTACTAACACAACTGCAGTAATACGTAAGTGTAGCTGTAAGTCCATTTAATCATCTTTGCTATACATCAGGCTACCATACTAATATATTTCCTGATAATTCATGATGATTCTTCCGTAGTTTTCAGAAATAATTTATCCATAATAATTTATCCATTTTTATTGTGAAAGAAATACCCGATCTTCACTCACTCTAGATAGAATTAACTTTTCAGTTCAGATATCTAGTTTAAAATAATAGAATGGCTGTAGCGTTACTTAGCAGAATCAACTTCGAGTGGAAAAAAAAAAAGCTCCTTCTGTTTTTAACAGAAAAGCATTTCAAGACTACATACTTGTGCTTGAAGTAAATTGCTACATACCACCCTTCCCTTTCCCCAACCTAGGCTTACCAATGATAACTTCACAAGACTTGTAGGCTTGAGAAACTTCATAAGCGCAGCGCATCTCCGAGTATGTAATTCCTCCAATCACAAATAAAATCAATCTTGCATTACTCCTTCGCTCATCTTGATAACTAGCTTTAGGCTTCTGGCGAGCACTGCAATGCATTTCATAACATTCACATAGTTGTAATGATCTATTTGTAAAAATGATACACTTAGCAGCAACAGCTTCTGTCCTGCAGCTCATACAGCAAAATTTAGATCAATTGTTAACAGCAATAAGTTAGAACATTACACAGAAGCTATTCTACTATCAAAAGTGAAAATGAATACAAAGCAAAACCCTCACTGCTTCTCTGCTAAGAAACTTAGTTCTGTCTGCCATCAGAGACAGTGGCAACTTTCAAAGTTCATTTGAAAAAGCTGAAATCTCAAGTTTTACAGTCTCCATGAACAGAATAAAACTAAGAATATTTGTCTGTTATCAAGAAAGATTCAGAAATCTAGGAAAAAAACATTCAGCAATCTATCTATATATGTATGCATGCAAACACTAATGGTAGACTTAAATTAAACCATCAGCTCAACCAATCAATCTCTTTGCTAGCTTGCAAAATCTATTGTCCAATTTCACCAGCTTTAAGATAAAGAAGTGGTTACAATGCAGAGGGATTTGATTTATGGTCTATATTTACCATAATCATAGTCATGGTCCTGCATCACATGCTTATCTCTGAATTGGAAAGCTATGGATTTGTAGAGTGGACTATTTGAAGGTTAGAACTAGATGATTTTTACAATCCCTTCCAACCTAAGCCATTCTATGACTGGATTATTTCCCGGCACTGATCATTCTAGCAAAAGTCTGGGAACGTAAGGACACACCAGCAATGTGGTAAACAGTGGAAGTGACATAACTATTTTCTTAAGACTGTGTATCTTGAGCTTTGTCTTATATAAAATACAAATTCCAGTGAGTACTCAACTCTTCAGATACGTGTGATGTTTCACTCCCTGTGAATTCTAGCACGTGATTAGCAAAAAAATCCAGTTCTTCAACAGTAGAGACACTTATTACCTCATCTCAGCTGTGTCACCATTTAATTAATACTACTAGAAGTGGTAACACTGTCAGATTGGCAAATACCAGCCTGGAGATTCAAGAACTACTGGGATAAAGCAGAAAAGTAAAACTTACTAAGCTAGAAAAAATCCATAACTCCCTCTCAGTGCTGCTAAGCAAACAACCCCAAAACAGGGTTCAATTGCAGAACACAATACAAATAAGCAACAGAGGTTGAATATGGAACTCAAGGCATTATTTTCAAGAATGATGCCACCAAACACCATCGCAGAAGTAACTGTCAGAAGTAGTGAAAAAATCCATTATGCTTAAGTCATAGTATGATCATCCATTATTAAAACTTCACACTAACCTGCTAAAAGTGATTCAATCTTCCTCTTACTGGGAACATGGAAATACATTTCTAAATGTGAGGTAAGAAAAGCTAAATAAAATAAGTCTAAATAATAAACAACCCAAGGCTAAGAAGAGTTACTAAATTGACAATCAAGTTTTAGATGAATAAAAAAAAGTTCTATACTTCAAATATTACCTTATATGAATTTTTAAACTTAGAAAATTAGCTTCTATAATACCTTGCAACATATATGACAAATGTCAAGAAATAGGTAAATTTGCCTCTGAAAAAGTTAGATAGCTTACCTCACTATTCCTGAGCCATTCCAGGTAGGAGGACACTGGGAACAATAAGGCCACTCTTTTGAATCCAGTTTGTTTTCTATAGCATCCTGAAAGACAACAACTCACTTTGAAAAGCCATGTAAAACAAAAGCCCATTGAGTTTCAACTTCCTGTAAGTATGGCTAACTGGAATTTAATGCAATTTCTCAGAAAAACCAATGGCAACCAACTTTCCAACAACTGTGTTCTAATGTGGCGAAATATTACACTACATAATGCTAAAAATTCTATGCTTTTGTACATCATTAGGAAATGGAAGTACACATGCTTTCTTCCTAAAAAAGAATACTGATTTCATCATTTAGGTATTCCTAGTAGTTTTTCATCTGCAATCACGCTGATTTATTTAGTTATTCCAGAGGACTGTGTGAGAACAGTAACAGACCCTTAAAGAGCCATTAGGTTACTGAATTGATCAAGTTAGCAAAAACCTGCAAATGACTGCACTGAGACAAAATGAAGACCTAGCAACCCCTCTATTCTGCCAGACATAGAACTGATGCCAAGTACCATTTTCTAGCCTTTACCAATCAGTATTTATGATTTGCATTACAAACTGAACATGTTCTGGAGGAAAACCATAACAACAGAAGCAGGTAATATCCAGATCTAGATTACACATAATATTACCAATTACGTGATAGGCAGTTCAAAAAATACTTTCACATTGATTTCCTTCAACCTTAAGCCAAACTACAGCAAGGAACATGGCACTCCAGTGATCAAGAGATTAGAAGTCATTACTAAACAGAAGTAATATATAATATTATGGTATTTCAAAAGATTGAATACAGCTGCACACTTAGCTTCTTTCTGCAGTGTGCTCACAAAATAATTAATGGGTCAAATTTACCTCCATAACATCTTTTATAAGAGGTGTCCACCTAGAGAGTTGAAAAGTTTCTTCTGACGAGCGGTCCCTCCTTGGTTGCTTTTGTTGCTGAACAGCTGACTGAAGAGGTTTTCAAAGCATTAGTTATATTATACAGGACATTTGGGTTTCACCAAAACTTTAAAAGTTTGCAGCAGGTGGGGAAAAGTCCGTAGGAAGTTTTAAAGAAGTGATCATCCGTTACAATCATACCATTATATAATTGAAAATCATTCTACAGGTAATCATGCCACAAAAACTCAGAATGTCCTAGAAAAACACCTTTCAGAGACAAGTAATTGAGTAAACAAGCGCTTCCCAAAACCAAGTAGCTCAAGTCACCTCATCTGGTGGTTTCAGAGGAAGCATTATAGGTATCTCTCTTTGAAAACTGTCCATGTAAATTGTTCAAAGACACATCATGAAAGCAAGAGCACTGAGTAATTGCTTGCTTCCAAAAAAGAGTCCTGATCAATACTGCTGATGTAAGAGATGCTGAAAAGTTGTAAACAAGTGCTTGGACAGTAAGACATTTAAAAAGAAATCTTACTGAAGAGATAATAGGAACTTGAAGGTATTCCCAGTTTCTTATCATATCACTATCACTTTCTATTTGTACATTCTGGATCAGCTTGTCCAAGTTCTCCTGGGTAGTTCCTTTGAAACAAGAAAAACATATGACTTAGTTACCATATGACTGCCAGCGAGACCAATTTTACCCGATGCATTCCAGGCTGTTGTTTTTTTGTTTGTTTGTTTAATTATTACTTTTGTTTGATTGGGTTTTTTGTTTGTTTTCTTTTTTGATTAGCCTGTACACAATAATTTTAGCATAATTTTAGATAAAAACTTTCTTCAGAGGTCTTCTTATGAGAACACCACTTAGTATTGTTAAAGATTCCTTAAACATACATTCTGGATTTTAACTGTTTCTTTAGTACAAATTATTCCCCATTTTCAGGTTGCATTGGACATGGAGCTTCCCTTTAACACCTCCAGCAATGCGTGAAAAAGAGAAAAATTATGTTGTTGTACACATTCAAGCACAAGAATGATACTAAAGAATATGATCTATGCTTGTATTTAAATCCATATTTCCTTATCAAGTGTTTCTTTATTATCTTTCACATCATATGTGGGGAAAGAAGCTACAGAGGATACACAGTATTTCTTTCAAACTCGGTCAGCTGCTTAAGTTCAGTAAAAATGCTGAGCAGTACCATAAAGTTTGAGATTTATTCCATAGCACTGAGACAAAAAGCAAGGCAGCTCAACATACCATTTGTGCTGAAGATATACAGGAGAATAGCTCTAATTTTGTCATAGCTGTCATGACTTTTATTGAGCAGAACCGGAAAGAGGACTCTCATGGAATCTTTCACTTTTTGACCTTCTGCATCAGTTCCAAGAGCCAAATCCTAAATTGAAAAGAAAGCAAATAATGTTAGTGAATAGTCATCTAAGCAAAATGCAGTTTGTCTGTTTTGAAATACGTTTTTATGAAAGTGTAGGCCACAGGGAAAAAAAAGGGAAACAAAACAAGACACATCCATTTAAACTCATTATGAAAAGATTTTGACTTAATTATTTCAAGAATTACACGATTATAATAATACTGTATTATGCAGTTGAAACATTGCAACTCAGTTTGCACTGGACATTGAAAAAGATCCTAGATTATAGGTCAGGCAAAACAGATTTAAATTGTCTTAAAAATTATAAAAGATATTTCATCTGCTTAAAAGAGACGAGCCAGCAGCTGAAATGCAAGCAGCTACAGCCATCGATGCATCAGTATTTTAGACATAAGATCTCAAATTGTTATAGATTGCTCCCAAGCTACAATAAAAAACAATTTTATCCCTCTTCCCCCTCCAAAATTATAATGTTGTATTACTCAACACTTTCAAAACATCAAGTAGAAAACAATTTAATCTGTCAAGTTACAGTAGAATCACAGAATGGCCCAGCTGGGAGGGACAATCAAGTTCACCTAGTTCCAATCCCCCTGCCACACACAAGGTTGCCAGCCACTAAACATGAGCTTGAGTCTCCCTTCCTGCTTGCAAGCTCCCTTCAAATACATGAAGGATGCAACAGTGTTCCTCTTGGAGAAGAGAAGGCTCGGGGAGACATGTCCAGCTCTCTCAACCTTTCTTCATAGGAGAGGTGCTCCAGACCTCTGATCATCTTTGTGACCCTCTTCTGGGGCCGCTCCAACAGCTCTGCATCCTTCCTGTAACAGAGGCCCCAGGTTTGGACACAGCAGTCCAGATGGAGCCCCACCAGGGCAGGGCAGAGGTGGGACAATCACTTCCCTCTCCCCACTGGCCACCCTCCTTTGATGCAGTAATTCTAACTTCACATTAAAACAATTTTAGTTTTTCATTAAGACTGCTAGTATAACTGTAATTATAACTGTAATTCAAACACATACTTTGCTCAGATATTTAGAAAATGTTTCCTTTGTCAGGACATAGTAGGGCAACTACACTGGAGATTAGAAAGAAAACATGAAAGTAACCTTTATACAGATCAGCTGGATTCAAATGCAAAGACTCTAACAGCAACACCTTAATCATTAAGAATCTTGCACATTTAATTACATTCCAGTATTACTGCCTCCAAATGTAACAAGAAAAAAATGATGTACACTAGTGCAGCCATATACACATATAGATATTTATATCATTATATATAATTATTGTATTTGTAACATTTAGTATATATAGATACACTATAATAGATGTTACAGACATACATACACTACATATTTTATATATATATAGTGTATGTATAGTGTATCTCAGCACCTATTTCCAAAAACAACCAAGTTACATTTGCACCGGTTTTATGGAGTTGCTTTTTTTTTTCCTTCCCTTTTCCAGCTTGTTTCACACATACCTGTTCAGTTTTACAAAGCCTTTCTGTGTTAGCTTTGAACTTGCTCATGCAGTCTTCTGCTATGTTAAGATGGACAACTTGCTAGGAGACAGAAAATCCAGTGTCATAGCTTGTTCTTTATTGATTTTTAAACATATCAAGTAATCACTTTTATCAGTTACCAAACTGAGTCTTCAACTGTTATTCACTGTCATTGCACATTTTCTATATTTCATCCTTTATTTAAAGGCTGACCCCTAATCGCTCTGCTATCTTCAATGCTTTGAGCACACAAGTAGTGCAAACAGTTAAGCATGCTGAAGTATTAAAATGAAACACTTGGAAACAGGTTCTTATCAAAAGTTTCTAGTAGATTAACATAATATGGAGAAAAGTTACGTACTGCACTCAACAGTGAAGTGACAGAATAAACCTAGACATCAACAACATGATTATGGAGCACAGAAGACTTATCACTAAGCTGTAGTAATGAAATACCCCTTACCCTAGTGATCTCTTTACGATACTGTGGCATCTTCTTCATTAAGTGGGCCAGACTGGATAATGTTAACTGCAAAGAAACAAATCACTTGAGTCTTCCATCATTCCCATCTTAGACATAGTTATTTCCCTTCCTGTTGCTGTTTTGCATTTTTCAAACATTGCAATAGTCACAGGTTTATCTGTGTATATTCAGGTTTCCCTCCAATGCAATTGACATGAATTTCATAGATCTAATCAGCTGAACACAAACTAAGAGAAAAAACACTCAACTTACTTTTCCTTCTGTTGCTTTCTTCTTTGATGAAACTTCTTTCAACAGTTGAGATATTTCACTGTGCAAAAATTGAAAATAATCAGATACAACAGGACCATAATTCTTGGGTATTTCCTTAAAATCTTATAGGAGCCAAGTAGCAAGAAGTTCTGACTGAAAGTAAAAGCTTCAAATTCAAGTCTCACATAGAGAGAAAAGCCTTCTTCCACAAAGAGAAAGGAAATTAGACAAGCTTTTTCTTTATATTGCCACAAATGACATTATGTAAATAACTTATTAGTACTTTCTGTTAAATCCCTTTGGATTTAACCAGTTTACACTATTTCTTAGGAAAATATTTTACTTTAGGTTTACTCAAGAACGTAATAAGCATTTTTACATACATGCTGTTTCTCAAAGTACACTTTCTTCTTGGCATCAAGTATTCAACCGTATGAAGACTATTTTACAAGCCGTTTTCACTACTCCCACTTTTTCTACAGCTCAGACATCACCCCTCTAAAAGAAACCTTGGTAACCCATACTTTTCACTACTGTTCATTCATTCAAATACGTACTCTATTACATCTGCAATATGCTTGTGCCGAATCTTCACCCAGAGCTCATCATCTTCTTCCAAAATTGCTTCCTTTTCCTTCCCATCTGCTTTGTATCTTCAAAAAGAATATTCAGGTTGATTTTTTAAGTTTTCTACTATTTATTGTTTTTCTTCATTCTAATAACTTTCTAAGGAGTATTAATTATTATAATTTAACCAACATACATAGCAATAACAGTAACACACACTTGTTTTCACTTACAAATCAAGCTATGGTCTGAAATAGAACTAGATTTACGCTTTACAGATTTAGAATGGTTCTTCAGGGCAGTACCTCCTGGATTTCTTTTTAAATCAACAGCAACTAGTTTCAATGATACATTTAATGCACATCAACTCCTAGTCACCTTCTAAAATACATTTGGTTGTGAAATAATACATATTAAGAGGTGCAGCTTTTAGTACCAAATATAAAATATACTCTAACCCTGAAGCAAAATTAAAGTCCCTTTCATCCACAGAATAAAGTAGTACAAACTACTTCAGCTATACAAGTAACATGCTTCAAAACTTTAGAAAACCACTATTACTTTTCTACAAACAAACATGCAGAAGAAAGGAATGAACTATCACATTACAAAACACATTCAGTTACAAAAACTCACATATATAATGTGTGCAGCCAGAATGCAGAAAAATAAGAGAAAAGTTACAAGATTAGTTGTACAAGTCAGATTGTGACTCTATCTAGAAACACCCTCGATGCATCCCAAATACACATAATTCAGTGTCAGAAACACTAATTTCATGTAACAAAAAATAAACATTCTTGTTTGTTCAATTGATTAATGAGCATGTAAACTTATTTATTGTAGTGGTTGATGAGAAAGCAAAGACGCAAACGTCTTTGGTGTCAGGACAAGCCAACTGCAAAGCACTGAAACAGTGTCACTACTCCAATTAGTGATTAAATAACACATTTTATCTCAAGACAGCTTACCTAGATGTGCACTTCAGATAGAAACATGTAAAACTGCAAAAACTACACAAATTAGATGAGCGGAGCTATAAAAGTGAGTGTTCCTGAAAAAAGGTAATTAAGCTTTTTCCCCAGGGTTTTTGTCCTCCTAGTAGCCTTGCCTGCCTTACTACACCAAGCAAGGCAGTATGGAATCTGACTGTGCTCTATCAGAGCTTGGATTCAAGTCTACTATTGAATTCAGATGTGTTTTTTAAATATAAAACAACCAACAACACAGATTTATTTAAACAGACAACTAAAAAAAAAAAAATATTATTGCTAGCACCAAGCTGAGCAACAGTGTTAATTAAGTCCCACCTAATGAAATAAGGAAGCTAATAAAACCAACTTAAAAATCCAAGAGGAAGACTATTAACTAATTGAAGCAATCCCTACATACCATAAGCAGCTAAAAATACCCATGTTGCAGTTCAACTAAACAATTCTACAGATATGATCGAGAATAAAGTGCTTAAAGAAGTACTTGCTTGTAAGTATCATTTTCAATTGGCAGTAGATCATACGCCATAGCCTGGAACGTGAGTTCATGAAGGACAGTTGATACTGGGTCAAAGCCTCGATCGATTACTATTAATTGTGAATGGGTTTTAGCCTAGAGAGCCATCAAGTAAACATTAGGTTAAGATGCATTGATTTCTGTACTGTCCATCCTAAATTTACTTACAGTAAGTTACATCACTGCATGTTTTGTTTTTTTTAAAGCCTCCTATTGCTAAGGAATTTTTCTTAACTGAAAAAAATACAGTCCGAATGTTTATCAGCATAAGTGGAAACAAACATTTGCACAACAACCAGAACAGTATTTTTAAGTAAATAAAAATAAAACACACAAGCAAGCTTTTAAGGCCTCCCACTGCCTATACACAAATACAGACATGGGTTTGTATTTGCATTTCAGAGTCCATTATCAATCTCCAGCTGCAATACAGGAAAAATTCTGCACTAAAGCATCCAAACATTCATCCTGGGGTTTAATAGAACTGCAATAGCATCAGATACACATATTTCTACAGCAGTGTGCAATGCCACCAAGACACTGGTGTGATGTAGGAATACATCAGAATCATTACTTATGTGAAAGAGTGCATCTTTGTAGAAAATAAATCCCTCTAAGGGAGCAACTTGACACATGTAGCAAAGTCCTTACATAAAACCACAAAAAGTAGTATTAAAACAGAAGTTTTACCTTCTCTTTAGGTCTGCGCCATCCCCTACAACTTTTCAAGGACAATTATCTGGTTCAATAACACACAAACTGCATTTACTTACATGCAGATATGCCACATAAGTTGCTATCTCTTGGAAGAGGCTTATGTTCAAACAGCTTAATGCCAATTACTTGCCTTAGCTAACAAATAAAACCTATTTTTGTCAAAGCAGCTGACAGAACATACTCCATAAACCAGTTGTTCTTCAGAAACAAATATTTTAGTTCACTTCTTTTTTTTACCTTTATTTGGCTTTGCTCATCAGTTTTGTAGTAGTTCTCAAGCTTCTTTTCAACAAGCTGTGCAAGTCTGCTGGCATTATCTAAAGGTGTGCTGGAAAGATAGAAAACAAAAGCAAATTAAATCACGTCATCAAAACATTCAGATGCTTCACTAAAAAAGATTTCCTAGTCTGATGGCCCAGCACCAGAACTTCTGAGGTGTAGGAGACATTCACTTGAGCCAAAAGCCACCACATGGTCAAAAGCCCAGAGGTACTGTTTAAAAGCCCATAATTACCTTTACCTGTTTTCCAAATGGTTATGCTTAAGGCAAAGTTGCATGATGAATCTGTATTTCAATTACAGATTTCCCCCAGAAAATTAAGTTTAAGGTCACAAGATAAATCTGTGGTTAAACCACAAATAAAACTCTCATACTTGAAAACTTTCTCTTTTCTAAAAGGAAAGAATCAGAAAAACAAAAAAAAACCAAAAACTCATAGTGAAGCGAGTATTGCTCCCTTACCTTTGAAAAGACTAAGAGTTTACAAGAATGTTACATTCCAGTAAGTCATGTGAGCATCATTTCAGATGCTTATTTTGACTTCAAAACTACTACTCTGTACCCCCTAACAAAACTCAGAAGTATTCCTCCCAATGTCCTACTACAAAAAAAAAAACAAACACCACACCATCATCACAGAAAAAGCAATATTGTCTTAGACTTTACCTGCCTCAGCAATTTATAAATCATTGATCCCAACAGAAGACCTCCAACAGCAACAGCTTTGTTATAGAATCAACTGGGTAACTAAAGTAATAGAAGGCAGTACACTGGAGCATCATGCTCCATGCTCCAGATCAATCATGAAATACAGCCAGTTGCTAACAACACGGTGTGCAGTAAGCACTTATGTGAATACACCAAGAAGTAACCCACTTGTTTCCCTACACTTCGCAAATTCCTATCTTTCTATAGTTAAGAGTTGTGGAGTAAAGGCAGTTAATCCACAGTAAATAAAACCATTCTGTAGCCTCAAATTATGAGGCAAAAGTTAAAGCAGCTACATAAACAAACACCCCACCTTTTATATCGCACTCCTGGATTCTCTTCTAGAGTGGCACACAAGGTAACAATTTGTTCAGCCATTGCTTCCATCACAGCATCTTTATCCTTTTTATCTCTAAGAGTTGGACTATAACAGCAATAGAATGCATCCGGGACATTGAGGGTAAATACCTATGTAAAACACAACCAAGGAAAAAAGGCATCAACTGTGCACTTCTGAAACATCTGTTAAAAGACAACTTGCTTGTATTTTGTGTTTGAAGTTACTTAACATACAATTCTGTTAAACAAACCTCCAAGAAATCCAACTCTATACATGTATTAGACCATGATGAAAGATATTTAATACCACATAGAATTACTTTTTCAACAGCTCACTAAGAGGAATGCAAGCACAGAAACAATTCCACTGTCTGTAAAAGGCACTTCTCCAACTTCAGAGGGACTCTTAACTACAGAGCCAAATAAGCTTCCATCCAGATACAGATGCTTGCTTCTTTGGGGTTGATAATCAGCTGGACTTGGCCCAGAGTTCACTCTGATTAATTATTCTATCACCAAAGAAAGCAGGTACAGCTAGTTCAAATTAGGAAAACACAGTTTACATTGTCCATTCATTTTCCAAGGATTCAAAATATTCTCACAATTCAAAGCAACAAGAACGGAAAACAAAAAAAAACCCAACACATTAAGAGACCAAGTGCTGTTCTGACATTTGACATTTTATTAAGACTAAAAAAAAAAAAAAAACAGGAGAGACTTGTTGAAAAACTATTTACAGTTAGTTCTGCAGTTCCCAAGAGCTGACATGGTTTTGGTGTTACACTGTATTAGGAATTAGAGTGCATTTCAGCTTCCTGTATCAGATTATGCACACATTGGCAGCAAGTTATTTCTCAACACAGCACTCACTTTCAATACTGAAAACACTCCATCACTGGCAGTTCCCTTGTTTCTCTAGCAATAAAAAAAGCCTGTAACAACTTGGCTACTTTTATGTTTTTCTCTTTTCTTAGGGAGGTCTACATTTTGTTCTGCTTTTCCTTATCTTCAGTTCTCTTAATCTGTTTGCTCTCCATTCCCAATTTTCACTGGGTAACAAGCTTTTGAATTCTAACTGTTCCCAGCTCTGTGCACCAACCTAAGTCTGTCAAAATAACATCACACTATAAGTAGTAACAAGATCCACTGCTTCAAGACAAACCAGAATACTTTCCCTCTCTTTCAGCACAGATTCCTACTCTATCACTTCTGTGACCTTTTCTGCCACAACTAATTCCAAGTTTAGAAGAGAGATGGTATGCAAACAGCAAATCCTGGGGTACAAGAGCATATGTTTTCCACTGAAAAACATGAACAAGCACAGGAAATACGTCAGAACAGTAACAAGCCTCACAGACAATCTGTCAGCAAAAATCAGGTCATGAAATGGAAATCACCTATTAAAAAAAAAATCAACAACACTAGAAAACAGTCTTACAAGATATGAAGTGTGGTTGAGTTAAAGAATAACACTTACCTGAGATTCATATGGGAAGAAGGAAATACTGATTTCCTTGCATCTCCTTATTGATCTGGCACAGGAACATTTAATTTTATTGAAGAGGTTGTCAGGACAAGCTAGAGAAAAAGACACTAAGCTAAAAATCTTCCGCACACATTCCAGCTACAACTTAAGTCATTTACAAACTTACAGTATTCAAAACCTCCTAAGTAAAACTTCCCAAAAGTAACATCTTTCTCATGTGCTTTCACTACAACTTCTTTGTAGCTTCAAGTTCTGACCCCACAGCTCTCACTAAACTTAGCAGTTTAGTACATCACTGAATTCTCTTCTTTCAGAACAGTAATTAACAGCCATTTACAGTAAAATAAGCAAGCTGCTGAAACTCCCAGAGTAAAATAACATTTATAACCATATTTTATGTTTGAGATCTCTTTTTAAACAAACACCACTTGTCATCTTTTACTAGCTTTTGGTAGGTGAGGTTAAAATGCTTGCTAGCAATCTACAACAGTGAAGGATATTGGTTGTACCTAAGCAAAAATTTCTGCAGTTAAAAGAGAGAAAGTATATCCCGTGCTACAAGAAGGTTAAAAGAAAAAAATACCATGAATCAAACCACCAATATACCAAAACAAAATACCAGGAGTCACCGATAGTAATTTGATAATTGCTATGAGAAAACACAAGCTCCTTGAATTATCAACATAAAGATTCTATTCTGAAATGGAAAACCTAACTGCTGAAAAACACTAATTAGTGGAATAAATAGTTTTGTAATTTCAGTATAAACTAGAAACAAAGAATCACCACCCTCCATCAACTAAGCTGCTGTCAATGATGGCCAGACAGAAGTAGAGTTGTGGTGCACAGAGAATAGTTGTCCTGGAGAGGGGGGGGAGGGGAGCCCACCTGATAAGGTTTGATAATTTTGACAGGCAACTTACAGAACAAAACTAGCAAACCCCTTAAAGAAACAGTACAGAAGTAGTCCTTTCACTCTAAGCTGCTGCACATGATAGAATAGAATAACACAAAGCACCAAAACGCACTTGAGATTGGGAGTAATAAAAATCAAACAGAAGAGCTGCCTTTCACGTGGGGTTTGAGAGATACATTTTTCACTTAACAGCTAGGTTAAGCAGGCAGAGCAACTCCTAAGCATCAGATGCACACTATCCATGAACATCTACAGAAACTGCCAGGATTCCACGACATTTTCTTCTTTTAATTTTCCTCCTCTCCATATCATTTTAATCACGGAAACTGACTGCAAAATAAAATGCAGTCACATTAACCATATCTGCACACTGCAATTAAGCATCCCTTGAAGGGATGATGTTAGGTACCACACTGTCTCTTCTTTCAGGTTAAAAAAAAAGAGCTAGTTCACAAGTCTGAAGTAACCAGCTACAATAACTAATGATAAAATGTTCCTGCATTAAAGCAAATTCTCATGCATCTATACTTTTCAGTAGTTTCATTTATACAAGGTACATAACTTTAATTTAATTGCCTTCCTCCGTGCTTTCTGACACAGAAAAAAATGTATATTTTAAAAATCAGACTAGATTATTGAAGTAAAAAACTGAGACAGGGAACGGTCAGCACTAGTATCAGGAAGAACCGAGTACTGCCACAGCACCTTAAAGTTCTGACAACCAAAGTATGGGTAATTGAGTCTCAAATCCTGCCTAAAGAAACAAGACCCAAATATCCATGCAGTGTGTTACAGAAAAGATATAAGGATGACTTATTTACTATAACAGAGTCAGGTTACATTACAGAAGCTTACTTACTGTCAGTGAAATAGACGTATGCTGCTTTGTATCTGCTGGATGATTTGCTGATGAAGTCATCAATAAGACCGTCTACAGACTTGGGAAGAAAAATATCATTGATTTGCTTTCAATTACCCAGTGTAGCTTAAGAATATTGCAAAGCAACATAAAATGTAAACTAGTATTTCTTATTCAAGAACAACATTATTACACTATGACAAAAAGTCAGGCATACACCTCAGCCAAGATCACCCCATGAACCAAAGCAAAACATTTAGATTATTTTTCTACTTAAGCGCTGCTGAAATTTTTCCTCATAATACTTTCTGGGAAGTAGCAACTATCTCTTACTACAGTCATTACTTCAAATTGTTTAAACTATTGCATTATTACTAGACATGATGTCTGTGTCAGTGAGGTTACTAATTCCTAAAAAAAAAAAAGAAAAAGAAAAAGAAACATTGTTTCATTAACAGTTACACTGCTTTTTGGGCTTCTTCAGTTTTAAATACTAACCTTTTTGGTTGGAGTTATGAAATATATTGCTTTCATGTCTGGAACAGGCTCTCGGTTTTTATACACGTTCTCCACCACTACAACATAAGAAATACTACATTTTGATATTAAGAACTCCATGCAACTATTAAAGAACATATTTTAATATAAGGTAATAGAGTCCCACAAGTTATCCACAAATTTCCTGACAAGTATTCATCTTCTGCCTAGACAGTCTTGATTTTTCTTATTTATCATTTTAAATACAAGTTACCATAGGCCTTTTACAGCACTTCTCCTTCTGTCAACTCAGGTTTAGGACTAGGTAGATCTTACAACCCCCAGAAAAGCAGGACAACAAAAGGACCCTCAAACTATGGTGTACAGTAGTTATTTTAAAGAGAACTGCCTCAACAAGATTATTCTTCTTCCAGTTCATCAAAGGTGGGGGAAAATGAAACCATCATCTTGGATTCTATCCTCTATTGTACTTTGTTTGCCCATTTCCTGTGTACTTTGTTTCAGTGTAATTACAGTGTAATTCAGAGTAAAAAAACAGACTGTACAATGTACAGTCTAATTACAAAATTAGACTTTTTCAGTAAATCAACTCTTTCATTCAACTCTTGTTTTTCTGCTTAAACAAATCCTTACTGTTTACAGCAGTGCAGTACACTAGACTGAAAAGACAGATTCATGCTGCTCTGTAATTTTGAGTAAGAGAAAAGATACTAAACATCAGATGCTCAGATGTAGAGATAGGTCCTTTTCAGCAGTGTATTCAATGAAAAGGATGTGTTTCAAAAAGACAAACAGAACATGTGCCTACTGAAAGCTTCTCTCAAAGGATGGGTAAAATTCATGATTACAATGCACTTAGAAGTGTAAACAGCTGCACTATCATTCTTCTACAAGAATTATGTCATATAGAATACATGGAACAAGAAAAAAGCCTTGTAAATAACAATACTGAATGAACTTTCATACCTTTAGGTTACAAATTAAGCATTTATTTCATGAAATCTTTAAGCAACTTCACTAGTTATGTGCAAAATAACTAGTTCTTACTGAAGCGTTCCTAAAAATCTAGAACTAGAGCTAATTAAAAATTAGATTTACATTTTGTCTAACTGTTCCAATTTCAAAGGAATGCTTGGCATGATGATATCCTAAAAAGCATTACAGAATGGGCAATAAAGAAAAAGTGCTTTAGAACAAAAAAAAACTTCTGGTTTCTTTTTGTTGTTGTAGGGAAGGAATGAAAAAGAAACCAAGCTTACTACAGGAAAAACACTTTTACTAAGTGTGTAGAAAAAACAAGTCTTAACTAAGCAGACATACTATATAACTGAAATCTATCACAATCTGTTTGTTGACACAACCAACTCTTGACAGTGGTCAACATCAAGGAACATCTGAGTGACTTCAGCACATGAAAGGAAAAAAACATCTACTAGAAATTACTCTCAAGGTACAGAGAAAACTGATAGTTGCTTCTCATGCTTCTGACAGTTTTATTACCGGTAAAGTAATAATCAGTATCATTTAGTTTTGCACTTGCTTTTAATTATGGAAAGGTCTCACTTCATTGAGAAGCCGTAACACTTCTGTGCAATGTATAACTCAAATTTCAATTCTCACCTCTGCACTGGATCCACTTGCTTGCAAACATCCCTCATGAATTAATTTGTCTAGTCTTCTGTTATCACTCTCTCTTAAAGCACTTAAGTTTCTCTACCTTTGTATTCTAATTCTGCCGCCCATGAACACAAATGCATTCAAACAGCAGATAATACTCGCTAGCAGAACATATTGCAAAAAACAGTTTGCCTATTCTTTTATGTTTTTGTATAGTTCACTTAATTCTTCACAGAGATCTTATATTCATTTCAGTTGACAGATAACATCCTTGAAAGCTCCATTACTTCACAGATAACATCCTCATCTTCTTGACATTAGCAAGCAAAGTAAACCACATCAATAACCACGAGCCTTAAATCAATCTTCAGTTATTAAAAAAAGTATTGAGACTCTAGGCAGAGAAATATTTCATTCTTTATTAAATAGATTAATTGAAATCAATTGATTATTCTACAAGCCACAAGCCTGTTAGTCTAATACCCCATAGTTACTTGCCTTCAACCCTTAAAATAAGACAATTTCTTGTAAGAGTACCATCAACTCAATTCTTTCCCTTTGTCTCAGGACACAGTAATCCATGTATTGCAAAGAATTATGCTTACCTGTGATACCCTCTGCTAGTAGATCAGACATTTTACAGCACAGTGACAGTAATTTAGTAGTGTAATCATCTAAAAGAATTACCTAAAAATTAAAAAAAAAAAATTGACTGGGTATAGTGCCGCCATATTATTTCTTGAGAACCTTGGCTTGAAAATTGGATTCCAAGTTGTCTCTTTACACTGTAACCTTCTACCACCTGCATACAGAAACTGTATTAGTAGCAAATTATTCTTGAATAACATCAGAAGGCATCTCCCTACACACAAGATTTCAGATGATTAACTGCATCTTCGGTATGTACCTTATCCCTAGTCTTCCTACAGAAAACTGCCTCAAACCTTTCACTTCAATACATAAGTCTTGAATTCCTGCCTAATTTACCATACAGCCTTCTAAAGCATATCTGTTCTTTTTCTAGAACTGTTTTACAGCTTAAGCAGCTTCTTTCTGCTCCCACGCTACTTGCCTGGCTCTTGCATGTTTTAGCAGGTGATAATTACTTCCAGCTATCAGAGACTTCTTCCTTCAGACTCATGAAGTGATAAGGCTCCCTCAGCATTCCTGACCATCTCTGCATACTTTCTTAAGCCTGAGAATCACAGAATCTACAGAAAACCCACAAGATTGCTCCAGTATTTTATACCACTGCTCACTTCCTCACATTTCAGACTGCATGCATACATTTCATAGAAACTCAACAAGAACCAACAAAAGAGTCAAGAATTCACTAAGTTCAATTAATTACAATCATTTTACACTCAAAAAAAAAAAAAAGTGAATTCCAGAAACAAAATCAGCCACACAAAATGAAGAAGTCAGTTTGTTTTTCTTCCCAATCAATAACTGGCTTACACTGCAACAAGAATGTTGCAAGAAGAAAAATGAATTAGAAAACATTAAAGAAAAAGCACCAAAAGGTGGACACCAAAACACACATTAATGAAATGGAAAAATCAGGTGCTCTCTCTAGGCTACTGTCCTCTAAGAAAACCTTGCAAGAATGACACAAATAATAATTAGATGACTAATATGGCCAAGTGTCTTTCAAAAGCAATTAACAGAATCCCAGGAATGACTGGTCTGTTTGAGGGCATCTACTGAAAGGTAAGTAAGAAAAACAAGATAACCAACAGCAAACTGAACACGGAACAAAAAGGAACAATGTGCAAATGAGAAAAAACATGAACACTCAGATCAAGTGATCTTCCTGTGGTCATTTTAGCTGTACTCTGCTGTTATTTTTACTACTGTTCAAGCATCACTGAAAGCAGCACACATGTTAGTAGCATCAGTCTCAAGCCTTGCTTGTCTTGTACTGTTGAATCCTGTTGCTCAGCAGTGCACAGCAGTGTCAGTTTCTCCAGGATACCACTGAAATTGAAGTTCTGCAGAAATGAATACATAACTGAGCTGATACTCTTATTATTTGGAAAGCCAGCAAAGTTTTAAGCAAAAAGTCATCTGTACTTATACACAACTATACCTTCCATTCATCCTCTTTCCTACAGTCATCAAATATTGCAGATTTCAGCTCTAAAGAAAAGAAGAGAGATAAACAGGTTAACAATTGGAGATATCAAGTTGTTCCAAATTTTTTTTTTAATTTCTGTTCAAGTCTTTCTAAACAATCACAGTCCTGTAAATATTTCACTTTGTGTTGGGATTCTGTTTCTTTGCTTTTAAGTCAACTGTGCCACTAAATAGATAGATGGCACACATGCAAAAATTTAAGTTACTCCTTGAGAAACAGCCATTAGACCAACATACCAGCAGGCAGACCTATTTTCCAGCACATGCAAGTTTTAAACATGCTCACTCTCTCTCTCTCGAATTCCAGCAGAAACCTAAGAAACACCCATGTCATTCACGAAATAGAAGTTACCTTATAACAGGCAGCTGTTATTTCTCCTTGCTATCAGAGCTTTGAAAGAAATTTGGACTAAAAACATGTATCAATAATAGCTGTAGGGCATAACTAGATCCTGGCTCTAATAGATAAGCAGAAGTACAAGCTGCACTTTCCTACAACAGGAACATCAGTTCAACAGAAATTTGATCATATCAGCAATATATATAAATTAAGAAGTCAGAAAATTGGGGGAACTGATGAGCCTATCCTTTTATCAAAAAAAAGTAACCAAGTCCAATTACTCTGTTCTTCCCCACATAACAGAATTCCTGATGCTACTGCTGTTTGGGTCTAACTAACAGCAGCCATTCTGTCACACTCAAATATAAAGCTAGTACTAACAGGTCTAATACACAAACTAGCAGGTGCAGCATGCATTTTATGCCTCCTGCCAAGTGAAAGAACAAAGGGTCCAGAATAGCAGGTGTACATACAACAAAAAGTACATCTGTTTTTAGTAAACGTTAACATGTTTACTAAAGCTACCAGCATAGCAGATACAGCACAATTGTCCCTGCAGCATTCAAACTGCTGTTTGTTTTGTCCCCACCTGCAGCTACTTATCTGAAGGATTCACTCTGGCTTACAGGCTCTCAAGATCACCTCATTTGTTTCTAACAAGCAATCATAAGGCCATACATAAGCACTGCTCCATTCCTCTCTATGGGGTCATTTCCTTCATTCTTCACACCGACCACCTACCCACTCAATTTGGTTAAGGCATTTTCTCTCTACGTAAGAGAAACAGAAAGAAAAATAAGAGGACAGAATTGGCTAGAATAACAGACTGCCATGTGTCAGTGGTAAAAAAAAGGCCCAAAACATAACAAATGACAAAAAACAAGACATAAAAAAGCAGACCATACTACCCTAAGTACCTGGACTGCAACTTTCCCTTAAGCAGCTGTTCTGGGAAACAAAGCTGCAACAGTACTGAGCCACAAGAAATACCGATGGCTTTTCTGGAAGTCCACAGGTAGGTTTTTCTTCTCCCTGCTCCCTCCTTTTTTTATTGCTCTCCCCTCAAAACACACGCGAACAGCATAACTGGCGATAAGCTCGGATGAAAGAACCTTCCCCGCTTCTTTGCGCTGCTTAGATTCAGTCTAGAGCTGCCCCTCACAGTAACCCGCAGTACCTCGGAACGGCAGCTGCCGTCCCACGGCGCAGAGCGGCTCCCGCTGCCGGGACAGGGCGGCACGGCCGGAGCTCCGCCAGGAGCCAGAGAGCCGCCCGCGAGCCCCGCAGAGAAGCGCGTGGGAAGGCGACTTCCGCCCCGCCTCACCGAGGCGGCGGAACCCAGACAGGTCCGCCTCGCCTCGGCGCCGTCGGAGCCCTTCCCGCCCAAGTCTCCCCCACCTGAGGCGGCGGAGGACGGGCGGCACGGTGGCCCTGCCGGGCTCGGCGCAGAGGCACCCGGACCCGCTCCCGCCCGGCTCGGCTCCCCCCGCCCTCAACTGCGCCGGAACGGCGAGGCCGCCGCTACGCCGACCCCCGGACGGGCGCGAATAGAGCGACGGAGCGAGACCCCCGCTGACTCACTGTGCCACACCAAACTCTTCAGCCCCTGCACCGCCGGCGCCATCTTGCTCGCAGCACCGCCGGGCGGCCCCGGACCGCGCCCTCCTCAGAGGCGGTGCCGCCCGGCCGCGGGCTCCGCCCTCCAGGTGGCGACGGCCGGGAGGGCGGTGATGGGATTCCCCTCCTTGGGGAAGGGCTCTCGGCAGGAGGCTGCCGGCGGGGCAGCTGAGGAGCCCGGCTCCTTGGGAAGCAAATCGCGCTCTCTGCCGCCGCGGGGAGCCTTTCCTCTGCAAAGACATCGCAGAGTGAAAGGAACGCGCCTGTGAGCGGGCGGAAGGAGCCACCATAAGCTAAACAGCGCGCTTCAGGTCTGAGCTGGGCTTCATTCTTGCATTAGTCTTGTATATTCAGTACGGAAACCGTAACGAAGCGAACCAAACGCTTACCTCCAAGCTGAAGTCCGTGTAGGACCGAGCTGCCACCTCCCGGCGCGGGGCGCAGCTCCGAGATGCGCGGTTCGGAGCGAGCGTCGCTGCTGCTCGTCGGGCTGCAGCTCCACAGCCTGCAAGTGGTGAGTGCGGCCGCTCCGCTTTCCAAGCACTGTTAAGGAGGCGAGCGTTTGCGGGTGAGCGGCAAGGCTTTGAAGAGACCGGGATCTTTCAGAGAACACTGGGTCGACGGGCAGATCCATAGGGGGGAATGAGGAATATAATCCACCGATCTGCCTCGCTGGTTGCACGGTGTGCTCAACGGGTCCGAACGGACACATCGCATCAGCGAAATGTGTTAAAAGTGCCATCTTCTAAGTTAATATTATTGTTACTGGCATTATTAGGAGTTTTTTAGTTTCCCGGATAGACTGTTTTGCTTTGCGTTTCTAATTTTTTATATCTTCCTTTTCAGGTCTTTTCAGCTAACACAGGTACATCTTCAAAATGGTGTTTGAGTTTTGGCTGCTCATTTCTGAACGGGTCCAACATACACAATTCTGATTTCTAATAAGCTGTGGAAGTTCTCAGTGGTTTTTTTGTTTTTTTTTTTGTTTTGTTTTTTTTTGGTGGGAATTAAGATTGATTAAGTTTTTAAAAACTTGTGATGATATTGTTTGATACCTTTATAAACTGTTTATAAATCTCACTTTTAGGAGCCCCAGTCCTATCTGACACTCACAGATAGATTCTCTCATCTACACAAACAAATAAATATTAATAGCAATTAAAATCTCCTGAGCTAGCACTAAATATCTTTTAGTGTTCTGTGCATTTTAGACTTCCTTCAGTCTCACGTTTTGTGCCAAGAGCTCCTATTGCCTCATCTGTGTGTAATATGAGGAATGCAAGGCTGCAAGGAGTGCTTTCAAAATGTGCTCAGTCTATAAACAGGGTATTCCTGAATATACTGACCTGTCAAAGTCTTAAACGTTTAACCATAGCCATGCTGCTTTAGTACCTGGATTCTTACTGCAGCACATTCTTTCCACAAGCTGCAGAACGCACGTTTGATCCTGTTCATGTGGAGTGCTGTTCAACAGGTTGCATATTTATATATGGATTATATTCAGTATGTTTAGAAAATAAGTAGACTGAAGTATCTAAGGGTTCCCAGTAAAATGATTATCACCACAGATGATATTATGAGAGCAAGTAGCAGTTATTGCAGTGACTAAGAGATTACAAAAGTGAACAAAGGAAATAGCACTGCAGAATCAGCAGAACATCGATCTGCTAAAAATCAGATCAACTATATGCTTGCTAAGGGTCTGAACAATCATCTTGTCAAAATTTCTACATTCAAAAACGACTGAAATGTTTTTCTGATTATGGCTTGTTTTGGTTTTGTGTTTGTGTGTGTTGTTTTTTTCTCTGCGTGTTTGGTTTTTTGTCGTGGTTTTTGTTTGTTTTTTTTTTTAGGTTTCTCAGTGTCTATATATGACGTGACCTCAAGAAGCATTTATCTCAGATGGTCCAAATTTTCAGGAGCCTCTTCTTACAGAGTCACAGCTACAGCTGTGAATACTGTAGGCCACTCTTTACTTGCTCATTATAGCGATGGTACACTTAAGAGCACTCTAACTTCGTTAATTCCCAATACTGTCTATGCTATACAAGCAGAAGCCATTGACAAGAATGGAGTTACTCTAGCAGAAACACAGACTATGCAATCAACAGGTTAGTAAGAGAACCTTTTTGACTTGTAATTCCTATTGGCCTCTGAAGCGTTGGGATTTCATCCCTGATGCCTCTTGTATTTGTAGGGAATAGCTGCTATTCCTGTTGAAACCTTTTGCTGACACTCACACTAAATTTGGTAGCAGCATGATTAGCTAATTTTCTCCTCTTCTTTTTTCTTATATGTTTCCCTGAGCTACCACGCACAGCTTGCTCAGTCTCCAGCTTTCCAAATTATTTGCCCTTACATTACAAGTGCAGATGTGAAGCTGTATACATTTGTCAGTACTGGCGCTGATGAACAGTATTTTTGTTTCAGAGCATATAAATCATTGACGAAGAATCTACATAAGCAAAGTACTTTTTAACTCATGCTGAAGTGCAATTAAGAAAATATTTTGTTGAAATTCTGTTTTGAAAATACTTTTAACCATAATTGAACACTGGAACAGGTTCACCGGAGAGGTTGTGGGGTCTCCTTCTCTGGAGAAGTTCAAAACCCACCCGGTTGTGTTCCTGTGTGACCTGACATAGGTGTTCCTGCTCCAGCAGGGGGATTGGACTAGATGAACTTTTGAGGTCCCTCCCAATCCCTGACACTGTGATTCTGTGTAATAATTTTTAGAAATAGTCATTACCTTCCCAGTGTTTTGTTGTTTTTTTTTTGTTTTTGTTTTTTTTTTGTTTTGTTTTTTTTTGTATTGAATTAATGCAATAAAAATTAAAAGTAGCAGTGTTTATTTTGATAGGTATGAAAGCCTTCTGCTAGATCAGTTATCTGAGAACAGACATTAATGATCTATGTTTTCTAACTTATTTCTGATACGAATGATGCTATATATTCTTTTTTGTTATGAATTGCTACTAACGACAGCATATTAAAAGGAGAAAAATAATCACAGTGCAATAGATAGCAACTTGCTCAAATGTACAGAAAGACACAAGGGCAAATGTTCTGGAGGCATGGTCATATAGAATGTATGTTGCCATTTTTAAAAGGGGACAAAAGAGGGTGTCTAGTATGAACAAATGAGAAAATGCTTGGGTCTAAGAGAGCTTCCTCCCATTTGCCTCGAGGCACATACTGGCATCCCAAATACTTTTTAATTCTTTTTTTTTTGTTTGTTTTTTGTAATTTGGACACTGTAATTTTGTCTCTGATGAGTCTTTTGATAGATATGCTTTATATATGCTCATTCCAGTCTGAAAATTCTGGTTACTGCATAAATTGCTCATGTTAAGAAACACACTCCCTGTAGTCACTTTGTGACTGCAGTACATGAGAGTAGGCTCCTTCTGAATGACCTTCAGCATGAGTCAGTCAGAAAAGCTTTTAATTGCAATATTTTATATGATATTATTGTATGTCTGAATATACCTGCTTTGAGCAAGGAGAAGATATCCTCTCAAACTGTAACTATCAAGCTAGTTGTTACAGTCTTTCATTTTTGAAAATGTGTTGTCAAGTCTTTTCAAATATTAGACAGTTTCTCAGTAGCCGTTACACTTTATGTGCTGAATAACATCTGCTTTTTTTTTTTTCCTGATATAATGGTAATTACATTACACTATGTAACTTTTTAAAATTGAAGAATAAATCATTAGTAATTGAAGAATACATTGAAATCATTAATAGAAGATACAGACCATTTGTCCTGATCTCTTTGTTAAATGCACAGCACATGCACATGCACAACTTAGAGTTCTCCAGTTTGAGCATTTCTTTTGTTGTTACTGATGTTTTAGCTCCAGATGTACCTGTTATTGATCAAGCTTACTCAAAACTTAGCAATAGTATCACAGTGGAATGGAGAGCGGTACCTGGAGCTACTAGTTATCTGCTGGCTGCACAGGATGGAGATTCCTGCATTGAAACTGTAGTCACAAAATCACCAGGTACAGTGATGGGACTGGAACCAGCCACCTGCTACAGAATCACTATCAGGTCTGTAAACACGGGAGGAAAGAGCCACCCTTCACCTTCCAGAAAAACAACAACAGGTGGATTTTATTTTTATTTCTGTTCTATATTATTGTAATCTAAAGAACTTATGCAAGTATCTTAACTTTAAAAAAAAAAAGTTTTGGAGCTTAAAATGAGCAGTATAGTCAAGAAATGTAGCAGTACCAATAGTTATGATCTTGTGTTTTAAACTGTATTGAGCACATTCTCCTTGCAGTTTCTGAGGACTAGAATTCTACTGTTTGACTTAATGACAAGGACCTGAGTATGAATTAGTGTTTTTGCTTTATGGCTGTACTGAAAATTAATGATTAGTAGAGAAGTTTTAATAGAGTTTAATAGAGTTTTTATGAATGTATGGATTTTGTTTTAACAGAAGACACAACTTGACAGCATAGAATAAATGAAAAAAATACGACCAAAAGTACAAAATAATAAGATAACGTAAAACTTAGATGATGGGAAATGCAGTGTCTTAGTGATTTGCATTCTTCTACACACTCAACCTTTTGTAATTTGTTTTTAAGTTGCATGAATTACATTCATTTTACAAAACCTGTTATATAATAGAAGTACCAAATCAGTTTCCTAATTTTTTTCTGCCAGTCTTGCATTAATTTGTTTTCCTGGGGTTGCTGGTTTTTGGGTTTGTTTATTTATTTGTTTATTGATTTTTGAATTTTATTTTTAGTGATTTTTGAATTCTGGGTATTTTTCTGGTATTTGAACCCACCAAACAGTATTACTGAAAAACTTAAAGCCTAACTGATATTCTTTCTCGACAGTTTTGTCTGCTCCAATTCTGTCTGCCAGTTCCCCGAGCTATGATTCCATTGCAGTGAGCTGGAAAGCTGTGTATATGGCAGTCGGGTTCTCTGTGTCCCTGATGAGATCAGATGGTTTGGGCAGAATGCTGAAGCAGAACACCACCAATACTTCCTTCATATTTTCAAACTTAGATCCAGGAACTCTCTATACTATAAAAGCATATGCCTGGAATGCCAATGGTCTTCCTGGAGATGATTTCACATATAACCAAAGAACAAGTAAGAAATTTTCTTTTCTGAAACTTTGTAAACATTTTATAAGAAGATATAACAAGAAGTATTTATGTACATACGATTACATTATGGTTTTCTAAGATACACTGGATAGGTTTTCACATCATATAAATTTTATTCCATGGAAACTCAGATGGTGTGTGTATGTTTAATGAATGTTACTGAGGCAAAGATACCATTAACTAGCAGCAAAGTTTTATGGGCCTGGGTAAAGATTACACATGCTTAGACTAATTTGGAGGATTTTTCATACTGTAAACAACAAATATTCAAATAAGGCAAGGAATTTTAAAAGAATGCTTGTTGTCAAAGTACAACTAAAATAATTTATTTAGAAAATTATGCTACAGCTTTTAAAATCAATGAGGGTTAAAAATTACTTCACTTGCAAGTTCTGAAAATGATCATGTCTGTAGACCGCGTGCAAAGTTTTATTTGCAAATGATCCAAACTGATATACCGTAGGTCCTAAGGCACCAGCAGATGTTCAAGTAGCTTTCAGGAGTGGAGCTTTAAGAGCTACTGTTTCTTGGATGCCAGCAGAAGGAGCTCTGACTTACAGTGTGACAGCCACCAGTGGACTCTTGAAGCTGAAGTGTAACACGTCTTCTTCCTCCTGCATAGTACCATCACTCCAGTGCGGGTCTGAATATTCTGTTTCTGTCACAGCACATAATGATGCTGGATCCAGTAATCCTACTGATGCAGTGAGCTTAAAAACTAGTATGTGAATAATCCATTATTACATAGCTTATGGCATTTGAGCATACATTTATTTAATTTCAAATGCTGGGCCATTAAAATTCTTGGTTCTCAAAATTGTTTTTGCTTCTGAACTGTGTGCATGAACTATGCTATATACCTTTGTACTTAGGGGATAATAGCCTAAATTTTCTTAATATTTTGGTGAGAAACTGGCAATGGCATATATATTGTTAGCTGAAACAAGAAGTCTGCCTTTTCCTCTAACCAATATTACATATTCTAAAGTAAATTTTCTGAGTGTAAAACGAATCTAAGGAATAGTAGGTATATCCTACTGTGGTAGATCTGTCACAAATAGACTGGGAGAAATCTGTGAGGAAATAGCTGAGGACTGGCCATACACTGAGAACTGTTCTAGGCTAGATTTAGTTGTAGTTTAGAATGCAGATTAACAAAATAGCCACTTACAACTAAAATGGTAGCACTGGACTGAATTAAGATGCTGTCATTGACCATTTCAGGTAGCAGCTTAGTCAGCACAAAAGGCTGCTAATCTCTGCTACTTAGCACCACTACCATGTCAGAGATTAATGCTTTCTGATCTGTTAGATGTATGGCCCATGTAAGCAAAACCTAAACCATGTAAGCTACATGCTACCTTACAAACACAACTTAATTACTGATTTATTTAATGTTACCTACCTCATTTTGACCTCTCGTTGTGAGTTAGAGATCACTCGAGAGCAACTCAGGAATAGTTCTAATGGAATGAAAGCCTTTGGTAAGAGAAAGTTTAAGCTGTGGTCTGTAATCTTCTCAGCCAACATTGCTTCTGTTTGACCATGTATAATCTAATTAGCAGCAAGCTGAACTCTTTGAACCAGAGAGAAAGATGTTATTTGAGAAAAACCTATAAAGTTTTCAGCTTTTTGCAAAATTTTAGGATGCCACCAGAAATGAAACCTAAACAAATTACTTTTTTTATTCAGACACAGTCAGTGAGTTTCATACCACCATATCAAAGGTTTTCACAAAAGTTTTTTAGATGCCAAATGTTATTTAAACTAGTATTCTGATCATTATCCAGAACTATCATCTGTGAGAACAGAATGTACCAATTTCTTCTCCAATACTGTCAGGTTCCTCTGCTTCTGATTCTGGGATCTCCTTCAGCAGACCTCTCTTATGTAAGCGATGAAGGTAGCATGTTTTGTTCTGTAAAAATCACAGTCACTTCTCATCTAGATGTAAGTAACATCATCTGTAAAGCCGTATGAGTTCCTGTTTTTTTGAGCAAGACAATTCTAAATATTCAAACACTGTAGAATAATTCCACATATATCAAATTTTCCTTTTTTTTTTCCCCTAAAGCATAACTTGTATACAAATATTCCAATGACAATTGTTTTTTTCTGATTTTTTTTTCTTTCAGTTCCTTGTGCACCAGGAAATATATCAATTGAAGATGATGAACATGGAAACTTGCTGGTATCGTGGTCTAGAGTAAATTTTGGACATTATTATGTGGTTTTTGTGAAGAGCGATGATGGCTTGGAAGTATATTGCAACACATCACATACACAATGCCACTTCCAGTCCGACTGCGGTTTCACTTATTTCGTTAGTGTCTTTGCATATAACAAGGCAGGGCAGAGTCCTTTAGGTGATATATTCAATTACACAACTGGTAAGTAGTGAAGTATTCTTGCAAATTCCTTTTGGATCTGTTACCTGTATTTATGATAGAGCTAAATGTACATTTTTATTTTTTTAAGATAATGGCTTAAACTTCAATTTTTCCTTAGTGTGGGCGCAAAATAATCAGTTCAGTGGGAAATTGTGAAGAACATCCTTAAGAATTACTTAGATAATCTCTAGTTGTTTTGCAGTTTTAAATCAAGGATATTCATAATTCTATGTATGTATAAATACACATAAATACTATGATTACATATCCATTAGGAGGCCCTTTGTTAAAAGATGGGTGTGGCATTACTCAGGCAGTAAGTCTGGGATTAATGACGCTCAGTTTGTGCAATCTAAGACACCTTGGGCGATTTAAGCTATGAAGCACAGAGGCAAATGAGTTTTCTGCTCAGGCTGAACCTCTGTGCCTTGCCTGTTTCAGCACCGTGCTGCCCCAGTGACTTCCGTGCAGTGCTGGTGTCGAGCGACACAGTGGAGGTGAGCTGGGCTCCTGTCCGCGGTGCTGAAATGTACGAGACCAAGGCTGCCTCCTGGAGGGGGACGGTGCTGTGCAACGACACGGCCACAGCCTGCACCCTATCTGCTCTGCGCTGCGACACCCGCTACAACGTCACCGTTTATTCCTTCAGCGAGGCCAGGGGCAGCAACACATCGTGCGCATCTAAGTATGTGGCAACAGGTATGTGCATTCCTAACTTCCTTTAGTGGAAGAACTAATTAGGTAGACTGCAGTGATTAATGCATGAAAAGCGTTAGCAGAGGGCTAAGTTACTGTAACTGACATAAGTGAAAATAGAAGGCTACTGCAAATATTTAAAAATGTACTGTGATAAGGGACCTAAAAGAAAGATTTGGACTGAAAGTTACTGAATGCTCCAAGCTTTTGAAAATCACAATTCATTGCTGCTATTGTATGCAAAAAATCTATGTTATCATGATTCTATCATGAGTTCTAAATTCAGACTAAGTGTAACTGTGTCAGGATTACACACTTTTCCAAAGGAGGTTGTTAGTTTTTAGTTCTAGTTAACTGGAAGTTATTTTTTGTGTAACTGTTATGGTATATATAAACAATCTGTTAAACAACTTTCAGCTCCCTGCAGTCCTGAAATTAAAAATATCTCAAAGGAGGCTCTTTCTGTGATCAGTGTGCACTGGCAATCTAACAACGAGGAAGCTACATATATTGTAACTGCCCGAGGAGAGGCTGGACTTTGGCATTGTACAAGCTCTGGAAACTCTTGTACCCTAATTAATCTTCCCTGTGGATCTGCTTTCTCTGTTAGTGTCATGGCAAGATCAGCAGCTGGACAGAGCTTGCCAAGCTACAGTGTCCCTTTAGAGACCGGTATGTGAGAATTGTATTTGATGTGAAATACTTAGTATCATGGCACTATAATGTTATCTACATGTGTTTATAAATGTGTACATGTATACAAAAATTACCACTTGTGCAAATTATAGTTTCTTTCTGTACTCTGCTTAAAATACATAGATATCTGTGTGTGTGAGAGAGAGAAGGATCACTTAGCATTTGCCTCAATCTAAGAAGCCACAGTGCAATCAGTTATGTCATAGCTAACAAATATATTAATTCCCTTGTCAGTGTTTTGACTTTTAATATTACCAGGAGAAGCAATGAGGTTATGCCCATATCACCAAACTAAACAGGCTCAAGAGAAGATTAAAGCATTTCCTACCATAACTCCTACTATTAACTTGCTAACAGAACTTTATCCTATATTTTTCACCCAGACAATTCCAAAGCACAGTTCTGGGATTAATGTAGGCCAGGATCAATTTTAAACAGGCAGTTCAGTTTTTAACAGTTACTTTGTTTTGTAGGGAAAAAACCTTTGAACATAGGCAGACCTCAACTGTCACATAACTTAACAGATAGAGATGGACCCTGCTTTATCAGACCCTTGCTAAGGTTTGCCTGAAAAGTATGCTAGTTGTCATTGCTCAGCTTCAACGTGCTTTGTTTTCCAGGTAAAAGAAAAAAAACGAACTCTCTACTTTTATTTTTAAGCTCCTTGTTGCCCTAACGACCTGACACTAACTCAAGTGACACAGTCCGTAACAAATGTTAGCTGGTCTGTCGGAATGGGTGCGCACACATATGCAATGACACTGGAGTCTCCAAAGGGACAGGCAAAATGTCACACTCTTCAAAATTACTGTCTCCTGGGATGCATCACATGTGGCACCAACTACACGGTATCTCTGAAAGCCATCAGTGAAACTGGTTTGACATCCCATTGCACATACCAAGGATATTCTTCCAGTATGTAAACAATAAATGCGATTGAGAAAAAAATGACTTAATTATTTTCTTTTTTAATTATTTTCTTTCCTAGCACTGTTCAGTAATTATTCTGGTTTTCTGTTAAATAACTTCAAGGAAATGCTGGTATTTAACATGATGGTAATTATGTTATCTGTGAAAAGGCACTACAGGAATTTAAAACATACTGTAGTTTACAGACTTCCTTACCGTTGCATTTCTTATTCTGCTAGGTGCTTGCTGTCCTTCTGGAGTGAAGCTATATAGACTTGGCAATAATGGTATCCGGGTATACTGGCGAGCTTCTGAAGAAACAATAAGCTACATTACTGATTTACATGGCTCAAAAGGCAATTTCACTTGTTCACCTAGCTCGGGTCTAAGTTACTGTGATATTACTGAGATACCTTGTGGTGATGTCTACACAGCAGTAGTATCTCCAGCTACAGATAAGAGGCTGAAGCTCACCTTTTGTCCTAAAAAAATATATTCAGGTAAATCTCAAAATTTCTTTGAACACTTCCTCCCCTCTACCCCCATGCACACTAGATAATTAAAATGTAATCAAGTTCTTTGAGTAAAGGCAGCATGCAGCTGAACTTTTCTATTGTGCGCACTCCAGAGTAATTTTGTTGATGCTATTGTGCAGTATCTGTGATGAGCTTCAGAAACACGTTGAGCTTAAGCAACTAAGAAAAGTTGCTTTTTCTTAATGCAGATCTTGTATAAGGATCACTAACAGTTAATGGGTGAATCTAGTGAATACAGAGAAGTTAATTTTCAGTTGGGAGAGCAGAGGTCGTAATACATGGGCAAATAAATGAGGTTTTAAAACCAGTAAGTTAGTTAATAAAGATCAAAACCTTCTATAAACCAATCCCAAGTGGGCAGTGGATATTTTGAAGTAGTAGTAATTTCTTTGTGATTCCTTTTTGAAGGCGTAAATTTAATCCACTATCAAACTGTATTGTGATGCAATTGCACAGTTGTTTAACACGGACTACATTCAACAGTCTACAACCTAATGTTCATACTACTGTTTCATGTCATTTCAGTAACCTGTTCTGGAAGCTCTGTTGGAATGGGTAAGAACACAGTACATTAATTCCATTAATCATGTTCATAGAAGCATGTTAGTTAGCACTGTGTAAAACCAAGTTGCCAATAGTATATATTTGATGGTCAAACCTTAGTGTTATGCAGGTTCATCTCACACCTCATCTTACAATGCGTAATTAAAAACCATTGTTACCTACACTGTTGCCTGTGTACCGTCATGCCATTCTACACTAGCACATGACATTCACTGTTTTTCTAATAGTACTTAATAAAAGGCAGGCCATATTCAATTATAAATTAAACAAGGTCACTACTCTAGATGTGATTTAACTCAATCCATTCTACTTAATTTCATAAGGATTTCAACAGGATAGTCTTCATCTCTCTATATAAAATGCTGGAAACAACATTGAATGTGTTTCACTAGATAGTTGCTTTTCCATAACTGGAATTATCTTAATTTCTGAATTGTTACAGTGATATACAGAGGAAAGAGCAGTGCAGAACATGTCTAGATGGAAATTCTGGATCAAATAGGGAGGTAAGTTATCAAGTCAGAATTGCAAGGTACTAATGAGACTTTTTCTTCTAAAATTTTTCAAATTAGAGCAATAAGCTTAATCAGTTCTACCAAATAACTTATCTGTTAAAGTCCACCATATTTACCTCACGTTGTCTACTCCTTTTGTCAACATCGATTGATTCCCTCATTCAGTATCCCATCTTTCACTCCCTTGTGTATTTCTTATAAAATTTTATTATTTACTGCCAGAAGCAAAGCAAACAGAGCAAGGTACTCTCCATTGCTCATTTACTTCATTTTCTCATCTAAGATTACTCCTCCCTTCCTCAAAGTACTAGCTTTCTGGGCAGTTCACTGTCCTTGTCTCAGAAGGATGCTAAGAAGTCACTGCTGGCCTTTTAATTTCTTCTCTCCCCTCTTCCCCCACTCCCCCAGTAAGGTTGATCATTTCCTCTTCACTGCTTTCCTTCAGCTATCCTGGATGTTACTGAAACTGTTAACATCATTCTCCCTAAACACCCTATCCCTGAAGCTGGAAAGATGATCTACACCTAATTACAACAGTCATAGTTGCTTGAAGATTGGGAAGAGGGAAGCTGGAGATTTAATCTAGGAATGTCAGCCTCAATCAATTAGGAGATTGCTTTTAAAATGCAGCTGAACATAAGTGATCTTAGTAATCTCTAACTGTAATTTTCAGTGTAAAGCAATCAGTTCTGAAAACTGCTCCAGAACATTTGCTAATCAGTAGCAGTGTTCCAGACCTAATGCATATCGAAATAGTAAAGGCTGAAATAAAAAATTAAATTTAACAACAAAGAGCAGTTTAGGTGCACTCAGAACTAGTTTGAGACTTCTACATTACGCCTATTTAATATAAAAAGTGCATGTATCCTACTTTTTTTTTTTTTTTTGCTTTGCTGCTGAGCTAACCGTTATTGACAGTGTTGACTTCTTAGATTTTGGAAAAGGCATAACATTTCCTCATACTCCATTGCGGTTACGTTTTCAGCCAACACAGACCTGTTTTTCTGCACAATTCATGTAAAATATTATACAGTATTACATAAAAACCCTAATTCGTTCAAAGTGTCGCTTTGTTTTCAAAAGAAAAATCACAGAACACAAACACTCTTCAAGTGGCAATAAACATGCAGGGAAAAGCTGAGACCCAATACAAAGGAATTAATTGAGAGTTTATTCCAGACGGTTCTTCTCGCTTAGAATACAAGTCAGAATAATCTATCAAATAGACCTGGACTTTAATGACATGATTTCTTTTTCCTTTAAATGCATTTTGGTTTTTGCTCCTAATAACCTGTTTAAAAAGAAAAAATCTGCCAGATGAAATGTTCAGCACAAACTGCAATCTTACTATCTGTAGAAAATGACTTAAAAAAAGGACACTATCAGGTAATTGTTATTTTAAATGTTTACACTTATAAAAATGCTTTGGAAGCTTGAAACTGAAACCTTTTGAAACGATTTTCTTCTTCCTACCTCCCTCTTCCCACATGAAATGCCTTCATTAGCTCAGGATTATCATAAATTAGAGTGCAGCTGCTGATTAACAACATTAAGTTACCATAAACTGATATATGGTGTTTAACAAAATCAGAACCTTATGTATTTTTTCTCCCAGACAAAATGCTTAGATGGCTACAGTACTCACCCATCAACCTTTACAGTGTTTGCCTGAGGTAGCCCTTCTAAAGAATTTTGTACTAAAAAAGCCCATTATAAACTAAAAATTTCAATCTAAGCTACTGTCTCCTCAGAATTCCACTCCCAACCTGACACCAGTGGTAATCAACAAAAAACATATTAGAAGTTTTTGAAAACAGCAGGTATAGTGGACATAAGTGTTATTCTAAATCTGCAGCCCTCCACGTAATCAAATGCACATAAATACCTCAGCTATACACACTCAAGGTCCATCCCTAAAAAGCCATGCTATTATGTAAAGCACAGCCAAGCTAACTTCAGGATAATACAAACCATAATTCCACATCTACAAAATGAAAGTAGAATTACTGGCAGTTTATTGCCTCATACAAATTTAACCAACATGGCAACCACGCCAAAGGAATTAAAACATTTTCAGGACATATGTACAGACTGTACATTTCAGAAACATCTGAACAATAAAAATGCAACAATCTCTGGATTACAAATTAAACTAAACAAATGGTTTTGAAACCGTCAATGTATTGAATGGGTTTACAAAGGCACTTCCCTACCCAGAATAGGAAATGACAATCTGCAGCCTAGAGGGAGGTTGGAGAAGAATGCTCATCAACTACTGCACAATCTCAACTTTAAGAAAAAATAAGCAGGATTTAATCAAACATTTATAGGATTCAATGTGATCCACTTCTTAAAGAGTTCACACAGTCTCATCTTTGTTTTTCTGTTGCTTTTCCTGGCTCTCTCGCTCTGTACTTTGGCTCCTTCGACGATCATGTTTGTCTGAATGGTCCTTGCTATCACTGTGATCATGTTTGTGGGAACGTTCTTTGCTTCTACTACGCTTTCTAGATCTTTCTTTACTGGGACTGTGGTCTCGTTTTCTTGATTTCTCAACACTATCTGTTCTTCCTCTGCTTCTGCTTCTACTTCGTTTATTTGATTTCTCTTTGCTTTCACTTTTATGCTTACTTGATTTCTCTTTGCTCCTGCTTCTGCTGCGCTTACCTGTATTCTTACTTCGGCTTCTACTCCTATGCTTTCTTTCCCGACTTCGACTTCTGCTATGCTTTCTCTCTTTTTTGGAATCCCTCTTATCATCCCGGTGTTTCTTGTCATCTTTGTCATCCTTGTGTCTTCTCTCCTCTGTATCACCCTTACTTTTTCTTTCTTTCGATCTTTCTCTAGATCGATCACTATCTTTTTCTCTCTCACTACCTCTATCCTTATCATAATCTCTCTCTTTTTTCCGGCTGCGCTCATTTTCTTTCTCCCGCTCCCTATCCCTATCTCTTCTGTCTCCTTTCCTGTCACGACTTCGACTACGGCTTCTATATCGTTCCCTGCTTCTGCTACGTCTCCTTTCTAGTGCACGATCAGTACTTCGAGACCTACGTCTCTCTTTTTCTCTCTCTTTAGCTTCACGTTCCAATCTCTGACGTTCTCTTTCTCTTTCGAGTTCTCTATCAAAACTAGATGACCCATGGGCTTCCCGATGATGACTTCTGCTTCTGGATCTTCTGGGAGACCTCCTGGGACTGATGGATCGTCTTGGAGACCTTTTAAAATAAAGGGTATTCAATATGAAACAACAGTTTTCCAAGTACAGGGAACCTATCCACTCTACAATGTATGCTTTACATACGCAACCTATATTTCATCTTAAATACCAGGTAGCCTACAAGAGAGCAGTACTGTCAGATTTTATCCACGAACATCCATAAACTAACTGCCCTAAAAGGCATCTTACTAAAAGATGACTTAGTTCTTCATAAGAAGGTTGAACTTTCAACCTTTATTTACAAAGTAACATATATACAACCTTGAACGTCTACGTTCTGTATGCCGGTCTATTTCTTCCATTCCCTCCTTGCCATCTTTCTTAATTTTTCTGGGTCTGCTTTTAATTTGCTGATCAATAGTCTTCTGGACTGGCACAGGAATTCTCGGAAACAATGTGGAAAACCATTCAAGCTTAGTGAGGAAGGAACGAAGCATCTCCCCAATGGTCATGACACAGCCTCCACCTGCCTTCACATCCAAGTCCTATAAAATACAAACAGAAAATATCTTGATGGTCAAAAATACTCTTTAATTATTTAAGAAAAAATGCTGCTACATTACTGCCCTCTTGAAGTCTCACGATTATGTAAGTTTACTTGTCTTTTATTCTAATATATTTCCTTAGAAAAACTCTTAACTCCGCACCCTTTGGATTTGGCAGTATGTTACAGACAGGGAGTGGGACTTAGTACATGTGCATGCAGGAACATACTAATCCTGCACCATCTGGATGCTAAGGGACTGTCAATGCAGAGATTAACACAAAATCCCCTTACACAGTCCAGTTATACAGTATGATCTTGTATTTTATATAAATGCCACAAAGTTGAGAAGCTCTCTGAAACGACATTTAATACTTCATTTTGTGGATGTGCAACTGCATAACATCATACCCAACCCTGTGGCCTAAATCATTTAAGAACTAGATCATTGCCTATCTAAAAATGATCATAGAAAAATCTGTAGTACAAAATGGCATCCTAACAATATTGGAAGCAATAGCAAACCAACTGCCATGAAGCAGTGAGGTTTCTAATTTAGAAATATGTAAAAAAATAAATAAATGAACAAATAATTGGAAACGCATAATCCATGATGACCATTGTCTCTGAAAAGGGTCATTACCGCATGAAGGCCTTCTTGCTATGCCCTCTCACAGCTCAGGACATGTTAGTCAGCTATTGTCAGTCCCAAACCTATAGTGCAAGCACACAAGGAAAGTGAGATTTGTTATCTAAACAGGAAGAGAAAATCTAAATGTAAAACTGCTTGCACTCACACACATTTAAGTGTTCAGATATACAGTATTTCCAAATATAATCGCTGCAGAGATCTAAAGAAGAAAAAAATGAGTTAAACGTAGCACCTGGAGAGTACGTACAGTTAAACAAAATAAACGTAAGAAACATTTTGAAAAGTAACTGTGTATCCTGAGAAGTCTTTCATTTTCACAGCAGCATGTCAAAAGATGAAGTGCTTCCACATATTTTAGAACTGGAGGAAAAAATCTTGTAGGTTTAAATTTATACATAAATTTGCTTCATCCAATGAGTCTGACCAGGGCTAAGCAACTTAAAACAGCCCCAAGCAATTTTTCCTAGGTAACACAATGCTACTGAAGGGAGCTGGAAATCAAACACTAATTCAAAGAATACTCTGGATCATTTTAAACAACAATAAACAAATACACTCTGATAACCAAGAACTATAAGGACTAAAACGTATGAACTAAAATAAGTACTCTGAATAATAAACCAGTTAAGATATGCACAATGAACTACATTTGTGATTTGTTTATTGTCCTGGGAATCAAGCTACTCATGGGACCCTGAAAACAATGCTGCCCCAATTTTCCTCTTGAGTTATAACACAGAGCTTATATTAGTTATTAGCACCATCTAGGGGAGAATGAGGATATCAACAGCTATACAATCTTAAATTTAAATTTGTTCTCTGTTAAAAACGTACAGTAGCGCAAGTTTACCTGAAATAGCTTTCCTTTGCATAGTGCTTTTCATACTTGGCGTGAAAGAAAACTGCTTAAAAATGCACTGTATTGCAGTTATAGGTATAATTAACACTTCTTAATATGGGTATTTGGACATCAATTGAATTTTCTTGAAGTACTTGATAACTGTCGCACTGAAGAGCGCAAGGAATCTCTCCTATGCAACTCTTAAACCCAGGATGCAATTTACAGTCTGCTCCACAAATACAAATTGCAACACTATTTAACAGACTCAACATTCAACTTGATATACCTAAAAACCTCATCCACAGGTTTCTACTCCACTTCTCCGGACAGTAAGTAGGAACAAAGACATCCTCCTGTCTTACTGCACAGTAAAGCATCCGCTTCAGTGAAATGCCTGAGTCAGCACCTCATGATGCGTTTCATTGTCTAACGAGCAAAATGTTAATAACTCCACTTAATGCAGAAATACAGCTGTTTCTCCTCCCAAGAAAAATTCTCTTTATATTCCAAAATTTACAGAGAGATTTTAGGTATTTCTTTTTAGTTTAACATTACTTTCTATGTGAGTACCAACTCTCCCATCCCAGCAATATTTGCAAAAGGCAAAATCAGCTCTCTCAGCATGCACGATAGCCTAAATATAATTTTTTCTTAGAAAGGAATGCACAAACCTACACTCATAAAGCCTACTGTCCACATTCTGATTTAATCAACTTGTTCTGCACGATGTTATAATTTTTTAAAAAATAACACAGTAATCAATTGAAAATTTCATTATATCTTTGAAATCTAAGAAAAATGATCCAGATCCCAGCTCAGATCTGCTTCCTGCACTATTAAATGAAATTACAAGAATAAAACCCTGCACCATTAAACTACAAAAAATCTTATTAAACAGTCTTAAATTCTAAAGTAATAACATGGAAAGAAACAAAAGAAAATAAATTATTACCCTCGCCGACATACCTCTTCATCATCAAGGAAGGATTCAAACCAGTCCCATAGATCTGTAGGTGGCTGTGTGTACCTTTAAGTGTAAAAACAACGGAAAAACTTTAATACAGCATTCTGCATATCACATTAGCCATTAGCTGGTTGTATTAACACTTACCTAATATACATAAATCCAAGAGCTCTAATATATGGAGAGTCCGTATGTGTAATAAGGCCCATCACTTGCTTACGGGTGAGCTTCAGTGTAAATAATTTATAGAGCAGACAAAAGGCAGTAGACACAATTCCTCCAGTTCCGACACCACGTACCTTTAAAAGAACAAAATGTTAGTGACAACCAGGAAGTTAACTAAAACAAATACCATAACTAATACAGGCTACCTCTAAATCTATTAACAGGACTATGTGAAAAAAAGTAATGCTACTTGCCTCCACAGTTTCATCTCCTTTGGAAGCAAGGGGAATATATCAACTCTTTGTAATAAATACTTTTACATGTAGTAGCTGAGCCAACATGCAAGCAAATCTGAGCTATGCTTGGAAACTTCGTTCTACCAGAAACAGAAAAACTTAAGGCAGCACGTACTTCTACTTACCCCTCCACACATTCCTGTCTGGCCTGCTGTTTTTCTGCTCCCCTTTTCCCATGGTTCAACATGCGTAACCTGAAAGGGCAGGGAAGAAAGAATCAAAGAAAAAAAGAACAATTATTAACATCCATAATGTTTAGCTACATATACAAATTTGATTTAAACAATGGATTGCCTAAATCAGTCTTGAACAGCTTGTCTTATCATAAACTAAAGATCAAGTCTGCTTTATCACTAAAACCAAGCATTTGGCTTTTTAAATTACATTAAGAAGTTACACCCAAAATCACAAACAGGATTAAAAACGAACAAACCAAACAAAGCATCTTATACTTGATACTACAAGCACTTTAAAAGCCAGTGTTATTTTCCCTATAAACTGTGATGATGTTCTTAAAATTGTTCGTAGGTAATAAAGAGTAAAACTAGCCTAACTGAAATCTTTTGAGATGCACTTTGAGATGAGTGTACAAACGTCATTAGCATCATTCCCTACAGATGACAGTAAGAGTCACAAACTGCCCACACTGCATTTGAAATTCAGAGGAATAACATCTGGGTTAATGAATGACATTTCCTAAACACATCAACTTAAAAAAAATAAGATAAAAATTCAGCAGTGCTACATGGGACTGTGTGCTGGCAGCCAAGCTGTACTGCCATTGAGGTATTAAAACTCTACCAGAGTATGAAATGAAACTAGCTACGTCAACAATTACTGGAAATCAGAGATCTAACAAGGGATGAAAGAAGATGCTCAACTGTTTTTGACTGTTACTGTCTTTGCCAAATGGTAAACGTAAGAGAATAATACTGGGGAAAATCCACCACACCTTTCCGTATTATTAGTATTGTCAGTAAATTTCAGAAGTATTCCATAAATAAGAGTATATATCCTTCCCACTATTTGTTTTGGCCTCTCACAGGAGATAGAAGTACTATAGTTAAAGGATCAAGTATGACATTATCTCAACGGTAGCTTTTAATTTTTCAATATAAACACGCTGGTTTTTCCCCAGACATGAATAAAAAAGCCCCAGAACTAAGTATTATTTCAGAAAAAAATACTTAAAGTTTTAATCCAACAAAGACTACTACCTGTGCTTCTCTTGTCTGGAAGCACACAGAGTACATGAAGTTGAGGACACGCATAAGGATATAAAATCAAAAAGTAAGACAGAGGAAGTCACTTTCTTCATAGATCCAGAACTAAAACAAGCAGGACTTAAACTACTTGTGAATTAATTTAAATATCTACAAAGGATCTGTGTGTTCAACAACAGGCCCTAGTGTTAGCTGCCTGTGTTGTCAGAATATTCGTCCTGAGACTCCAAGATTATGAATTCTTGAATTTTTGAAACGAGCTACTTAATCATATTCCCAAAACAAATACACATGAAAGTGTATGGCAGACATTGTATTCATCCAAAAAGAGGAAAAAAGGTTAGCAATTACTCATCATTACTAAGGAACCTTAAAATATAAACAGAATTAAGATCTTCTAAATATCATTGAAATATCTCCACCATCAGATCATCTTCTTCACATTTATTACACAAGTAAGTAAGGATCTGAGTTTCCACTTCAACGTTTATTTTTTAAAAAAATAACTGTCAAGATCAGTAGACGAACTTTACTTATACTGGATAAATTAGTTGACTTTTAATTATATGTCAACACTCCTCTCTAATTTAAGATGAAGCCACTTAAAGAATGAAACACTAACACAGAACTAGCTGAACTATTGCAGCTGAACTCCACCAATACAAAGATTAATCTCAAACTGTTTTTTGTTTTTTGTTTTTTTTACTGCATCTGAAAAGATCTGTGTAATAGATGCATGTTCTCCAATTTACTCCAAATATCTATCAGTTTTTCAGTTCCCAACTTCATTTGCAAAAATAAACTTTGCTGGTTTTTGTTCTGATAGAACATGACTTTCCTTTCATACGCAGCAAATGGTAAACAGATTCTTACTCCACGTATTAGAAGAAATCAGAAGTCTGCTCACTACACCACAGGTCAAGAAGAAAAGCATCACCATACAGAGGAGAACACACCACCCTCGTAAGTATGGGCAAACAATGACAAATATTTCAAAATACTTCTGTGGAGTTATTTCCAGTTACAGTGACTTGATTTACTCTGGGGTTAAATGGCTTATTTTTCCTCTGAAGATGTACTAAAATCAGTTTAGTGACACAGTGACATTACTGAGCAGTTCCAACGTATCTCAGAAAAATACCCCATAATCTCCAAAATACAGCTAGCTGATAACTGCAGCCCGAATTATCTAAGTTGTGCTCTCGCTATCAGTACAAAACCCAAAGCTGTGCTGATGAGCATTAATCATGCATATCTCTACCTGGGAGAATGGTCAATCCCGCTAACAAAACAAGGACTGACCCGTGGGCACACTGATGTAGGTCTCCTCCCAGCACATCCAACCCAGGGCCACGAGCAACGCCATAACTAGCTCGTTTTTGGCTGGGAATTAGACTGGTGAGGAAATACTAAGCTCGAATCGGGAAAAAGCCACGGGCCAGCTCCCCTTACAGCCACCTACTCCCAGGGCCGTGCCTTTGGAGCACCATACGGGGCCGGCGGCTGCTGGGCTTCAGAGGCTCGTTTGTCTTTAGGGGCGGCACGCAGCGCGGGTCCCCTCCCCACCCTCCGGCTCGGAGCGCAGCCCTCGGACGGCCATTTCACGCCCTCTGCCCTGACTCCAACTGCCCATCTCAAAGCAAACTCGCAACTCCCCCACGCTAAACGAACGGGAAACGCGCTTCTTCTGAAAAACAGAGCGCTCGAACCCTCTAAGCAGGCAACGAGAGACGTGCTCCCGTCCCTCTGACCGGGCAGAGGCGGGGGACCCCGCAGGAAGGCAGAAGGCAGCCGGCGAAGGCCGCAGTCCCCGCCCACCCGCTCCGAGCCGTCGGCGCCGGGCGGTTCGGGGCCGGCGCCAGCAGCGCCCCGCGGAGCCCAGGCCGCGGCCCGCAGCCTCACCTTGAAGTAGATCTCGTCCACCACCTCGTGGTACGTTTTGAGCTCGTAAAGCTGCACCTTGAAGTAGGGCGACGAGAGGATGTTGGTGAGGATCATAGGGTTGAGGTTCATGGTCTTCTCGTTCCCCCACAGCGGCAGCACGTTGCCCTGCTTGCCCGAGGCCGCCGGCTTGGGGGCTCCGCTCTGCAGCTGCTGCTGGGCCGGCGGCACCGCGCCGGGCTGGTGCTGGACAGCCTGCTGCCCCTGGCAGTTACCGGCGCCGACGGCGGGGCTGTTGTTGGCCATGGCGGCGGGGCCGGCGGCAGGGCGGCGGCACGCGGCCTACGAGGCGGACGAACGGCCGCGCCACAACGGAGCGCGGGCTGCCGGGTCGGGCGCTGCCTCCGCCGACCGCTGACAAGATGGCGGCCCGGCGGAAGTGACGGCCGCGCCTTCCGGGGCCGAGCCGGCCAATCCCCGCGGGGAGCGCGGCCGCGCGAGGAACGGCCCGTCCCACGCCGCCCCACAGCAAGGCCTGGCGAGCCTCGGCCGGTAGCCTCGCGGCGGGCCGTCGGCTCCGGCTTACTGTCCGCGGTCCGCGAGCGCCGGGTTCGGCGCGGACGCGCTTACGGGGGCCGAAAGGCCGCCCTGCCGCCGCCGCCCGCGGGGCCCGTTGGTGAGGGCGGGCCCGGCGCTGGGCGGGAGCCGTTAACCGCCGGCTGAGTTGCAGGAGCGCGCGCCTTCTGGGAGCGGTTGGGCGGTCGGAGCCCGAAGGAGCAGCTCGTCTCTCCGCACTCGCAGTCAGCCTCGGCGCCGTGCCTGCGCCCGCAGCCTGAAGCGAGCTGCTGTCGCGCCGTGACGGCGGGGGTTGTGCCACGTGCCGCCCGCGCCATCCGCCCGCGCTCCTTCCTGCCCCTTACACCGCCGGCTCCCCTCGGCCTGCTTCCCCACGGCGCGCACCACCCCGCTGCTCGCCATTATCGTCGTTGCTCACCAGTAAATGTCCGCCTAATCTTAAAAGAAATTTAAAAAACCGAGTGCAAAACGAGACGTACGGTAACAGCAGGGAATAATCGTGCTCTGCACACAGCCAGAGTCACAACTTCATTTTGAAAGATTTTTTCTCTTGCATAATCTCTTGAAGACAGCCTGTGCTTGTTATCACTTATATAACCCCAGTTGTTTATTCACATATTTCTCTTTCCCTGTTGGAACATTTAGTCGATATGTTCCAAAAACTCAGTGTTCTTCCTCTATAAGTTCACATTGTTGTACAACAGTCCCTCTTTACTGGTGATGCTACGAACTTAAATACACTTCTCTAGAACCTGTTGATCCATTCACCTCAAACCAATTTTTCCTTCCCCAGGCACCCGAGCTTGTCTTCAGACAGAATCAGAGAAAAGCAAAAAACAGCAAGGAGGAAGTGCTTTTGACTCTCAAAAAGTAAGGAAATAAGTAATATATAAAAAAGGAAGATGGTGGTAATGTGTAAAAGCCCACTTCTTATTCACACATGTTATTTTGGATTCATTTCTGGAACCAGCCTAATCTATGAGTTGAAGCCAAGGAGAAAAATGACAAAATGATAAAACATCCTCTGAGTGCCATTTGATTCTTAGCTCTTGAATTACAGTGGTATTCAACTTTCCTGTAAGACTACAGTGTTTTTTGGCAGTGGTGCTGTATTACATTTTTTTGTGCTATGATATTTAATTATACGTATTTAAACTTTAAAATGAAGTTCTGCATACAGTTGTTTTTCTCATCCCAATTGCTGAAGCATTACATAAGTTTCAGTAGTTTAGGATTTCTTGATTCATTATTTTCTGCTGTAAGAGGCTTTTACTTCTTTTACTGGCTATAATTGTTTTCTTTATGGTACGGTGGGATTAATTTAAGACCTGTTAATTTCATTTGTGAGCTTATTGAACTGAATAAGCCTTGCATATGCAGTCTGCAATTTTAAACTGAAATGAGGAAAATACCTCTGAGCAGAAGTTCTCAGAGCAGTCATAGACTCCTGGAATGCCTTGGATTGGAAGGCACCTTACAAGTCATCTGGTTCCAACTCCTTGCCTTGGGAAGGGTTGCCACCCACTCAGTCAGGTCAGATCAACTTGGATCTGCTTTGAGCACAGGATTGCACTAGGTAACTTCTCTAGGTCCCTTCCAATATAAATGATCCAATGGTTCCTTGAGACTGTTAAGTAGATGAATCACTGGGTACGGGCAGGGAACAACTTTAAATTGACTAAGTAAGAGAAATTTAACATCTTGCATTGTCAGAATAACACAAGTTTCATTGATGTAGTAGGAAATAATTAGAACAACTTCTTCAAACACTTTTCTTAGCGAGAAAAAGATCAAACATGCTCAGCTTGAAATGGTTAATGGTGTTTTCCATCTCTTCCATGCTGCTACTGTTTGAAAGACCCAGTTTTCCACTCAAACCTTACGACCAAAAATGGAAAAGAAATAAGATATCAGTCATGTCATTTGTATATTGTTTAAAGTGAATTGCCGTCAGAAGTACAGTTTGGTTACACTGCTCTGCTTTTTAGAGTCTCTTTGCGATTCCAACTCTGGCTTATGAACTCTTAAGCTGCCTTAAGTATAGTGTTGGAAAGAGTTGTGAAATTATAGACAGCTCCCCATATCTGCTACTCAAACCAGAAATAATACAGACAACAGATAAGTGCCAAAAAGCCAAGAAGCAAAGCAGCTCAAATGTAGAAGGCAGTCATTCCAATAACTTGAGATACCTAGGAAACCATTAGGACAGTTTGGAAGCACCCTTGCATACATTTCCTAGCTATTCAATAAACAACACAGTTAGCTTGCTGCTAACATTTATGTTATGCCTGGAACGCACCCTACAAAACACAAGGTGTCCTTAAACCAGCAAAGACAGGCCAGCTGCACAGGGGCTGAGAAGGCAGCTGAGGAGTGTGCCGACAGCCAGTTCCTGCACAGGTTCCCCAACCAGCAGATACTCTGCATTGTGTTCCTCATTTACCAGGGCCTTGTTCTTAGATCCAGTGAGAATTACTGCTTGTTAAGTGTTCTCAAGTGCTAAAATATGGTTGTTTTCACAAGGCGTGAGAGTTGGAGGTGGGCTGATAATTGTGATTCTAGTGCTATGTTGTCTTATTTAGACTGTTGTAAAGCTTAAGCCCAGCAAAACCAGTCCTTTTCAGTGACATAGTGCTTTTTCAGGTATCTCTTGCTGCTTGCTGTGTTGCAGAATTAACAGGAAACTATGCATAGTAAGAGAAATTAAACTATAGATGAGTAAAAAGAAAACAGCTATGTAAGTGAGAAACTATTTTTCTGTACTTGCTAGAAAAACAATGCAAGAAAATGTAGTTGTGTCAACATAACCTAAGTGTAGTTGTTTAGGAGAGAGTTATACATAAGTAAAAATGGTCTTATTAAAAAGGTTGCATATTGTTGCAATTGGACAGATAAGTATAATAGGAAAGGCATTACAATGAAGGTGTGATGATGGAAAAATGGCAAGATAGAAAGGTACTATAAAGGGAGATTACTCACCCATATCAGAATACTCAAAGAAATTATAAGGAAAAGCTTCACTAAGAAGAGATGTCCAGAAATGGCAGTCAGCCCTTAAATGAGCTCTAAAAGAAGTGCAGCCAGGCTCCACCCCTTCTGGTCACACAGCTGAATTATCTTCACCTGTGTTCCCAGGACTGACTGGGTCCTTTCCCCACGTGCTCAATTAGTGGTTCAGGTTGTGATTCAACAGTTACTACACAACTTTTGTTACATATACAGGGAGTAATTATGGCTCAGTTTTGCTAATGCCTTTTTCTGCTAATGCTCGTGCTAGAGATCAGATCTCAGATCAGATCTGAGACTTGAGCATTGCTGACAAAAGCCAATTCTGAATTTTGATATGATGTATAGTACTTAAAATAATGAGTTAACTTTTGTATTTTTAGGCTTACTGAAATACTATGGGTAAGAACTTTGAAGGAAGGCAGTTTACTGGCGTGATTAAATTCATACCACCGTTATACAAACAACGTTATGAGTTTGTTAAAGATTTAGTGAGGAAATACAAACCGAAAAAGGTTGGTATATTTTGTCTTCTTGTATTATAAATGTAAAAAATAGCTGATATTAGGTACCTCTGGCAGGCAAGAAACGACTAGATAATCTGGCGACCTAATTAGATGTCAGTGCTGCTGGAGAAGCTATTGTTAACAGCAAATTGCTTTAAGAGACATCTGATGACGTTTCTTAGGTATGAATATAATTTATTGTAAATGTATGGGAAGCAGGAAAATACAAACAAGAAAACACGTCATAGCCTCTCCTGGAGAGCAGGTAGCATTCTGGTCTTGATTTGACATTGAGGATTTTGGATCAATTATATTTCATTGTAGTGTTTTTTGCTTTGTTTTTAAAACTTTTAAAGCTTTTAGGTCCGTTTACAGTGTCAGGTTTACATCATTGCTCACATGGATGCTCTTAGTTGAGAAGTGAAGTTCAGAGTGTGGAGTTATGTTAGAACGACTTTTCTCTATCCTAAAGGTCTGGTCATCAACCACTCCTTTTGTTATTTGAGGGTGTATGCCTTCATGTGGGAGACATTCTTTAGAGTTACTGAGGTGCTGTACATTTGCTTGTTTATAATAGCTGTATATCAACATAGCTGTTTATACAGCTTATTTAGCTGTAACATATAAAAATGTTGCCCTGCTTCAAAACATTTTGTAGAATTCTCATGTTTTGAAAAACATTGTAACCTTGTCTAGTTCACTTGAATAGTTACGATTATTAATTATTTTATCATTAAAATGTTTTTGCTATAAATACAGAATGTATTTATGGAAGTCTCAAATCATTTAATGTGCAAATGCTCTATATCACTAATATTTATTTTACAGGTGGCAGATTTGGGATGTGCTGACTGTACACTTCTCTGGATGCTGAAATGCTGTAGTTGCATTGAAGTGTTAGCTGGGCTAGATATCTGTACAGAAGTGATGAAAGAGAAAATGTAAGCTTTTGGATTGTCTTAATTTAAGGTTTTTGTTTGACTTGACCTAGTGGCATGATCTATTAACAGCAATTTCAAAATGAGGGTAAATGCAGAAATACCAGTTGGCAAATGTAGAGCAGTCCATTATTAATTAGTTACAATGCCAGCTGTATCAGATTTCTTGGGGGAATTGTTGGGCTGTAACATCACCTAATGTAGCATATGGCTGGGTCATGGCCCTGAAGGTGTCTGCATCTGAGAAATATACTGTTTGTAAAGGTACAGATGCATTGTCTATAGCTTGTGTTATTCTGTTTATGCTTATACATGACGTTACTGTTGTATGCGAGTCTGATCCTTTTTGAAATGAGTGTGTAACATTCTTCTATGGGTCTTTATTTTTGATCACCTTATTGAAATGGGAGGCTGATTCATTTTTTTTTAGTTTAAGAAAGCTCTACAAATGCTAGCTTGTGTGACCTCTGAAGCACAGGGCAGGTTTGGATGAACACCAAGGTCTCTCTTCAAAGCTAATTTGAATTGAAACCTTAATATGGCTTCAGTAAATATGTAGTTTATAGATGCTGATATTCTGACATTGCTGACATGTCATTTGCTCTTTCTCAAGAATGAAGAAAAGTAGCCTTTTTAAGTGTAGTGTTGATTTGTGTTTTGTCTAATGTAATTTTTCAGATCAAATTTTGCATATATATTTTAGTTTTCAATCTCATGTATTTGAAAAAAAGTTTATACTTCATAACTTCTCCCCAAACTCTATAAAACAGAAGTATTGTATTTCTAGAGTTAAGCTGCTGTCAGAATTTACAGTATCTTCTCTGGGTAAGCGTCTTAAAAATAGTGTAACTTTTTGTAAAGGAAAAGGACAGCTGTTGAATCAACTCTGCACTTTGCATCCCATTGAAATGATTATAAAAGGGATGTGTATTCGAATTTTTTTTTCCCTGTAAAATGATTAAACTTTTGGAGTTAAGTATCTAAGTAGGGCATTTGCTAGTAGAGTTGCATGCAAAATTTATCTTGTCCTAAGGTCCTTTTTGTGGTATTATGTTTTTAAACCTTTTTGTTTGTTTGTTTGTTTGTTTTTTTTAAGGCATAGGTTAACTCCTCTTCCTGCTGATTATTTGGAGCCATCTGAAAGATCCCTAACTGTGACTTTGCATCAAGGCTCAGTTGCTCATAAAGATCCCTGCATGCTTGGTTTTGACTTGGTGACATGCATTGAGCTGTGAGTATTAGACCAACACTAGATTTTTCTGAACTCATCAGAATTTACTTTAGAATTTTGTCTGTACTTCAGAGATCTTGATCAAGCCTCTCAAACAGAGAAGCAAAATGTAGCATTTTCTAAGTTATGCCAAAATTAACTTTAGTTAGTACTTAAATAGTGCTACCACATGGTAGCAAAAGGGGATGCATGAAAGAGTTAAAATGTAAGAAAATGTTGAAGTTGCCAGTCAGCTATGCTACCAGTGCTAATGTTTCAGACCTAGGCTTAAAAGTAAAAAGTACAGATGTGTGTTCTTTGTTTGTTTTTAACAAACAAAAAGTTAGGAAAGTTAAAATGCAGTTACGTCTTTTTACAGACGTGTAAACTTACCTTTACAGAATAGAGCACCTGCAAGAATCAGAACTAGAGAAGTTTCCTGAGGTGGTGTTCGGTTTCATGGCTCCAAGCATGGTTGTGATCAGTACTCCAAATTCAGAATTTAACACATTGCTTCCAGGAGTGACTGTTTTCAGGCATCCAGATCACAAATTTGAATGGGACCGAGCACAGTTTCAAAGTTGGTGAGTTTACCAAACATCATATGCAGACAGCTTTGAGTACCAAGTACTGGGGAAGTGGAATGGCTAAACACCTTCATGGAGGTTTGTGCATGTGGTTTGCTGTCAAGGGTTTCATGCCAGCCTATTTGGTGAATTGTTGCTTTGCTTTTTTAAGTAGTTAAGCACATTCTCTTCGTTTTGTGATAAGTTGGTTTGCTTTCTTTTTAACTGTTTTGGGAAAAATACTTAACTTTTGTTTTTTATACATCATTATTACAGTTAATGCATTTGAGGTGTGAAGTATTAAAAATAAGCATTTTCTCATAATAATGCCCTGCTGTGCAAAAGTTTCACATAAACCTAAAAGTGTGCTCAGTAATGTATGATATGTAACCAAAGTGCATGATTACTCTGGATCTTATTCTATAAGAGTATGCAAGCAGGTTTATAAAATATTAAGCCCAGTAGCAGAGTGTCTTGACAAAAGTTAGGTATGGTTTACTGATTCATGGCACAGTGGAAGAAGTTTAGCAAAACACATAAACGTGAGGGTATTGTGTGAGATATAACAATAATTTCTGGTTGCCTAAATTTGTGACTCTAAATGATTCAGACTGTGGTAGGAATATGATCATTTCCATGATCCAGTAAAATCTTTTACAGTGCTTATCCTCAGGCACATTCTCTCATCTGTGAGAGTGCATCTTTATCACATTAAAAGACTGAATATGTGGTAAGATCAGAATGTTATCTATCTTAGGGCTCAAGATACTGCTCAACGCTATGATTACTCAGTGGAATTCACAGGTGTAGGGAATCCCCCAACAGGAATGGAAGACATTGGGTTCTGTACCCAAATAGGTGTGTTTGTTAAAAAATACCCTCAAACCAGAGAACCTGAGCAGTGTGAGAAACCCATTGAAGCAGCTTACAAAACTGTAAGTATCCTTTCCTTCATTTAGGAGGACAAATATAGTGTAAGACTTTATACAAATGGCCATTGAAGCTGTTCTTTCTGTGCTCTGCTGTCGCTATCTGGTCTTAGCTCTGGTTATCACACACCAATCATCTCAGAAGTTTCTGAGTCCATGATTTTTTTGTGTTTAATTGTATAAAGGCCCTTATCTTCCAGATAATTTACTAATTAGCAACATGGATAACAATTCCTATTTTACCAGACTATTACCCCTATAATAAAAATTCTCCTTTGCTACAGTTACTCTGACACTATAATTGTTTCTCTAATCTTTTGTTATTTTATCAAGGCTGTAAAGATGGCTGATTCAGATTTGATTGCTGTTTCAGATACATGCAAAACAAAAAGCGTTGAGTGTGTATGAAAGAATGTATTTTGGAGAACTGCACAGCCTTGTCAAATATATTGCCTTAACAAACCTTTTCCTGAAGTGGGGTTGTCAGGACCTGTTTGCTGTTGGTCGTGATCCCTAGCATTTGTTACACCCTAACCTCAGTGTTTTTAGATAACCCATGCTGGCTTTTTACAAAGGCATAGATTCTTATCCTGTTGCACATGGGCAATTTTGGTTTGTTGTAGGGATTTTTTTAATTTTAATTTTTTTTTAGCACAAAATGATTGTATGTCTTGTTTGAAAGGTTTGTGTATATCTGGTTGGCTTTTGTTTTTCAGTCTTTCTTGGACTGATTGTTTTAGGTATATGTAGTTCTCTGTGGCTGAGGGACGTTGGTCTCAGCAACTTGCTTCTGTGCTCTTTATGTTGGTGAGGGGGAAATAAGAATCCAAAACGAGATAGCAGGGGGGTACCTTCTAAGAATATTATCTAATGCTGCGTTGTGCTATGTTGCACAAAACCTAAATGCCTTGTAGTATAATCAAAAAGATACTTTCCTTCAGAGTTAGCGTTGAGTAATAATGCAGAAATACACTGATTTTTCCCAAACTTACAAGGCCTTGCATTATCTCATTGAACGTATTTTAACATTTCACTTCCTTGCTGAAGTATATGTATCTTCAAGTGTCCGGAAAGTGAAATATATTTCAATTTTATAGGAATGTCTTTTGTAGTTCCTAAGCCATAAAGGTGTTCTAAGCACTTGAGTCTTTACCTCTCAATTACTGTCCTTAAGAGAATTGTAAAGTGCTCTTTAATGCTCTACAGACAAATCTCGAAATAAATTGAAGTGACTGCCATATAGTGGAAATTGCTTTCGTTATGATTTGTCACAGAATCTTATGTAGTGGGTTTTGACATCAATACCCTTTGAGTTTAAACAAGAGGAATGTTATATCTTGCTTCTTATCAAAAATGTGACTGTCAAATTTTTGTTATCATTCTGTGCAAATATATCAGCAGTTAAAGATCTAATCAGAAGGTAATAAATACTTACAGACTCAAACTTCATAGAATCACAGAATGGCCAGGGCTGGAAGGGATCATGAATCTCCAACCCCCCTGCCACATGCAGGGCCACCAACCTCCCCATTTAATTACTAGACCAGGCTGCCCAGTGCCCCATCCAGTCTGGCCTTGAACACCTCCGGGGAGCGCTTCAGCAGAAGCGTTGGTAGTGCTTTGGTATAAAGCACTTCAGAGTAAGCTAGTGGGAATGAAGTTGTCTACCTGATTTCTTTAACCTCTTGGGGTATAGACTCATAGCATCATAGAATGGTTTGGGTTGGGAGGGACCTTTAAGATCATTTAGTTCCAACCTCCTGCTATAGGCAGGGACAACTCCCTCTAGACCGGGTTGCTCAAAGCTTTATCCAGCCTGGCCTTGAGTGCTTCCAGGGAGAAGGCATTCAAGACCTTGCTGGGCAACCTGTTCCAGTGTCTCACCACCCTCACAGTACAGAATACCTCAGTAAAAAACACGTTCACTCATTTTGATGTCACAGTGTTGTTGTTTTTTAATGTTTGCTACGTCTGAGGATAAAATGCTTACAATTGATTCTTAAAATAGAACAAAAGGCATGTTTGCAACTTCAGATTCGAGCAGAATTTAAAACCTTCATAGCTGGGAAACTGTCACCAGTGCCTCATGATCAGCAATGTGAGAAGTAAGAGAAGGATTAAAAGCATTTAAGAATTGCTGGGCTTTACCTGGCTGTACCTATGAGTACAACTTGCAGATACAAGCTCTGTTGTTATTACTTTTATTATTATTTTTAGGTTCTGTTAACTTTTCTAACAGCTGTTACAGTGGCAACGCATGAAATCAAGTCATACTGTGTAGTTTTTCTGTATTTGAAAATACGTCAAAAATGAAACAGGATTGAATCAAAATATGTTTGCTTTCTGGAAGTTTTTTGACAAGTGTTTACAATCTGAATCTACAATAATAATAAGTGTTCTGTGTATTCCTGCATGCTGTAAAGGTCTTCAAAGCAGTGTATCCGAGCCTTAAAGATGAGAAGTACCTGCAGAATGCAGTGGTCAGTGAAGTTATGTTCAGAGCACAAATCATTAAGCGAAGTCTGCTGGCCCATTTACTGTCAGAATATGAAGAATATGATGATCCTACAGAGAGAAAATTGAAACTGCAATGTTCAATGAACTGTTTTTCAGAAGATTTTGAAACACTGGCTGTTGAAAAAAGCATGGAGCCATTCGTCAGTGGAAATGTGGTTTATATACCTCTGAGAAAAATTTTTTCATTTCCCAAAGTAAATCAGCTCTGTGGCACTTTTGAGAAGTTTTGCAGGCTTATTACTGGCAAGGTCACACTGAACAGTGATTGTTCTGCTGTGATGCTTGATACCGAAAATGAAAACGAAGAGAATTAGATTGGTTTTCTTACTTCAAGTTCAATGTAAGTAGTGAAAGCAGTGATTTTAGTAGCTGTAGATTGGTGTGTTCTGTATGCTATCTGGAACCATAAAATAATTCCTAAACTGCTCAGAACATATCTGTCAGCTTTATTTTTCCACGAGTGCCAACCTGGCCCCAGTTTTGGAAACCTGTGTTTTTGTGCCACCAGAGGTTGTTCAAGTCTGCAGTTTGTATGTCTTTCACAGTATCTTTGGTGAGCAACTATTAATGTAACTAACTTCATGTCTGTGAAAGATGTTTCACAGCTTTCTAAAAATTAAAAAAACAACCAAAAAAGGTCTATGTACTGTTTCTTAGAGAGGATGGCTACATTATATCTTCTATATTTTTGGAAGACCTGAAAGGGAAGAGACAGCTGTAATTCCGTGTATAAGTGGTTAATGACTCCTAACCCCCATTCTTTGTAAAGTGGTTTACTTTTGTTTTTTTTTAATGATAGTTTTGACAAAGATGAATTCTTACATTTGTGCTTATGCCTTTTCTGGGGAAAATATCAAGACAGACTATGGATGCTTGGCTGTATCTGTTTGGTGTTCCCTAGCACATGCATGTGTACTGAAATTGAAGAATATATTGCTTATCACATACAGAAGACCTGTTTGGAACAGATAAATTTAAATTGAAACTGAATTTTTTACTAAAAGAAGTTGCACAGTTTTGTGTGCGAGCTTTCCTGGTTTACGTTTGCTTAAGTCAGTGTTAAAGTCTTTTTTAAAGTATTGAATTAGTGGTCTTTCCACGAGGTTAAGCCCTCCCACAGGACTCACTGTGCACAGCTTTTCCCTATCACATTGGCCTTTTGATGATTATATATTCATAGTGTCACATTTAAACTTCACATTTGAAAGTGGTGAGCATCAATTTTGCTGTCTGAAATCAGGATGATGAAAAGAAGTTTATGAAAATTAGATGTTCTAAGTTGCATGTGGTAATATTACCGACCAGGAGATGGCACATGCATCTTGAAACATATCAACTTCATGTTCAAGTAGATGGTGTTCTTGATATTTTGATAGAAGATCCTGAAGCTGGTGTACGTTAGTCTTGGTGCTTCTTGGGATTAGGTTTGATAGACTTCAGTGTCATCTGCTAGAATGTGCTTAAGCAACAAGCTTAACTCAGATCTGGTGGGGAAGATACAGCTGTTGCCTATGAGGAGCTATAGATTGCCTTTGGCATGCTTTGTTCTGGAAAAATATGGAGCCATGATTAACCATGGCAGGAATCTCCTGAATTAAAACACTTGAATGCTATCAGTGCCACAAGGATTGTAGAAAAACTAACTAGCAAGTACAATAATGAACACTTTACTGATTTGGCAAGAAAAAAAACCTTGGTGAAAGTTACCTGAGTTACTTCTGCAACATTGTGTTACTTAGGTGTAAAAGTGACACATTCAGTGTTGAGAGAGCTTAAATGTGATCAGAGCCAGAAGGAGCGTTCAGGGTGTTCTGGCATCAAAAACAAAGGAGAAAGTAGAGAAAGCACACAGGAAAAAAGAAGGCAGTAAAGAAAGCCAAGGCTGGCAAAAAATACAATGGAGTACTCAGTATAAAGGAAGTAACTTGACCGATGTTGAAGAAATTAGTAGGGATTGATTTTGGTTAGAATAGATCAACAGAATGGTTTTGATCATTGTTTTAGATGCAAAGTGAGCAAGTACTACAAATAAATTATAAAAATAGTGAACTTCTAGAAACAAAACAAAACCAAAATGTCTTGTTCAGTGAGCCTGAAGGAGTGAATTGTCCATCTCCCCAGACTTGTTTCGAATAGATAGTACTGCCACTACAGTTTTGAGCTGTTCAAGTCCTGTCACAGGCAGGTGTGAAACGTATGAGGCTCTCTGCTTGTTAACATGATTTTGATTAATGAGGTTTGAATCATTATGTTGAATAGTGTGTTTTTAGGGCTAGTTCTTGATACTTTCCTGTTTTTTCTTTTTCTTCTATTTTAACTGAATAGAAGAAACACAAGCTTCTGAATGAGATTCTGTAATGACAAAAACTCTTATGCAAAGTGTTTGCATTTGCTTCCTAATATACAAAATCATCACATCTTAGGTAGTACTGTAAGCAAACAATTTGCTTGGAATACTGTCAAAATCAAATGCACTGCCACTAGCACACCTTAAACAAAGGTAGCAGTGGAACATTAGTAGATCAAAAGACAAGACTACAAAAAAAAACCCAACCCCCCCAAAGTAGTGCCATGTTTACAATTAAAATTGGTTATACAACTCTGAACGTGGACAAAACTTTCTTTGCTAACATGCTTGTATCTTTCCATTCACTTAAAAATGAATAAGTAATATAACTTGATATTCTTTTAACAAGAATACAGCACAATGCAATTGTAACAGAAGTGCTAAGAAATGCATTAAGAATGTTTGTCTTTCCCCTTCTTGCTGGTAGGTCCTGTTGTGTGGTCATAGAGGAAGTTCAGTCAACTAATCCATTGCTGACACTTGTACTGGTTCAACAGGTAGGAAGAAGAAAGCAGGCAAGAATGAGCAGTTGGGTGTGGAGAAGGCAGAAAATTACCTTCTAGCAAGAACTGGAGAAAATCATTTTTCTCCAGTGCTCATCTTTCCCTCTGTTGTTTGCCCATATCAGAAGGTCCACAAAATATACCTGCGTGGTCACTGATAACATTCACAGTTTTGGTGTTTCTTTTTTTTTTTTTTTCCCTTTAGAAAGAAGATTGTTTCTCTTAACACTATGTATTTTTCTTCATATATTACATGCAACAGTGGTGCTCAGCCTTATTTTAATTCATAAGCTCCTTTCCTTCTAGTTGTTTTTTAAGAACCATGTTGCAAAGAATATGTATCACTTAGATATCATTTATTGTATGTCTGAGACATTGGCATTAAATACAGCTAGAAAACATATTCCAAACAGTTCACAACATGAGTGTCCAATGTTCTTACAGCATAGTTTACAAAACAGAAAATAGATTAAGTATTAAGGTTGCGTTCTATCGAAAATATGCACAATGCAAAAATTACTTGGTTAAGAGTTGTAGCTTGAAGATGAACAATAAAATGCCAGAACACAGCTTTATTTAAAGCTTGATTTCCATGTAAAACTTTCTCCTATTTATAAAAATCTGCCCAAGCAAGAAAACAATAGATTTCTAGTACACAAACAGCTTATCTATGACAGCTGTGGATTTTAACATAGAAAACAAATCTGGGCTATAGAAATTCCCTTTCACAATTACATAGGTAGCTATACAGTGTTTTTACATTTCTTCTAGTTGTGCCTAGTTTTCCTAGTAAACTAGGAAACTATTAATGGTTCTACTAGATGGGTCAAAAAAGCATAGCAGTGTTTACAAGTACTGAAAGCAACATAACGCGACTTCCATACATCTTCTGGCTTGCAGTGGGTTGTGGCTGTGTTGCTTGTTTTTTTTTTTGTATAAATTAGGAAACTGTCGGGCTCTGAGAGACAGTATACTAGCACTTAGGTATTGTCTGTTTATCCATTTCTCCAATGAAGTTTTAGATAATATCACACTTACAGCAGCTAGAATGTATTTGCATTAATTCTTTTTACCATAGAAATATTTAGATTATAGTTTACAGCAGGAAATATGTTGAAGTACCATAATAGAGAAATAACTCATCTTATTCAGTAACACTACTCAAACTTCAAACTCTGAAACATCCTTAAAACCTTAAAACCAAGTGAGTTTAATAACCACTACTTATTTATGGAAAACAAAGTCCGATTTTCCTTAATTAAACCAATTAAATAAGGCCTTCTTATATTTCAAAAAAATGTCAAACTTGAGTTTGAGATGAATTTAAAGCATTCAGAGCTTTCTGAAAATGGTCATGCTATTTGTTTGCTTATTTTTTAACAATTACTGATTAATAATACAATCAGTCATAACAAAATACAAGTCAGCTGTGGTTAGCAATTAAAAATACAGCAGATCCAAGCCCAAACTGGAAAAATGTCATCACAACTATGTTATTAGAAATATGGATTCTTTCAAACTTCTTAACAAAACTTCTATTAATTTCCTTTCTTCATTCATCTTTCTCATCTGGCAGGCAAATCACTATTTGCACAAGTGTAAGTACAATCCGTTGTCCTTAATGTTAACAGTAGACAGTGATGGAATAAGTGTTCAATGTGAAAAGGCAAATCTGTTGCACAAAAATTATTTTAAGAACGTAGAATATGGCTACAATAAAGTGCTTATCTTAATAAGTTATACTGGTAGTAGTTTAGATGTTTACATAGTTTTAAAGCTTAAATTGCTTAGCAAATAGTTTAATATCTCTGTACCTTCCCTATCCCCTCAAGGCACCTTCTCACACTAGAAAAACACTGAGGGTTAAGCTATAATAAAAAGTTGAAAGTAGTAGTAAACTACTGATGAGGTTTGTAAATGGTACCATCCCACTAAAGCTCTAGGTTTGTGTACAGAAGTTTCTGTGTAAGGGGCTTCTGAACTCTGTCCTTAACAATCCTAAGGGAAATGACCAACATTCTTGATAATAACTGCTGTGCATTGGTATTTTGATATATCCTACTTGATTTGTCACTTGTACAGTGCATTTCATACATGTAAGCATCTAGATATCAATTACAATTAACACGACCTATTACTAGCTGATATACATCTACAGAGTCTTTCTTAATGCATGTGAGTTTCACCTCCACTCTTCATCCTTAAAATGAGGTTGTGTTCAGTACTTTTCAGAAAGGATTTTGGCTGTTTAAATCAGAGCTCGGGGAAGCCAAAACCTTCACATGCTAGTAGCTTTGAACTGATAGAAGGAGGTAGCTTTTCTAAGGCTTTCATAACAGGTAGGATCAAATTAAGTCTTAATTCATTTCTACGGGCTCATTTATGACTTGAAGTTTCTTTAGAAAAGAAGCTGCAGGGCACTTAAAGAAGCTGTCAGTCACTTAAACATCAGGTACAGCTTATAAAAACAGTCCAGGTACTTGCACAACGTGTAGACATCTAGACATTGCCTTGATATCATAGAAGATAAAGTTCTCTGAGCAAGAGACATTCCAATACTTTTCCCAAAACAAGTTCATACAAAGTTCCTCTTGGCTTTCACAACTCTTGCAATTGAAGAAACGTGAATTAGAGAATGTTGCTGCTAGAGTTTTGTGTTTTCCTCTTCTGGTCAAGTCATTCTAGCCTAGCGTTTTATCACCACCTGTTCATATGCTCCAGATCCTACTCTGAAAATGTTTGGAAAAAGTTAAATCAATTTTGGTTAAAATTGAATTACAATATCACAGATGAATAACAACGTACTGTATGAAAACAAGCCAAGCAGCTTGTACCAAAACAGCTAAAGCTGAAGGGCAGAAAACATGCCCTTGTTACTGTGCTACTGGGTAACTTCCAGTTTAATGCATTAAAGAGCTTTGTGTAATACTGTAGAAAACAAAGAGTGATAAATAATATTAGAGACCTGCCAAAAATTGTTAGGCCTCTATATTTAACTTGCATAAATTTTATCTTTTGGATACTGCCTCCACCCACTGCAAACATATACAAATAATTATCTGCGTATATACACACACATAGGTATAACTTAAGAACTAAGAGCTAGGTCTGTTAAGATAAAAGAAAAAACTCTTGTTCCTGTTGAAGCATAAATGCACATTTATGTATCTTTGTCTCCCTACCTCATCAACATGATAGCATAGGGGGTAGTTTTACATAACAAACTGCCTGGTAACTGAATTAGGACAGAATTCTGTATACTGCAACACTGTGCTGTGTAACCATGTTCTCCTATTTAAAAATCAGTGTGCTCAGTTTGTAAGTAAACCAACAATTGTCTCTTAGCCATCAGTATTTTTCACTTGTGTTAAATACATTCATAACTTTCAGCACATTATTAGTGCACTCTGGAAGTAATTACTGAAGTATACATGCTACACTACTTCCATGAGATTATAGAAGTCTTAGAGTTACACTGAGCTGCAGAATCATTATGTTAGAGCACCTTGTTACCTGTTTTTAATGCATTCTAGTCTGAGAAGACTAATACAAAGGTATATACCAGAACCTTTGAAGGGATTTTAGAGAAGAAAGTCTCTCTGGTTCTAAGATAACTACATGAAAAAAAAATGTCAAACATTATCAAAGGACAGAGTCTAGAATTACAAACAGCTTAAAGGAAAAGCTGTTGAAACAGGAATAGTGTAACTTGTGAAAACAAAGGAAGCTGTGAGCAAACCTGAAGAAAACAAAATTAGGCTTGCTACTAGAAGGAAAAATGTTTGATGCTGTGAAGGTGGATGCATAAAGCACTTACAAGACTCCAGTTTCAGAGAGTACTACAGTAAATCTCTAGGGCTGAGATTTCAAACTGGTGCCTGTTTCCTGTGTCTATACCTAAACACTGCTCATATCTGAAAGCTTTGGAACTAAGTCTTCAGGACCTCCAGAAGTTATGCTTTTATTTGGCATGAGTTTGATTTTAGAAGAAACCTTCATCTTCTGGTTTAAAACATGACAAGCAAGTTCTTTGAATGATACAGAAGAGAAAGATGAAAAGATCAATAATGTGTATACAGAATGACTACCGTGTAAGATGCATTTCTGTTTAGTGTGACCCGTGGATTAGTCATCAAGGCTACATACCTGTTAGGTAGATGATGACTTCCAAAAGAAGTGCTTCCACCAGGACCCACAAATAATCTTAAACCTTCTTCTAGAAAGCAAGAGTATAAATGTATGTTAGCTTCCTTTCTAAAATTAAGTCATCTAAGATTTACCGGTTTTCTGATACTTTCAGATGAAAGCAGTTTAAGTAAAGAATCAAATTTGCCAGGTTATAGGTTGGAAGAACTAACTTTGGTATGAATTTGTACCTGCTCTTATCTTTTAAAGATTAAAAAGTGATTATCTGGGAAAGTTACTAGAGTTACTTACACATCTCTGGTTACATTGAAAAGAGTCTTTCCAATTACTGGATGACAGGATCAAGCTGATGATACAGCAATCTATATACACTGCAGGGACTATGAAAAGAGTTGTCTTCAGGCTTGTAATGTGCATCAACTTTCCTTAAGCTTCCTTATTTATTTCCATACCTTCTGCACTTGAGTCTAAACTGAAGTCTTGACTCTGGAGTATTTTTTCAACTATATCATCAGCATCAACTCTGGTAGCATCAACCCTCTTGAGCTGTGATTCCACAGAGTCTTGCTTTACAGGATGTCTGCAAAAATAATTACGTTTAGAGATCTTACATGTGATGTATAAAGTTATGTTTTGATTCTGCTAGATAAGGCTTTCAAATTGAGCATACCTGCATAGTTTTTCTGATGATGCATCTTTAATAGATGTATCAATGTTAGTTACTTTTGGCTCAGTCTCTTTACAAGCTTCTAGAATACTTCCAATTCCAGTTGAGGTACTACCCACTGACGTGTTTCTCCTATGACAGAGTTCAGACAGACTGGCTGATCTAGAGTGACATGTGCTGTATCCTGCTGGGGAAACACAGTGGAGCTAGATGAGGTATGTTGTTAGCTGCCATAATCATCAATCATCTTTTACCATCCTGAAAGCAGAGCTTGTGTTTTGTCCCCCTGAAAAGAAGTTTGAAGAGTCTTGCAAACACTTGCATACACCAGTTCACTTCAGTTTTTGTATTCTAGCACATGCTGTTTTCTTTTTATTTTAATTAACTCTGATTTCCTAACAATTACCTGGTCATTACTTCCCCTTAATCTTTTGGAAGTTAGCCCATCTCTGCTGATAAAATATTTGCTTTTATACATGCAGAATGCAAAAACTCTATCAGATGTGTTAATTGGAGTGAGAAAGATCTGGGAATAACTTACCTCACATCTGAACAGATCAAGTATTACATATATAAAGAGAGAAAATGTTGCCTTCTTCAAACTCCTCACACCTGAAACTCCCAGGAAAAGGTTTCAAGTTCATACAATTTGTTTTAAAAGCATAAAATTATACTTACTTTCTACAGTATGCAATTATGGAAGTTAATAATAACAACAATCTGTAAACAATTCATAAAGAATTAACAGCTACCTGACAGTTTTGACTGCTGACTTGCATAGCTTGATGTTCTGGAATGTCCGCATGCACCAATTTCGTCAGGAACTGAGGCACTCTTGGATGAAACATCTGCAAAACATGCTAGTCAGGTAACATTGCCAAAGGCAGCTTCATCATTACTTACATCATTACTACTACATTACTTCATCATTACTACTATAATCTTGACTAGACTCAAATGTCAAGTTTCCAATAGAGAATAAGGATTTGATGTTTTATGAATCTCTTCAAAGGTCTAACTGCTACAAAAATACCATGCATGTTAAAGAATATACATTCCCTTAAAAAAAAAAACCAAACATTTTATATATATAACATGTAATATATATATAATGTAACATGGTTCGCCTCCCAAAAATTGAGAGTAGCATTGAATTAATAAGCTTTCTAAGTATAATTGTAGCAATTAGACAAACCAGTGTGATGGGAAAGGTAGTACAAGAGCGATGACACAACAGAAGAACAGGCACAATAGAAAGATGCTATAAAGGAAGGGGGAAAAAAATGGCTCACCTGTATAAGAGAATTCCAGGTTTACAGGGGAAACCTTCACCAAAGAAAGATCTCTAAAAAGAAATCCTTCCCCAAGGGCAGTCAGCCCTTAAATGAGGTGTAAGAGAGGTGCAGCCAGGCTCCACCCCTTCTGGTCACGCAGGTAAATTGCCTTTCCCCAGGTGCTCAATCAGTGGTTTAGGCTGTGACTGACCCATTACCATACAATAGTGTTACATTTATCTACACTGTAAACACTTAAAAAAAAATACCCCGCTTCTCACAATAGAGTCATGTGCGAGGTGTTTTGTGGTAAAAATTACATAAAACAACTGTGGTTAAGACAAATTAAACAGTTTTTAAGGTGAAAATTACTAAGAGCCTGAAGCTTGTTAAAAAAAAGAAACTACAACTCATAGTATTTTTTCTTAGTGTTTACATACATGGATTGTTTCAGAATAACTACTTCAGTATCTTACAAAATACTCAGAACTTTCCTCATTCAAAATTTAGGGATATGTGTATCCCTAAAACCACAATTCATAAATTGAAGGCTAAGGGCCAAATTAAATACTCTGTTGAGATATAAATCCAAGGCAAATCAAGATATGTGTGACATAGAAAATGAAAGATTTTAAATGTTAAAAAGGCAGCCCATCAAGCCCATTTCCTTTCCATCTTTCCATTAAGCAAACTGGTACATAGATAAAAAAAAAAAAAGAAAAAAAAAGAGAGATTCCACTGCTGTTGTTTAGGAAAGTATGTCTCAGCAAACAAAGTCAAAAGGGACCCTTTGTGAGCCACCTGTCAACATCCCTTTAAGATTAGAAATAATTCATAGGTATGTTCTTGAAGCTCTAAAGCCAGTTATGAAAGAATTAAAAACTTAAGAACATAATTTTATACCTGCTACACCCAGGTGTACTACTTTTAAGTCTTCTCTGCCTTTTCTATCTTCATGCAGAGATTCTGATTCTCCCACAATTGCTATAGACATTGCTGTGGAAGGAGGCCTGTAAGAAGAAAAATGGTTAGAATTTGTTGTACTTCTGTGATTCCTCTGAACTGATCAGCACAGATATATATATATTTTTCAAGTAGGCATAATTCATACTGTGCTCCATGCTAGCCATCTTGTAACCTTTTTCTGGGTACATGCTGTCTAGCTCCTGGTTCAAAACAAAAAGAAAGAAAAGGAAAAAAAATGCTTTAGCTGCTGTGCTTCAGGACATTTTTACAGCAGCCATCTGCTCAGTCCTTCAGACTTCTGAGGATCCTCAGAAAGGCTTTTCTTTTTTCTTGATTAATTGAGCGATGTGTTTATTTTGAAGGTTTTCAAAATCCACTGTACACTGTTACTGTTACAGTATACAAATCAAAAGATTATATACGTGCTAAGAACTGGATGTAACTCAGTACTTTATGGAATATACAGAAAGATGGTAAATTAAAAAGAAAAAAAAAACCTACCACATAACTACAGTTTGCCTACTTGGCTTGTGCAGTGCAGTACATTGTTGGCTTTGTTTCAATTCTGTTGCAGTACACAAGGAGATTCCAGGGTGATTGGCCTCGCCCCCCTATCAGAGGGCCTTCTGTTCCTATCCTCCTCTTTTTTCCTCTAACTTCTATCTCTTGCAAATTAAGAAAGAAACATTGTGCACCACATTATTTAAATTTGGTATAGTACTAAAAAAGTTCTTCATAGAACTTAAGTGCTAATTTCAATGTGTACCAAAACCTAAAGAGATACTTTATAAAAAAGAATAAACCTCTTAGTGTTAGAAAATGACAGTTAAAGTAATCTGCTCGTGCAAGCAGCCAAACACAACTGAAGTACATTTCATGATACTGTCTCCATGTTTTGCAATGCTTTGTTATTTTGACCTTGGGAACAGACTATTGCTCTGCATACAAATGGAATTTGTTAACATTTTTATGTTTGATATTTAATAAATCAACCACTGTCTTCATGTACAGTAATGTCCCCAGTCATGTTAAGTTTGAAATTAAGATAGAAAGGCAGAAAAAGCACTTCGGGACATGAAATGCCTATGTGACTTGAATATCCAACGTACAAGGGCTGATCTGAAAGTAATGCCTTCTATTCTGTTACACTGGTGCACGATGTCAGAGGCAGATGTTGGCATCATGGCAGCAGAGGTTGAACCTTTTCACCAATATTCCATTACATTTTGTTGCTATGTGACACATGGCAACAGATGGACAGTCTGACAGAATGGCACCTGACATGGAAGTACGTAAGAAGGAAAGGTGTGTCACTGAATTCCTCCATGCAGAAAAAATGACATTCACTGACACTTGCTGAACCTTTACAGAGACCAAAGTGTGTACATGAGCACAACAACATGGGTAGATGGTGTGCTTCCACAGTGCCAACAGCAACCTGCAAGACAAGCCACATTCTGGATGGCCATGCAGATTTTTATGAGCACAACATGCAGTGCCTTGTTCACTGCTCATACAAATGCATACCTCATGGTGGTGTATTTGCTATAATAGCATTACTGTGTTCTCTTAATATGTTGTCATTGTCATATAAATAAATAGGAGGCATTACTTTTAGAGCAACCTACATACCTTTTGAAGCAAGAATTGAATACTTTCAGGGATATCACCCCAGATCAAATGTGAAGCCATCTTGACTTCTTATAATATGTAGCTGATTTCAGATTGTGCAACTGTTTTTGGTGGTCATTTATTCCTTCTACAAAGAACAGGTGGATTAGATAAATTATTTGTACTGTTTGTGTTGAAAGTTTATGTTCTGGGAAATGGTATATCATCAATTTGGAAGAAAATGCCAAGTCTGAATAATTTCAGCCACAGAGTCTTTACTAAGGAAACAGAAAACTATTTAGTTATTAAGTTCACCTACTTGGCTACCTAAACAGAAAGACATTATTTTATTAGTATAGATAATAATAGTTAATTGGCTGAGAAATTGTTTATCAGTACCAGTGAGATACTTTTAATAGGTCTGACTCAAAGAAATGAAGAAATACTCAATAACCAGGGAAACAGAAAAGCTTTGCTTGACAGAACAGATTTAGAAAGTACCTTACTATAAGTAAGTACTGTATTGTTAAGTAAGTATCTTACTGTTTGTTCTGTAAGCACAGGATGAGATTTCACACTGTTCTACTCTGCTTTTTGTAAGGTTGGACAAGGAGGAGAGACAGGACTTTTAAGTGGTGCAGCTGAACTGAAGAGTTCCTGCAGTGAACAACCTGAGCTAATCTGGTACAAGCTCTATTCTCAGATCCCCTCAGAAACAACGGTAAGGACACTTCCATGGCAGTAATGCAAAGCCTGTACTTGTTACAGAAAACAAGTCTTATCTGTTGTAAGTACACAAGAACCTTCCTCAAAGCAGCTAAAACCTACTAGTTACAACACTCTAGCACCTTAGATCAATCTAAGAGTTCAGTGCTGCTTTTTGTGGAGCTACAGCCTCATCTAAACTTTTTAAACAAAGATACTGTTGTGTTTTTTAAGGAAGACTTCAGTATATATTTATTACTCCAAAATAAACCTGTATGATACTATCCCATTCTTAGATTATAGAGGAACTTGTTACCTATATTCATTTGATAAAACATGAGTTCGAATTCAGTTGATAACAGTACTTTGAGCAAGCAGTGATTCTTACTGGTGTAAAACTGTTTTAGTGCAGAATGTAAGCATGCACTAGCTTTAGCTTTGGGAGATATTTTGATCCAGGCTTTCAAAGTGTAAACAAAATCTGAGAACCTAACCTACCATGAAAGATGAGACTGATGTAGCAAGTATGAAGCTAGCAAATGCTTCTAAATGGTTTTCCGTTTCATTAAGACGTTTTTTCTTTTCATGTTATATAACACTAACTAGATGAGACTTTTTTTGATAGAGCTCAGAAGCCAAGCATGTTGTCTCAGAACATAGTGTTATATAGCTTTGCATACTGCTCCTGTCAGCAGCAAATAGCAGATGCTGAGATAACAGGGGCACACAATAATACTGTCTCCTGAATATTACTCCAACAGCTCAGCTCTAGCTTCTAAACATTATGAACTTCACGTATTTTATACCCAAGAGCTCACAAAATTATTTCATTCAGTATTTTTTCATAAATCTTTCAGGGGCTTAGTTTTATTGTTCACAACATGTAGTAGGAAGGAGTTCCACTTGACTGCACGGTGTTGGAAGAAACATATCCTCTTGTTTTGATTCCATCCCCTGCTAGTTTCAGTATAACTAAGTATATACTATATAGTATTCAGTATATAATGAAGTAATCAATGAAGTGCACAGAATTAAAAAGAACAGAGTTAAAATAGGACTTAAGGAATTGAACTTATTGTGATTTTATCAACCCTTCCCCTCAAATAACTTGTGACAAGTCAAATACAGCTTTTTATAACTGACACAGACAAAACTGCCATCTCCTGTCGTATAAGAAATATCTTTGCTAACTAAAAATCTTGATGTGCTTTGTCTTGAACTCTTCACACACTTAGTTTTATTTAAGCCTTGTTAGATTACCGAGCAAAACCTGCACCAGCACATTCTTCAAACAAGCATTAGTCAGATCTATTTTTATACATGGCTGCTGTATGAACAGCTTCCTTTATGTGCCTTTTTTTTTTTTTAATAATCATTGCAGGTATTCAGGCTAGTGTCTTTGCTTGAAAACATACCAAGTATTTAACAACAAGGAGAACTGTGACACTTCCACTGCTGTTTTTACTATGTTAACCATTATTCAACTATCATCACAATTTTGTTTTTATTTAAGTGTTGTCACACTGCAGAAATTCATATACACAAAGCAGAAGTGTAATTTCAAACGTGAACTGAGGCACTTAAGCTTGACTAAAACATTATCCAACACAAATTATTAAAAACTTACATTTTAAAACATGGGTCTCCAGACATCAGCTGCATGTTGATCAACACCTACACATGAAGAAGAGGAATTATCTTAAGAATTATCTTAAAATCATTACTAGTAAAGAGAGAATTTATGTCACTTAATTTTTCCCTTGAAACTAGAAGATTCATGAGCAAACAGATTTTTGTTTAAAACAGTGGATGCTAAAGTATGTTGTTTGCTAACAGTGTTTAGCAAACTGCCAGCACACTAGAACTATCTGTGCAAACATCACAGATCAAGTAAAACCACAAAAGGTAAATAATACCATAGAACAGCAATACACTGAGAAGGCTTGTTGGCTGGGTCAAAACCATCAATTAAAAGTCAGAATATATTTAAGACATGCACTTAAGTAAGTGCATGCATGAATGGTATACTAATAATAGAAAAATTCTAGTGTCTTGGAAGGGCAAGCTTTTTTTTTTATTTATTTACTTGCAACCTTCTGTAAAGCATCCTATGCAGCTTACTCCATTTCTCATTCTCCATAAACTAGCAGGAGAGAAAAGCAGGGTGAGTTTCAACAATTCTTGGCAATTGTTATATTTCCTGCTACCCAAAAGAAAAGGTTAGGTTACAGGATTTGTGGAGGTATTAAAGCTGGCTTACACATAAGACAATTAAAATTCACTTGGAGACCTGCACAGGAAGTTGTCCAGTCTTAGAGATGTAATTCCCACACTCAAATGTATTTTACTTTTTCCATTGGACTTCACTATTCCACTTTCCCACTGTTGTTAGAGTAGGAATACCATTTGAAAGCTTCTGTTTTACAGCTATCTAGCTCTATATCCAAGAGTAAAGCCAATTCTATTGCTGATTGTATGGATTTTAATGATTCTGTCAAAATGAGGCTTATGTTTTCAATTCAACTAATTTTCCCTCTAAGAGGTTCAGCAGGTATACTTTTTAAAACTTCATGTTTAAATATACCACATCTTTTCTGCTTTATTAGTTTAATTGTGAAAAAAGAAATTACTTTGAGAATGGAGTTATCTTGTCTTGTATTTTTGGTATCATAACCTTCTAATAAACAGCGACGAGTGGTATTTCCTGATCCAGCAAACTCTGCTAGATTTAGATCTGCAAAGCCCAGCTGTTAAAGAGAAAATGAAAGTTAGTATGCATATTACTAAATGAAGGCACTTTCCACATGCACAGTAGCTTCAACAATAGTTTCTTGCAATTAAGATGTCTATTAAAGGGAGAGGCACAATAAAAGTTGAAAAGCTGAGCATGGAATTCTAAATACATATCTTGATTTCTAAATCTATTGATTTCTATCTTGAATTCTAAACGCATATCTTGATTTGCCTATTAGTGTCAAAATAAGAAAAAGGAGAATTTAATGCATTATTTTGAAAGAAATGTATGCAAAATGGTTTACTTTCATCAACTCTTTCAAAATAATTGAAAGACAAAACTCTGATGATAAAATAAATATTAAACAGTCATCAAGAGTTCAGACAACTGTGACCATAGTACACTTAGGGAAATCACAGGTATTACAGTACTATTCAAGAATTACTTACAATTAGAAGAAATAAAAAGACAATCCGTAAGCTAAATTAAATATCTCAATTTACCTTTGCATATGCCTTTCCTCCTTTTAACTCCTAGGAACAAAAAAAAGAAACAAGAGACACCAGTAATTATGCAAACCAACCACTAAAAATACTGATGTAAGAAAAGCAAATATTAGTCTTATTCTTAATATATCTCACCACACATTTGCTAGACTATACTGTGGTCATTTATTAATAATGTCCTCAGTGCCTGACGGCATATTGGTGCTGTGAAGAGAGTGCCTGATGACAGACCAGCATTTGCTTTCTGTAAAATCTAGCTCCATGTCCAGGAAATGCTTCACTCTAAATTCTCACATTAGTCATAATTCAAGGCTGGTGCTTGCTAGAAGTACCCATCAAGGGCTACCGTTATAGAGGATGATGAGCAATTACTCTGCTGCCCTACTGGAATGACTGACTGTTCTTTTCAATATATGCTTAATTACTAATTTCCATGCCTTAGTCAAGATAAAGCAATAAGCTACTATGCAGGCCTTAATTAGAAAAATACCTTCCATAGTTGCGGCTAAAATTAACTTCATTACATCTATCAGCTTCTTAAAAATATAATCAACAGTAGTGAAGAAAGAATGGGGGAAGAAAAGATGAAACACTACTTACCTTCCGCACAGACACTCTGCAGATACAAGTATCCAGAATCCCTGTAGTGGCACTGGCACTGATTTTACACATAAATATGAATTTCTTCTTCCAGCGGACACAGTTTGCCTGCACCACTTCCCTGCATATTGGAAAGCTATGTTAAATAAGTTGTATATGCGTTCAGGACCATAAAACACAATAGCTTAAGAACAAGTACTGCTTCTGCTGTTTGTGAAATGGACACTGAAGCCTGTTCCAAAGCCTGAAGTAGCCATCCTTCACGCTTCTCTGCGTAGCAAGACTGGTAGTAGTTTTTCAATACAGAGAAAAGAAGCATCATACAAGCAAACGAGGCCTGGACCAGTTCAAAGATGATAATGTAAAATAACCTTATACCAAGTCTTGCACTATGACTTGGAGCATAAAAAAAACTTTGTACTGGAAATGTATCTAACGTGAATGGATTTGTTCTTTGCAGGATTACAGCTCAGCAAAATGACACAGCTTTGCAAAAGACAAAATGTAGGATGCTTTCAGCTATGTTAACTGCCAACGGAACACATTTTTCCATGAGGGAAACTTAAGCTGAAGATGAACAGACTAAAATGAATGACAGAAAAACCCTGTATTTTATAAGGAAAAAATTATAATAAAAAACCTGCTAAGTGATTCAAGCAGTGCAGACACCAAAGGACTTCTTAAGCCAGATGAGATGTGCTTGGGCACAAAATAAAGCATAACCACACATTTAAAGTTGAAAATTACAAGGTCTGAAACTGTAACACAGTTCTGTAGTACAGCCTTCAAATAACTGACATATAAGCAAAGGAATCTTAAGGTATTTGAAGACATGGCTGGCTTGTTTGTCAGTGGCAGGAGATAAAGACAGTTGTAAAGACTCAGTGATCTCTCTTCTAGTCTCACATTTCTGAACTCAGAACTTGGAACTGCAGAGCACCTATGATACCTTCTATCACTCCAGTTACTCAAATGTTCACATATAAAAGCACGATTTGCCCCTTTTCCTTCTCTTCCATTTTTTCTAATGCAGATCATGTTATTTTGTATGAGCTTCCTATAACACCTTATTATTGGAAGATCTAGCCTGACACCTTCAGTGCAGGTAGAACTCTGTGGTTCTACTTAAGTTGGAGTCAGAGTTTATCACCTATGGAGAAAGGATTAATCACAAGGCTCAAACTTGCTGTGCTGGTGAAACTGCCAGCTACAGTGCTTATGTGCACAAGGACTTACTAAGGTTGGAATAAACTAGCCTGCCTGAAATGAGTCAGTTTAATTGCTGCAACAGACTAACGGATTCTGATGATACAACACTGAGTCACATTCAAGCATGTGACCTAAGAGGAAAAGGCTCTGTACACCACAATCTACCTTTTATCCTTTGTGTTTTCTACTGTAAACCTTTCCGTGCTTTAAATTAAAAAGGAAAAACAAACAAAAAACCTGCCAGTATGACAATTAGCCCCAGAACAGAATCAAAACTCAGAAGAGGTAAATTATACATATCTACATTCTGCACTGGAAACAGGCATAAGCCAAAGAGCTGAGTAGAGTAAAATAATTCAAGGGACACTGGATAACTTCAGTTCCGTTACACAGAGAAGGCTTTAATAGTTATTGTAGCATTTAGGTGACAGTTGCTATCTCTGAGATAAAAAATAGCCAGTTAAATGTCTACTGTCAAGGACAACACTGCAAGTGCATGGGTATCTGGTGTCTGCATATTTGCATGTTGCATATGCTGTAAGATAAACAAGTAGTAACTGCTCGATAAATGTAACAGTGTCCTTAAAACCTTAGAACGATCTTAAATTTATTTCAGCATACTACCAAGACTCATATATGCACATCTCCTTGGTCAAGTAAGAAAAATAGCACAAAAGCACTATACTTTGGGATACAGGCAACATCTAAAGTGTTTCTCTATCTAGTCACATCACAGGTCAGGGTTTCTTCAGGCAAATAATGTTACAAACATGAAACAGGATAATTAGATTTTACAAACAAGTTACTATGAAAATGCCTCAACATAAAGATAATGATGTTAAAACTCCCGTAAAAATCAAAATCAAGACACCCTCCCCCAAAAGTGTAATCAGTTACTTTCACAGGCACATGGTTTTAAAGAGCATGATAATTGAAAGATGTATATACAATACGCAGAAGGAGGGAAAAAAAACAACACAAAACCACTGAGCTGTCCCTTCAATTTCATGATATAGAAAAAAATATGTAACATTTTAAGGAAGGTAATTTTGGCATAAGAAAAAACATGAGCAGTTAATTCCCTTTAGACAGAAAAGAAACAAGTTAAATATTGACAATTTTACTATTTAAGCTTCTGAGATTCTTAGTTCACATGCAGGACCTTTAGAAAAATCAAGTTACATTGATTGGTTACTATGGAAGTGAACTCAGATAACTTCTTGGTGACTGTGCCTATGTTATGGGGCACACTGGAGAAAGCTTTCCGTTATGAGTCAGTTTCCTATGAGCCTCATAGTCACTTTACCACGTGCAAAGCAGAAACAGTTGTTTTATGAATCAAAGTGCATCTTGGTTACTAAGATACAGTCAAATATGTACTAGCTGTAGCACTTCCATGCAATGCAAGAGCAAACGCTATTAGTAAGATCTAGCCAAGGATAATGCAATATAGGCAGCTATTTAAGAAAGACCATTCTTTGGAATCAATTTAAGTTAACCATCAGTTGAACAAATTGTGGGCTTTCTTTAAAGGTACAATTTCACACTGACTAAATTCCTATTAGACTTGCTGTCGACAAGTCCCTTCCTGTATGTACTTCATGTGCTGTACACAACTGCATTTTAAAACAACAGAACAGAAGTCTTGCTTTTCTCTTCAGATCTACAGATGAGAAAAAAATCAATATGAAAAACAGACAGGAAGCAACAAACCCTAACCCAATTGGCTTATTGTCCTAATTTATTCCCTTATGGATATGACATGTTAATAATGGCTTGTTTAATCTAATAGCTGCTAATGCAAACATAAATTACTTGTAAAGACCTTAAGCATCCTGTGAAAAATTACTCCTTCCTAAATGGAGAAAATGAATCAGGAGAAGCTTAGAAATGAAGTCAGAAAAAGAACAACTCCTTAAAAGCAAAAATACTGTGTTTAGTTAATTAGAAACTTATTGTTTTTGTTGTAATCTTCCTAAACAGCTGATTAGAACATTTAGCCATTTGCAGACCATCATGTTAAAAAGATGGTTTGTCTAGCACAGTTGCTTTGCAATTAGGAAACAAAATTGGAAGCATTTGTTCACAGCTTTAAGTTGCCATTTAAGCTTTATATTAGACAAAATTTATATCAATACTTAAAAAAGTACTTCTGGAATCAATCAGGTAGGTAGTTTTCCTTATATCAAGGAAAACAGTGCTTGTTTAGACATTCTACAACTTTAGTGAAAAACATGAGTTACCTAAAACTTCCTATAAGTACTCCAAAAAAAAAAAAAAAGCTTTTTTCACTCCACAATGAAAACAGAATTGTTATTGCTGTTTTTAAAGCTGGTGATTTTATAAGAGAGTTTTCTGAGAATTTTCAAGAACTTTAAAGACTGGGCATTGGCAGTCTGAAACAGAATAAATAAAATGCCTCTAGATGAGTTAACTTGGAGTGGGAGCAGCTTTTCCAGCATTACCTGCTGCTGCAGCTCCCCATGCCTCTGGTCCAACCACGCTGAAGATACATTCCAGGTGATCACACCACATACATAGACAGCCACACAGATCTGACAGAGCTACAGATGGCACCACTGGCGTCATTTACAGGCTGCTCTGACAAACTGGATGCCCCATCCTTGGAGGTGTTCCAGGCCAGGCTGGATGAGGCTCTGGGCAGCCTGATCTGGTGGATGGCAACACTGCTCACAGCAGGAGGTTGGAACTAGATTATCTTTGAGGTCCCTTCCAACTTAAATCAGTCCATGATTTCACTCCCTTCTGTCTAAACAGTCTGACTTCAGTTGCTGTTGCTGAGGTTCCTGGCCTCTCACCACACACACACCAGAACATATCACCCAAGAAAATGAATTAGAAGAAGTTTAATGTGAAAATAGTATAAACTGCACTGATAAGAATGTGGCACAACCAGATAAGCACTGAAGAGCACTGAACAGCCACACTACTGAGTGGCCCTTTCTGTCCCATTACCTATTTTACTTTTTCCCTCACTCTGGTTCCTCCTCAAATAATCTAAATTCACCCCTTCTCCCACCTTTGATTCTTCCTTCAAACATCACCTAGTAACTTACACCCAATTGTATGTGCACCAGTTCTAACCTCATTGTATTTGAAAAACATAGAACATTTTTGCTTATTTGTAGCTGAATACAATGTTTCAAAAAGCCATCTATAATTAATTGTAAGTTACTAAATAAAGAGAATACTAAATGTAGTCTTCTCTTTAAGTTAGAGCTGAGAGCAGCATGTCTGAAGAATACACTGTAATAATCAAGCTAATATAGAACTTCATTTATTTCTTGTTTCTGAAGACAGTTGACTTCAACATCATTTAATCCATGCCTGAGTCATGTAAGATGCATTCCCTCCAACAAAAACATATTTTTCCTAAGCATTGCAAAAACACAAACAAAACCAGTCATTTACAAGCACAGCTTCAATGTTTCCTTCAGTTTTTCACAAATTTCAGCAAATCTACGCAAACCAGTGAACAGCTCTGCAGGAAGAGATCCCCTTGTTTGCAGTACAACACGCAGCAGTTAGTATATGCAGCATTAAGACATGAATCATTTTCCATTTCACAGTTTCACACATAATAATTAGGTTAAATCTAACTAACAGTGCTCATTTCAGGTATTCCTGATAAAATATGTACAAACTGATTGTAATGAGAAAATAGAGCTGCTTTAGGCTATTTTTTACTTACAAAAAATTGCTGGTTAAAAGCAAACGTAGAGACCTAAACAGGAAATAGTATAGTGGAGGGCAAACTGTATTAATAAGACTGTAGCCAGCAGTTTAAAAGTTACTGTTCTATCTGCTGAACATTTGTGAGGCTCTATCTATAGCACTGACTCCTTTGGGTCTCCCCAGTAAAAGACAATGAAAAACAGTAGCAAGACCAGAGAGCGGGAGATGAAGATAAGGATTTGCAAAGAATAGGGATGAACCAGGAGAAGAAGTTGGAAGAGCTTCATTTTTACAACCTAAAGAAGAGATGGAAAATGATTTAACTCCCATCTTTAGCTATTTCTATTAAATTAGAAAGAAAGCAGAGACAGACCTTCCTCAAGAGAGCAGAGAAAGTACAAGAGACAGTAACACTGGTGAAGCACAGGGACATGTTGCTTACAAAAACCTGTAACTCCATTCCTTAACAGATGTTTGTCACACGTCTTTTTCCAGGAACTTTTTCTTGACAAGGTAGTTGTTGCTACCTCTCTTGACCAGTACTTACAGTAAGAAGTCTCACAATAATGAGCCATTTCCACCTGTATTTTAACCCATTACTTTTCATGCAAAATCCATCTAGACAAACATTTCCTTAGCTGCTACTGAGGCCTTAGGATTATTTTTTCCTACCACTAACTTGTCTCACAGCTTTCAAGCCAGTTTCTCCATCAGCAAATGAGGCTGCAGTTGAAAAACCATTAAAAATAGTACAACTCATTACTAATTCTGAAGACTACTCACAGAATTCATATGTTCTGCAGGAAGATGAAAGTGAGAGGGACAGCAGCCCACGTAACAGGTATGTCATTTTAACAAGTATGTTTGTTTAGGAAGCTGTTTAAGCTGTGTTACTATCAGGAGAAATTCTCCCTTTCAAAAGCAATAGCGGCAGGAAGAGAAAGTGATTAGAAAGCAATTTAAAGAGCCTACTGGAGCAGAAAATGTGCTTGCCACAGCCACACAAAGCAAGTGTAGTTACAGTTGGCTGGCAAAGAGGCAGCCAAGCATCAGTAGAAACAAGAAATACCTCTTGTCCAGAAGACACTGAAATCTACAGCAGAAAATTACTTTACCTAGTATCTCAGAAATAAGAATATAATTACACATAACCCAGGAGCTCTGTAACTACCTCTCAGAACTCAAAAGCTTGTCATATACGAACTTCTCTGAAATCTTCAGGAGAAAACATTTGGATTAAAAAAATAATTCTCAGCACCCCCCATCTCTATTAATATTCTTGTCATACACAGATATAATAATCAACTTAGTTCTGATCACTTTGAATGGGTCATAGAAGAACAAGTGAACCATGAGCAGCTTAAAATAAATCAAAACTCTGAAGTAGGTGAATTTGACCAAACTATGAGCCTAAGAACACAGAAATACTTCACCCCTTTTGTGTAACAAGGGGGGGTATTCCAACTGAAAATTTAACTACCAGTTTTACAACTACTGTAGCCTCAGCCTGAACAGTAGAATGTTGAAAGCACCCTCTTAAATAAGCTCATTTGGTTTAGTAAACTCAATAGGTTCCTTCATATGCGGTCTTCTCTTTTGCTGTTGGTGGAACAACTCAGCCTATAAGCAGTGATCTACCCTTGGGGCCTATCAATTATTTCTTCACTTTATTTACAATGAGGTCAGTTGCAGACTGTGCTTCCAGTGTATTTGTCTGCATTGCACTAGCTGCAAAAGAAACAATACTCATTGAAACCCATACCCTAGAATACTAGTATTTCCTGTTTAAAATATTCATAGGTGTAATTTCTGCCTTGGGATGATCTATTGTTCTTCCATAGTACACACTATGTACACAGGATTTTATGAACAGTGTACAGATAGGTAGTATTCGGGAATCTGCAGAAGTATCCAGTTTCAGAGATAGATATCTATTACCACTGGCCAAGGAAAAAATAAAAATGCATACAGATACCTTTCTGCATACGAAGCCAGGTCTAAGAAAATTTTCTTAGTGAAGCTGGGGGCTGTTAGCATAACTTGGTATATACCCCGTATATTTGCTGAGAACACAAGCTTTGTTGTAAAATCTCAAAAACTACTGGAAAGATCTTAAAGTTGTACCAAAAAGTTCAGTGGAGAAATTGTACTGGACTGCTGACTGGCAGCTTAAGACAAATAAAACCTAATTCCACTTTACAGCTTATCTGAAGGTTTTCCATGTTGTAGAGTGAAAGCTTGTAATGTATTCATCTGCCTTAGATTTCTAGGGCCCTAGTCTCCTCCATCATTTCTCTCAAGTTTAAATGCTACTACTACTTGCCTATTCAAGGTTTGTTTTTTTTTCACTTCAAAATGCTTTAAATTACTGGATATTTGAAAACATTTGGTACTGTAATACAGCTTTTCTTCACCTACAGAAATTATTCACAGATAGACATAGGCTGCTTTCAAATAAATGCTTTCAAACTAGTTTTAAAAGTTCATGTACAAAATCACATCTGTGAACAACTCAGATGTTTTGATATTTATTTTGGAAATCAGTTTGTGTCCTGGACTATATATGCTGTTTTTGTCTGGTCATAGATTTTTAATGTGCTTCAAGCACACATCTGTACCAACCAGAAGAACCTTTGTACTGAGAAAAGAATCTCATTAATATGAACTAGGACTTCATAACATTTCTTATGTGATGGTAGAGATTTAAGGCTTGGAAAATATTTTTCAGTAGCTCAAGCTTGTCTGTCTTATTTGTGTCCCACTTCAGCATCCAGGAAGTTGATACTGCTTGCAGGATCAGGGCTTTAATCATTCATACAGCAACATGCAGAGCTCAGTCAGATAGTCTGAATCTGCTCACATGGCAACTCATCACACACAGGCCTTGACTGCTCTGCTGCTAGCCTTTGGGCATTTCTTCTTTCTAATGTTACTCTAGTTTATAACCTGTTGATATTGCTGCTCTTTGATTCTGTAGTAGGTTTCTTGTTTGCTTTTAAGTAAAGGGCAGTAGGTCATTGGTTCCTATCAGTATGAACTTCAATCTCAGCACCTTCTCCCTGAAAAATACTAGACCTCAATAACAAAAGTTGCTGAAAGCTATTAAGGAGACATAGTCATTTTTTCCATGTATACTACAGCATTTCAGATAGGTCTGTATACTGTGTTCTGAAACACAATCAAGTCCTTCAAGCTTCTCCTAACACCTCAAAGATGACTACTTCCAGAAAGTGACCACCACCTTAGACTGAAACACATGCATATAGAAGATGGCCGCTATTTTAAGAAGAAACATTTAACTGACAAGTTTTGAAATGCTGCCACTCCTGTTAATTTAATTTCTTCCTTATTTATTCGGACCTTTGCTGAATCACCACGATGAAAAGCCATTAGTTCATTCTTAAGCTGAGAGCAAAGGCACTCCCTAAATTGGCATTGAGGGATCACTGCAGGGGAATTCTACACCTTCCCTTGAGCCTATGTTGAGCTTTTCAGGCCAGCATAAACACACTGAGATTTTGATGCACTGATGTCTCACTGCTGTTATTTTTAAACTGTACCCCAGGATAGAAGAAGGTAGAAGAATTGCAAAGCTTGAATCCAGTGCACTATTTCAGCACAGCTCCCAGCTTCATCATGCTTCTACCGACACTTTCTGGAGGCACATTCTGCCTTGTCTCCTTCATATCACTCACACTGGCCCACCTGGAATCAGCTGCATTCAAATAAACGATCCAGAAAAATACATTAACCTGTGAAAGTGACTTCAAGGCCACAAGGACTGCATTAGAACAATACAAGTACATCAGGGCATAAACTTACGATGGTTATCCATCTATTACTTACGATGAAGTAGCTTGCAAGAAGAATACTGAGGAGAAAAAAAAGACAAAACAAGAACAGAATAGTAATGAACCGATTACCTGTCAACCATACAGAAGCAAGCAATGTCTGACTGCACATGCTAGTATATCAGAATGGTTAAAGAACAAGTTATTCAGCCAAACCTCTATTCTGGTGCTCTTAATTTTCTTTTATTAGTTTCACTTATAGAATTAAAAGCCAATACTTTTGGAAGCTCTACAACTGCAGTATACATTTTAATAAGAGAATAACCAAGTAGTCATAGATTTGTTAATAATTTGTCTCCTCACAGAAGTCCAGGAGACATTTTCAGTTAATCTTCTTTGTAATAGCATTGGAGTAATATAATTAGCCACACAAAAGGCATAACTGTAACAGGAGGGCCATCCCCTGTCCCTATGGGAGACCTGGGGTGAACCTGCAGCTCACAGCACACCTTGCTTTGCCCGCAGTCCACCCCTACACAGCACTGCCGAAGCGGGGCCGTTTCTCCGGGGCAGCTCCCGGGCGGGTGACAGCATCAAGCAGGAGCAGCCGGTAAAGCATGTGATTCGAACACAGGCAGGAAAGACAGCACTTCTCCACGAACCTGTTACCGTTAGTTCTCCTTGCAAGTACCTATATATCTAAACAAAGACAGACAGAGAGCCTGCACCCAACTGCTCCGACTTAGAGCCGGCAGCGTGAATTCCTTCTTTTACCGGTCCCATCAAGACATCACGGCTCAAACACAAGTGGCCTCAGCCGCTCGACGACTCATTCCACCTTTTTACCGGCGTTTAAGAGCCTTAACGTTTGTTTTGAAGCATTACGACTCCAAGCAGCGAGTCCACGACGAGCCTACGAGTGCCGCACGTTATCCCACAGCCACTGCCGCTGGCACCGCATCGCCCGGAACCCGCCGCCCGCGCCCCCTGCGGGGCTCCGAGAGCCAAAGAAAGGGGCTGCGGGGCCGCCCGGGACGGCACCTACCGGGAGGACTCCCCGCTGAAGCTGCCGCCGTCCAGCAGCCGCACCTTGCAGAAGAGGATGCCGTTAACGAACGGCACGGAGAAGAGCTCGTCCAGCTCCAGCTCCACGCGGAACTTGAACTTCTTCTTCTTTATCATCATGAAAGCCATGGGCCGGGAGCCCCCCGGGGGCCGCCCCCACGCGCGCTCAGAGCCGCGGGGCAGCGCCGCTCCGCCGCCCCGCTCCGCACCCATAGCCGGAGCGACGGCGGCACCGAGAGGACGGAGCGCGGCTCCGCTCCGCTCCCGGCTCGGGGCGCCGTTCGGCCCCCGGCCCCGCCCCGCAGCGCTTACATGGCAGCCGGCCCCGCCCGCCGGGAGCCGCTCCCCCGCCCCGCGGGCGCCGCGCTGGCAACGGCCGGGGCGCGGCTCTCTCCCGCCCTCTCCTCGGGCCCGGCGGTCGCGGCTCGGGCGGCGCTCCACGGAAAGCTGTCGGAGCGCGGCCCGGCACGGCGCGAGGTGACCGGCGCCGCCCGGCGGAGACGAGCCGATGCAGCCCGGCCGGGGCAGCTCCGCCGCGCACCGGGGCCCTGCGGGGTGCGGCCCCGCTAGGGCACGGCTTTCTGCTGACGTTGCTGAATGCGAGGTTTTCAAAAACGGTCTGCGAACGTTGACGTTTAAACCCCAATTTCTGTTTCTTCCTGTTGGAATTCAAACAGCGGCAAGGTCTTTTCAGCAGTTCAGATTTAAGTCCTTAACTCCTTACACACCCGATATGAGAAACAGATACCCATAAGCTTGCAGCGAAGCAGAAATCGTAAATCTGTGCCTGCTGTGACCCCAGCGGCACCCATACAACGAATCCTGCAGAAGGAACAGCTCAGCACCAGCACCTGGCCTCCATGGAGCAGCAGCCACACACCCGTCCCTGGAGTCACCCATAGCAAGCCGTGAGCAGCACCAGCGGGCACCTCCACTTCCTCTTCACAGAGCATCACTTGCACCCCAACGCGTGTATCTTCCTACAGCCATGCAATGGTTCTCACAAGGAACAAGCAGAACTGTGCTGTATGGTGCTGAGCACATGAAGCCTACAGATAATTCTTTAATGTAGCCACTGCTCATTCAGAAAAAATACTGTGAAAACATTTCTAAAGGAATATACCCCAGATGACTGCAAACATCACAGATGATGTGCACAGCTAAGCAAACTAAAGTGTAGCACAATCCCAGAAGAAAATAATCAAAGACTAAAAAAGGAAGTGAAAAAGTACTCTTGCTTTTACTGTTTTACAGCACCCAAGACAATCAATAAACACACTCTTCTAGTTCAAAATTAAGGGTAGCTTTATCTGACTCTCTCAGTTCCTGTTCTTAATAGACACTTACACATCCTGTGATTGCTATGAAGACATCTTCTGGAAGACCCCAGCTCATGTGATCCTACTATGGGAACTGCTTCTGAACAACACTCACCACACACTAGAATTCAGTGCTATTTTATTAATAGGAACTTACAACATGAAAAACACCAAGGCAGTTCTCTGTGTCCTACATTCCTCAGCATTCTTAAATGAATTTGATACTTTCAGCACCTAGAAAGACCAAATAATACTCTCTACTAGATCTGCATACCATCAAGCTAAGCTAAAGAAGCCATTTGTTAAACACACCAGCATTTCTTAATTTTGAAAAAAGTACTTCAGGCTCACAGAAAAAAAAAAAAAAGCTTACAGTTACTCAAAAGAAAATATTAATTACATTAAGAGCTTTTAAGAACTCAAAACATCAATACTTAAAAAAAAAAAAACACAAAGCTAAATACTAAGCAGGTAACCTACGGGCTGCTTACAAAAGCTGCAAACAGAACTAATACACCCTACCTTAAAGAAAACAGAAAATTACTAAACACCCTTTCTAAGAGCTAAACAAAAAGCAACTAACAACAATCACAAGCCCCCTCAAAGTCCAAAACTAACATACAGACCCTTATATAGTTGGAAACTCCCAGAATGCTGAGTGAGTTAATATGCAGAGTGAGGGTCCTAAGCAGCCCCAGCTGGGGGCCTCACCTACACCCACCAGCACCTATATAAGCATAGCCCCAATGCAGCTGGACTCTTACTCCTTGTTGTTGGGTGGAGGATATGGGGTTTCAGCTGGAATTGGTGTTATAGCTCTATTATGAAATTGTATTGTTATGTGTGTAGCTGCTAAGTAATATTTGCATGTGGCTTGTATTAGGCTGTTTTCATATGGTTTAAGTTTTAATTTATTGTTGTAGGTCCTGTTTTTGTTATATAGGTACTGCAGTATGTGCACTTGCTTTGCTAACTGCTTTCTTCTATTTAGATCTTTTCTTATAAGGGAAGTTCTTGTTCTTACTGTACTCCTTTATCCTGAGATATTTAGTGTTAAAATAAGGAAATAATTATGCAATTATTTCACAGACTTTGGTTCAGATGTAACCTTTACTTTTAAACTTCATTCTTTACATTCAAGGGCTATATATTCATATTCTTCAAATAGAGAATTAAAGTCTTTAGTGAGTAACCTTAATGATAAAAACCACAAGTGTGGGTTTCTCTGTTTTTATAGAGTTTTTAATCAAAATGTGCTAAAAATAACATAGGACTTGTTTGAAAAAGGTAAACACTCTGTTATTACTCACTAAGTCAAAATCCTGCACTATCACTTTTTTAAGGGTTTTGTAAACTTGAATTACAGAACTTTGTTGTAGGAGAACCTAATATACCTCAAGCAAAAAGGATTTCTTATTGAATAGATAAAAAACAAAGTTCCAAGGAAATCAGCATCTTTAAGCATCATAGTTACATTTAGATACAACAGGTAACTCAAAAGTAGTCCTTTCTTCAGAATAATGTAGGTCTTGAGTCAAGGAATAGTAGGAATAAAAAGAAATGTTTTCTATGGACAGACAGCTGTTTGTAGGCAAAATTAATGTCTTGGGGCTTTTAAAATACTTTAAAGCATTTGTGTGCATCTTTGGAGATAGGATGGTAATAAAGTAACCTGTGTTCCTCCAGCATTCTTTCTGTAGTGTCATTTCCCTGCTGGGTACTCTTATTCTTGCCTTGTAGATTTTTTTCCCTGAGAATAGCACTACTTGGAACCAGTGGAGTTATTTTTATTTTGTTTTGGCTTTAGCATGTATTCTGGTCTTGAACTGGCATGATGTTTGGGCTATAACCTGCACCCAGATCAGTGCTTTCAACAGTGGCAGTTGTAGGCATTGTAACTCTGTTGTCAAAGAGATGAAATTGGATGTTTGAAACTAAATTAAACTAAAAAGTGACCTCCATGGGAGCAAGTATGATGTGGTAAGTAAGCTCCATGGTTGTATTATTTGTACTGTTTAAAATAAGTTCTCAGTCCTAAAATACTGCTTGTAAAGTCTAGAGCTATGGTATCTCAAGCAAACACTAATTCATGCAATTCAGCTGAGTTATCTTTTAGTCTATCAATAAAATATATTAAGTCTGTTTCTAGTCTCTTAGGCTTTATGATATTTATAGCACTTCCTCTAAATGGGTACTATTGATGTGATTTAAATATTGATGTATTAGTATGAAGTACCGTGTATTAATGCATACTAATTAAAAGCTCTTTTACTGAGTTAAACAGATGTATTTTTGGTGTTCTGATACTATTCAGTGTTGATATCAGAGGGGAAAATATACAGATATTAGAGTTTTATTTCATTCCTGTTTTAGATGCATATTTTAGGTGAGGATGCTTCTTGTCTCACAGGTGCCCTTTGTGGCCATACAGGAAGGTAAGCATTTCCAAATTCCTTTTTTAACAAAGAACTTCGTAAACAATGCAGCTCCCAACCCTGTTGTGTAAAACAATCTGTAGAAAAAATAATGTTGGTACTGCTATTTTTATAATAGCAGAAATGTAATCTTTGGTTCCCAGATACATAAATTAAGCAGAGGTCTGGAAATGCATTCATGGTTGTGGTTTTGGATGTCATGCAGCGTGTTGCTTGGGCCTGACTAGTTTGCATCTTTCAACAAGGACAAATGGCTTCCTCTCAGGTACAGTTAACAGGTTATCTATGTATGCAAAAATGTCTGAGACATTGACCTATTTTTCTTCTTCCTATCAGCTACTCATACTGATGTTGCACTGCTTAAATTTTTCTGAACACACCTGTACTACTTCATTTTTGGGGAAACAAGGGCATTGAAAAATGAATTCCTTATTGCTTCACGCCTTAAATAAGCAGGTCATTATCAGTCTGTAAATGAGTACTATAAGTGGAGTTGTAGCTCTGTGTTGTGGCTAACTTTCCTACACAACTTGTAACAGCATAATGTGTGATAGAGATTATAATTGTCCTGATACATTTATCATAATCAAACCTGCTACAACTAGCTTTTCTTCCTTTTTCCCTGAGGAAGAGTAAGTGCATCTTTCCCTCTTACTTTTGGGCTATTGACAGCTACAACGTTACTAGGGAAAAAAGCCAGTGTCCCACTGTTTTTCCTCTGCTTGTTTTGATGTTTCTTAATCATCCGTATTGGGCATTACTGCACTTCAGTTGAATTATAACAGATAATCGTTCTACTAACTTGTGCAAATTTCAGCTAACAAATTATTAGATGGTAAATATTTGTGTACACATACGTTTAGCTGTATATGATTAAAAAGTAATGACCAAAATGCAGTGTTTGTTATTATGCTGCTAGGAAAAAGCTGCCACTCATTGCCTGCGAATTCCTGAGAGTGCCTATATATGGTCTTACTGCATTTGTGGAAGTGATTATGAACATAATCACTGAACATAAGAATGGCATGAGCTGACAATTTTGAGTAAAATTGAGGCCAACGTGTTCCATGTATTTAATGTTTAGATGTTCCCAATGTATGCATTGTGTTAATATTTAAGTACAGTGTTTCGTATGATACTCATATACAATAAACTGTTTAAGACCTCTGATAATGGTCCTGCTGGATGTCAGAAGTATGATATGCAAGTCAACTTGTGCAGCACTGCTTCATTCCCACTTATGCTTATTTCTATGGGTTGTGTTCAGTCACTAGTATAGGTAGTTTTTAATTGCATTATCTGATATGTGACAAAGGGTAATGTTGCACTCCCTGTTTGGTTTTTTTCTTGAAGATGTAAGGGTGATGGCAGGAGTTAAAAATAACAGATACAGAATTGAAGACTATACTAGAGAGTTATGATGCTGAGCTGCAGTGGCCTTAGTAACATTCATGTCCTTTCTTCCAGAAAGAAGTGAAGAATATTCAGGCTGTGCCTGTTGCAAGATGCAGGTTAGTTAAAGTTAGCTGTATGGCCAAATTAATGGGTAATTTGGACCATTTATCAGCTGTGTGGAGGGAGGGAGGACAAGAGTGTGGGGGGAGTCACTTGTCTTTAGGTGTGGGACTGACATTCAGAGGTAATGAGAGAATGGGCTGAGAGGAACTCTATGAGTTTGAGCAAGAACAAATTGAAAGTATCACATGTAAGATGGAGTAACATCTCACAATGATGCAGGCTGGAGACCTGACCAGGGAGCAACTCTGTGGTCCACGGGCCCTGGCAGTAAACAAGACCTGCTGCTCCCTAGGCTGTATGAAATGGATTGCAGCCAGCGGAAGGAAGTGATTGTTCCTCTCTGCTCAGTGCAAGTTAGGCTGTAGTTAGAGAGTCCAGACCAGTTCTGGGCTCCCTAGTATCTGAATGGCAGAAACTGGAAAGCTCAGCAGAGGGTCACCAGGTATGGTGAGCCTGGAGGACTCTCTCCATGAGAGGCTGAGGAAAGTGAGCTTTCCTAACTGGTACGAGAAAAGCCTTTGTGAGGCATAGAAAGAAGCCTTCATCCCCTCCCCCCATTGGTTAATGGAGGTTATGAAGGAAATGAGGTCAGGATCCTTGCGGTGGAGTGGGGTGGGAGGATATGACACCAAGCAGAAATTGAAACAAGAAAGGCTTAGATGGTATTGAAGGGGAAGCTCTCCTGCTGGCGAGGTCAGGTAGGGCATGCTGCCTGGGAGGTTGTACAGTCCCCATCTGTTGAGGTTACAAGGGTGGACAAATGCTGAGCTGAATTCCTCCTTTGGTCAGGAGGATGGACTGGAGCCTTGCAAGGTCCCTTCCCACCTGATTTATTCTGTGTTTTGATAAACTTTAAGTGAAATCATATTGCCTTTAACAATACAAGGTAATTCATTCAATCCTGTCCAACTCAATAGGTAAATCTATTGAGTGAAAATGTACCAGATGAGCTTTATTGATTAAACCTCGAACAAGGCCACCAAGCTCCTGCCCTGAGGCTGGGACACTCCCCGTGGCTGCGGACTGACTGTGAATGCAGCAGGAGGGCAGCGTTTGGCGTGGCTGTGCTTGGCCTCACTGCAGCTCCCAGACGGACAGCGGGTGTTCAGGTGAACAGCCTGCTTCTGTTAGCTGTCCTGTGGTTCCTACACCAGCTGTGCCTTGCCAGTGGGTGCTTTGCCTTCTGGCATCTGCACCATGATTTATGCGTGAACCAATTGTTTCCCCTCGTCTTTGTCCTACTCAGCTGACTCAGGCGAGCTGTTTGGAGGACATCCCTTGTGCGTTATCCCAGCGGCTGCTCGTGTGGTTTCAGCGCTGCGTGGTGACTGCGGTGATCCCAATATAGCTCCGTTAAGATTCATAGTATCACTGGTATGGGAACTATTTAAGGTGGCAGTGCTCCCTAAGTGCGTGCCACCTACATCGGGTGTGTCAGCAGCAGCGCGTTACAGCCAGTGCGCGATAGAACAGAGGCGTTTCTGAGCTGTGTGAGACCCGTGGGCGCCTTGCGCAGGGCGGTCTGCTTGCGTTCAGTGCCGGTGATGCTGATCTACTGCAGGTCGGCACATCAGGAGCGCTTCTCCAAGAACGCGCGCCTCCAGAAAGCACGGAGGGGCGGTGCGACCTGCGCACAGAGATCCTACGGGCGGGGCGGGAGGAGCGGCCATTTCACGGCGCCGCGTCCCGCCTCCCGCGGCCGCCTCGGGCGGGGCGCTGCTGCCGCTCTCCGTCTCGCCGCGGGCGGGGCGGCCCCGCTCGTCCTGCGGCCCCTCCCGCCCGCGCCCGGCCCCGCGGAACCGAGCGGGTGTGCGCGGCCGTCCGCTGCGCCATGCTGCCGCTCCTGCGCCGCATCGCGCTGCCCGCCGCCTGCGACGGCAGCCGGGATGGCGACTCGCGGTACGCCAACCTCTTCAAGAAGCTGGACCTCAACGAGGATGGGAGGGTGGACATCGCCGAGCTCCAGACGGGCCTCCAGGCCATGGGCATCCCGCTGGGCAAGGAGGCGGAGGAGGTAGGAGCGCGGCGCGGTCCGTCCCGCGGGACGCTGAGAGGCGGCGGTGCCCGAGCCGCAGCCGCGTGCGGCCGCCTTCGGGCCTGCTCCGCGCCGTGCCGTGCGGTGCTGAGCGAGGTAACTCGAGTGCAAACGCTGTTAAGAGCGTGGCGGCGGGGGATTCTGGTGCCAGACGGGCTTGGCCTGGCTTAGTCATCGCGCATCGCTTCTGCTCTTCCGTGGCTCGTATTGCGCCGTGTGCGGTGCTTCTCCTGCCCCAGCCGGGGAGGGGTGTACTCGCGGCTGTGTGTCTGTCGCTGTTTGCCAGACCTAGGTCAGGTGTGGGGGTCAGTGGGTGGGTAAGCCTCCGTTTCGTCCGTGTGGCAGCTGGCAGCAGCGTCAGGACAAGCGGTGAGCCCAGCTCTCGGTCGGCACGCAGTGGCAGCTGGTGGTGCAGCTCCTGCATGTAAAGGCACCTGAGAATAGCGGTAACCTTCCGACCCCTGAACAGACACAGCTCCCGCTTCGTTCTGCAGGTTCTACAGTGACCGTGATGGCTTAAAACCAAAAGAGGGGAGTTCTAGGTTAGATGTTAGGACAAAGGTCTGTACTCTGAGGTGGTGAGGCCCTGGCACAGGCTGCCCAGAGAAGCTGTGGATGCCCCATTTGTGCAGGTCTTCAAGTCTAGCTCGGGTGGGGCCCTGGGCTGCCAGAGCTGTTGGGTGCCAGCTAGCCCATGGCAGGGCGTTGGAGCTCAGTTATCTTATAGGTCCCTGCCAACTCAGTTCTATTATTCTGTGACTACGACGTTCTTCTGTTCCTTTTTATGAATGGTTTCGCGTAAGTTAGTAAAATTTGAGTCATCAGGTGCTGAAGTGCTCTTACACCACCAAATCTGATCTGCACCTGGATGAGAAACTTCTGTTTCCTAGTTGTTTTCAATGTTGCCTCAGGATCAGAACATAAAATCATTCAGTGCCCAGTTCTGAGGGTGTAAGTATTTGTGTGATAAAGCAAGTCTGCGTTGTAAGAGCAGTGTCTAGGTTTCACTTTTATCTCTTTATAAGGTATTGTTTACTGAAGCCGTTGAAGTTGTCTTCAATGGGCTCAGTTAATTTTAGCAGTTGTAACACTTTCTCTTGTGCTAATCTTTCATTAGGAAACAGAGAACTAGCACATGGACACGAAGATTATTTTGGAAAGCGAGTAGCTTGTATCTGCAGTCATGTGAGATGTGAGTTGGACTCATGCTGATGGTGCTGTGCACTGATGCTTAAGCACTGTTGTCTGGCTTTATACATCTTTCAGTGGTGGACATAACTTCCAAATGATGTGGAGGAATTTGCATTTCAGCTCTACTTCTGCAAGTCGGACGTAGGTGTGGTAGGGCTGAACAGGGACAGCGCAGAGGCCTGTGCTTGAGTTGTTACTTTAGTGGTGCTGTTCTTCATTTTACTATCAAGAGCAGTCAGTGTCCTGCTACTGTGCCAGGGTTAGCCTCTGCAGAGATTCTGGTAGAGGATCAGGAAGGTGACGAGTGCTCTAACATAGGTTGGGTAAGCCATTCAATTTCAGTGACCTTGTGCTAATTCTGGCACACTCCTTATTCCTTCCAGAGTTTTTGGTCTGCTTTCCTTCCTCTTGATATATGTAACTCTCTACCATAAATACTTGAGGGAGAAGTATCCTGCAGGTCTTGAGTGTGTGGAATGGTGCTACTGTGAGAGTATAAATGAGTCGTAAGCATACTTCCACTTGAATATTGCTTGTGGTCAAAATCATCTTTGTAATGAAGTAAGTGTATCTGCATTTTCAGCCCTTGGTTGATTTAGGAGGAACAGTTAGGTCTGCTTACCCATGAGAACTGTGTTGCTGGTCTCAAGCTCCAGTCACGCATTATGTACAAGTTGTTGAAAACCTGTTGTACCAGTTAGACTATAACAATCTAGGGTTTTTAGTTAAAGAGAACAATAAAGGGATAGGTGTCCGGTTTTCTGACAATTAATGAGGATGGTCTTCCAACGTAGTTTACTGAGAGTCCTGAGACATAAGTGACATGTTTCTGAAGTTTTGAGCTTTTCATAAGTGAAGTTCCAAGTGTTTCTTATGTTCAGCATGATGTTTTCCATGCAAAGCGCAGACCTAAGTGTCTGTCCGAGCCTTGATTGATGCAGGACAAACTGGTAGTGAAACCCATGAAATCAACTGAGATAAGCTACACCCTCATGGCTGTAATGGGGATCAGGAACGGGCTGTTCTAGTTACCTGAGAAACACAGTGTAAACAGAGTAAGCCATGAGTCACATCAGGTTTTCGAGGTGGGTCAAACAATGACTAGAGTGCACTGCAACATTTACATGCTCACCATTTTAATGGTGCACATAGTTTTGACTTGAAAAGACTTCTTAGAGTAAGAGAGCCTCAGTGAGACTTGCTGCTGCTTTCTTTCCTGTCTTTATGCAACTAATCTGCTTCCTGTGCTCTTACTTGAGGCTCTACTTGAAGTTGCGTTCTCCCACTTAGTCCCTATCTCAGGCTCTACACTGGTGTTTAACTCGATAAAATGTTGTTTTACTACTTGGTAAAAAGACATTTTATTAATGAAGTTACATATGTAGTCTTTACCTGTGTGTTTGGGAAGGCAGAAATAGTCTTATAATTGCTAGTAACTAATGAGTAAGGAAATGAAATGGAGCAATATTATAAATGTGGCTAAGGGTTCTGCCCTGCCCATAGCATGATGATGTGGGTATGAGCAGACCTTTGGATATCCTACAGAAGAGGAGACAGCACTTTCTTGTGGTGAGTCAGGGTGTCAGGCCTTGCACTCACTTGATAAGGTGCAAGTCTGGGTTAGATCTCCAAAAATCCTCCTGTTTGTAGTGAAACACATCTCTGTGGGAGTGTTGGTCACTGTCTCATGGTGAACGCTGCTCCATCCTGGCTAACTTTTGGCAAACAACAGATGGCTTACTTGTTTCCCTGCGAAGTCTATCAGCTCATCCCAGGTCATCGCCTTCATGCTATAAATTAGTGATTATGCTCTTATTACTGCTTTTCTCTTCGCTCTGAAACAATGAGTAGTTCTCCAGGAGTTTGTGTGGTTTCTGAAGTTACAGAGCTGCCATCTATTTGAGCAATAGACATGAGTGTGCTCCTTCTGCATTAAGCTTTCATCTGTTTTCTTGACAGTTTTATTCATGTTTAATGTACGATGGGACACTCTTTAGATGAAGTAACACGGTAGATATCAGATTGATGTGTTGCAAGTAGGTCACTTGTTCCTCTTTAAGGAAGAATCATTCTTTTTCTCCATAGAAAGGCATCCTAGCCCAAAGTGACAGAAGCTCCTGACTTTTGCGGTCTGTTTGACCTGTCTCCTGTCAGTATGTGACAGAAAAGTAAACCACTGAAAAATCCGAAATGTCTGCTTCTTAGAGGCTGCCAGGATGACTCCTTTTTTATTTTATAGTATATTACTTGCTAGGAAAGGATAACTTTGTAAAGCTTTGCGAAAGATTCCTAACATTGTATGTCAGCGCCTACAAAGAAGGAATTCAGCGTGGTGACAACATCAGATGGCTCTCCACAACTACTTTAGCAGCTATTGTACAGTTAATTTGGATTAGGAGAGTTGTCTGATAGCAATACTAAATAGATGCTGGGATCAGATCGCAAATGATCTCATTCCGTGTCTTCAGAATGCAGTGAGTCTCTTAGATACGAGCACCATACATGGTGTGCTTGGTTATACTATTTTTGTTCACCCTTTCCTTCTGTTGCAATCAATCCTTACAGTAAACCTGCAGGAGGCAAGCTCCGTGTTTTAAGCTTCAGTTTGTGCTAGAAACAGCCAACCATTCACACTCAGGATCTATTTATGTGTTGAGTCCTGGAGATAGACGTAGGAAGATAGTATTGGAATGAATAACTGCATTCTGGAAACAATATGATCTTATTTGGTCTGTCTGTCAGGTTGAAATATAAGTCTAGTTATGCACAGCTATGTGAAGGCCCCGTTAGTTGAAGAAGCAGTGTGATGAGATACCTCCATGTAATGGAAATGGGGCCCAAAGATACTAAATTCTCAGCAGTCAGAACATGGTCTGCTTGGAGTAATCAGCTGTGTTTATGGAACTTGTAATTTTGCTCTTAAATGCGATGAACCAATCAGAAAACCTTCCCTATTGCAGAGTGAGGTGCTGAGGGCAGAGAGCAGGAAGGAGAAACTGTAGCTGGTGGAAGTATCTGTTACTGCATACAGTGTGTGTCTGCTGTATGAGAATGGGGGGCTCTTTTTATGGCGGTGTCTGACAGTGTCACCTGCTGGGTACTGTTTAAATGCCATAATATCCTTTAGGAAAGAAGTGAACAAATAAGAATGGGACGTGAAAATATGGTGGGATTTCTTGTGAGGTAGTGCAAATGATTGCTTTGCTCAAAACAGGATACTGGCAGGTATTTTTGAACTTTGACAGCAGTCTTATTTGCTAGAGTGTTATTGGGACTCATTGACTGGAGTAATGTGTGGGTGCATCTTGGGGCCCTTTGACTTCATTCCGTATTTGTTCCTCAACTGATGTGCTGTTATGAGTGATTTTAATAAACTTTTCTACTGTGTTTTGCATTATCATTTCATGCTGTGGATTTGTGTAGTCTTGGCAGATACAGGTAGGAAAAAAACCAGCATCATTTCTTGGTATGAGAGGATGTGTGTCCAGAGAAGACAGAGGCTGTCTGCACTCAAGCTGTGGGTGGATCCCAGTAGATTTCAGTCTAAAACATTTATAACTGTGGAATACAGAGTTATGTGGATGGCTGATGCTAATTATTTTGGAGGCAAAGATGGAAAGAACAGAAGAGAGGGAGGAGAAGGGAATGACAGGATTGCCATGGAGAAGTCCTTGAGATAGGCATCTGAAGGATACTGAAAGAAAACATCAATCTTCTGTGTCCAGAAGACGCACTGTTCTTACCTTGGTGTTGGTTTGTTTTCTGTGCAGTATCTGTGACTGTGCCCTTTGGAGCTCTATCCATAGATTACAGAACAATGAAATGCTAATTGCACCAATTCTCAGTCTTTAAGTGCTGTTTATTTTTACTTGTAGTTAGCAGGGTAGCAAGCCAGAAATGTCCAGTAATTTCTTGATGGATTGCTTCCTGTTAATTTTTTTGAAGTTGTATTAATGAGCTGAAATAACAGGCTAATAATAGGTGGCTGGCAATCATTTGTTCTGAGTAGCCCCACTTCCTACACAGTTCAGTTTTGTAACCAGAAGAATGTGATGGCTTATATTTAATGCAAAAACAATTACACCAAGGTACCATATGAAGACTCAAGGGTAGACTTAAAAGAAAAGTCTGTATGAAAGAACTGTCTAGTTTTGATCTCTAAATTTGCTGTAGCCTTGCTATGCAGGACTTGGAAAGCAGTGATGTAACAAACTACAAAACAGAAGAACAGAAGTGAAATAATTGTTATAAAAAACAAAAATAGAAGGAATGTCATGGCCAAATAGGATCAGCACAGGAGTGTTCTAGTCAGTGAGTGTGAAGGCCCATAGTGTGAGAAAGAAAGATGATCCAAATAGATCTTTAAGTATTTGTAGCTCTGTAAATGTTTAGCAGCTCTTTCTGGTCAATGCTTCATTGTATAGGGGATTCTCTTTGTTTCTTGGTTGGCATTTTTAGATGAGAAAAGAAATGGCAACCCTTGGGAAAAGAAACTCTTGTGTCCCAGGGCTGGGTCTACTGAAGGGCGACGTGGTTCCCTGGTAGCAACAGTGCATGGCAGGTGTTAGTGCTGGGCATGCTTAGCACTGGTTCCCAGGGCTTGCACGCAGCAGCTGGCACCTAAGCTGGTCCTGCTCCATTGTTGTAAACACGCCTATGTTAAAAATGCATTCAGTTTTCCAGCAGATAAGTAGTTGAAGCAGGAAGTGACATGGTGACAAGTGGTTATAACTATGTGAAATGAGTTATCTGGCAGTGTATGAAATGAGGAGCAGCAGTCTGATTGCTTGCTGGACATAAGTGAGGTAACTGAACACTGCTTGCCCAGGGAGGCTGTGGCATCTCTCTCCTTGGAGGAGCTCACAACTTGAGCAGACGTGGTCCAGCATGACCTGATCTAGTTGGGTGAGTTTTTGCATGTGCTGGGAGTGAGCAGTTTGCTTGTGGGGGCTGGCACTGAGCTCCCTGCAGCACCTGCTGGCTTCCTGGGGCTGTGCCCAGGGAATGCACAGCTCCCACTGGCCCATTTCTGCCCTCTGTGTGGAAGGCACTTCTCAGAGTGCTCTGTTTGCTTCCTTTGCTTGCAGGTTACTCATTTCAGTCTTAAACTTCAACACTTACATAAAGAGTACATTTTCATAGGCTTTAAGAAGCTTTTGTTTATATTAATGCTTCAGATTTGTGGGGGGGGGGGAAATGCATGTGCCTGGTGAGGTACAGCATGCATTTTGGTTCCCTGCTGTTTTTATTCTACTGAAACTGGCTAGAAATTTGGAAAAGAACTGCAGGACCGGGATAGGTGGAGGCTCATTGCACGTGGCTTCCTAGCTGCTGCAGCATGAAATGTGCCTGTGGGGCAGATGGAGAGAAAGGCGCCCCCCTTCGCACACACTAATTGCCGGCTCCGTAAACCTCCGAGGAATTTCCGCTTTCTTTGGCTCGCGTCATCCTGAGCAGTGGAGGATTTGTAATTGGAATGTTGCTTAGGTTTTATTGTGCCTCTGAGCCAGAACAACACTTGCCTTGTTTTGTATCTGTGTAGCTCAGGTAGGGAGCAGTACCAGCTGGCCTTGATGAGAGTTCGCATAACTGACCCCTTCTGAGTTGGTTGGGAGAGCCTTGGGGCCATGTGGTACAGGATGCTGTGTGTGCTGAGCAAGGGGTTGGGCTGGTGTTGACTTCAGTGCAGGGGCTCCTTCTGACATGGGTCATTTTTTATGGACTTCTTTTGGTGGATTTGGCTATTAGAAGGTGGTTGACAGGAATGTGTCCATAAACTTCAGTAAATACGATGCGTTTGTTTTTGTAGGATATGGGCATTACATGTAACTGAATTGATGGGCAGATTATTGTTGACCCGTTATTGATAGAAGTGACAGCCAAGCTGGAGTATATTAAGGACAGAACCATGGAAATGCTTCTCAGCTGAGATCAAACACCTTTAATGGAGTGTGTGATATCTTGCATAGATTTCCCTATGCATAATATGCTGTATTATCAGAGCTGAATAATTTGCCCCATATTTCACTGTCAAGTACCACATAATCCTTAGCCTTTTAATTAAAAAGCCTGTAGATACTGTACATTTTGGGTGAGTTTTCTTTGCTTTTTTTTTTCTTTTTGAGATTAAACATTAAGCTTTTTAGCATGTGGATAGGAAAGATGAAGGAGGCATTACAGATGTGTCTGAACACTTTTGAAAGCAATAAACAGACCAGAATTCTCAGCTTTCTTTGTGTTTGGTGTCTGTAGGCTAATCTTGTTGGACTTTGCTCTTTTGAAGATTTATACTAATTATGGTGGAGGTTAATAAAGTAAATAAATAAAATGTAAGTAAATTAAAGCAGACTGTTGATTACAATGACGGAGCAAATCCTGTTGGATTTACTTAGCAGTTGTGCAAGACAGTCTTGCAAAATGGAAGGTGTTTAGAAGAATTTTTGGCATGTGCTATAAGTATACCTTCAAGTGCTCAGTAACTCATGCTTTCAGATTGCTCTTGTACTGTGCATTGTCCTCTTGGGGTTACCCACACTGAGTGACAACACAGGAACTACTGCCCAAATGAAGAAATGGGACATAACTTCCCCTCAAAGCTTTTGTTTTATGGCAGGAGTGTTGGGATGGACTTCCTTCCCCAGTTCTTTGTGTTCTACTGGATGAGCCAGTGGCACTGTGGGCACTTGAAGAGGACGGGCAGCGCCTACTGGAGCCGTGCTGCTGCTGGGCCTTCCATCCCGATTGTCCTGCTGTCTGCTGCTCTGTTTATGAAGCAGTTTGTGCTGTGGCTTCAGGTCTAAGCTAATGCGTCTTGCAGAGCTTGCTAGCCTGGGCTTTGCTTGCCTCTGTGCTTTGCCTTTGCAGACATGCCTCAGTTGTTACACCCTGAGAGGTTTCTTTAATTTCCCATTTATTGTGAAGTGTATTTTCACATATGAAGATGATACACTGTTTTGGCGCTTTGAATGAGAAGTACAAGCCCTAGGCAATCATGCCATTGTTTTTGTATTTCAGGCTTGTTTTGTACTGTGTTGGCAATTGTATATTGTGTTCAACTCATAGTTAATTTTATATGCAGGTTGTTTGATCAGCAGGACAGTTACTGGCGGAAGTGGAAGATAACTTGTGTTTGTGTGGTGTGTGGTGAGAAATTTTTTGTCAGCAGTGAAATAGTTAATTGCTATTATAATTCAGACTAGACCACTAGATTCAAGATAGCTGAGACTGTGTAATTGTACTGGAATGTTGTAGACTTCTGGTAGAGCTCGAAAATTGCAGGCTTAGAATTGTTTTCTGCCATGATTTTTGTCATGTCTCCCAGGCTGTCCTCCACAGATGATTTGATCCCTGGAGGTGTAACTTGTGTTTGAGTGAGCAAGTTTGGGGGATAAAAGCTAATGCCATCTTTTGAGTATAGTTTGTTTTTTCTCTTGTTGTTATGAAGCTACTAAGAATTTGTTAAATTCTGGTTACAAAACCTAGCTCTCAAGTGTATGTTAGGTTGTGTTTTTCTGACTTGACTCTCAATGTGGCCAATATGGTGGTACTTAAACTTCAGCTGTGTTATGCTGTAGTTACCTTGTGAGTTGCTGTATTTCAGAAAGTTAAACGTTATATTTTCTTCCAACAGAAAATCTTTAAAGCTGGTGACACTAACCAGGATGGGCAGCTAGATTTTGAAGAATTTATGCAGTATCTTAAAGATCATGAGAAGAAAATGAAACTGGCGTTTAAGAGCCTGGACAAAAACAATGATGGTATGCTGTTATTTCATGTGTTTCAATGTTTTCCAAGTTATTTTGACTTAAATTTTCTTTAAATTGGAGACAAAAAATTGTGTGTGGGAATCCTTGCTTTCTTTGGCCTAACAGGAACACAGTTATTGTTTACTGTAGGGTGAAATAAGTCTCTTTCACTCTTTTATCTTCTAGGTTTGTTCATCTGGGTATCTTTGCTTTGTAGACAGTAAAGCCATAAGGAAGTTACTGTGTATCAGTTACAGATAAAATAACTATTAACTTACTGTATGTTTGCATCTTATTTGGGTGTAGAATTTTAATGGTCTTACCTTTGCTCTGTCCTAAGATAATAATGCTTTGCCTCTGTTTAAATTTTTTTTAAAATAATCTTTTGCTATTGTATAGATATTACAGAATGTTAGAAACACTGAATGGCTTGGGTTGGAAGGCACCTCAAGGATCATCATTCCAATCCCTCTGCCATAGGCAGAGTTGCTAACTGCTTGATCCGATACTGGATCAGGTTGCCCAGGGTGCCATCCAACCTGGCCTTGAACACCTCCAGGGATGGGGCACCCAAAACCTCTCTGGGCAGCCTGTTCCAGCACCTCATCACTCTCTCAGTGGAAAAACTTCCCCCTGACATCTAAAGGAGGGGGTTTAGATTGGTTTTAAACCATTCCCCTTGTCCTATCAGCTATGTAAGAAGTTGATTTCCCTTCTCTTTATAATCTCCCATTAAATTGGAAGGCCACAGTGAGGTCTTCCTACAGCCTTCTCTTCTCCAGGCTGAACAACCCGAGGTGCTCCAGCCCTCATGGCCACAGCTTTTCAAGTATGGTGGAGAGCAGACTGGCAACCACATTAGTCGGTTCCTTTAGGACCCTGGCATGTATGTTGTCTGACTCCACAGACTTGAGCACATGCAGTCTCAGGGTAATGTATTAAGCTCAGTGGACTCCATATTGTGTCTACTCATTATCTGTCTTTTTATGTTTCAAGGAAAAATTGAACCATCAGAAGTTGTCCAGTCCCTCAAGATACTGGGTATAAACATTTCAGAAAAACAGGCAGAAAAGATCCTGCAAAGGTCAGGAATTAATAATTTGAGCTTCTTTATGTTTTTCGTATTTCTTATAATTCAGAGAATGCAATAATTGAATGGATTTGTAACTTGGAAATTGTGTTAGTAACTTCAATAGCACATATATAGGAATTCTCACATTCCATCTGTTCTTGGGTTATAGATGGATTAGCCACTGTTTTAGCATATGGTTATGGGAAGGGAATGTTTATACCTCATTTTCATACAAATATCGTTGATAGGAACAAAGGTTGTTTTATATTTTGAAATGGAGAATTGTAGGTACACTTGGATAAGAAATGTATGGTATTGATACAGTGCGGCAGATTTACTCTTGAAGTCTCCATATATTGTTTGTAGAATGGATCACTGTGATGGCCAATATTTAAAATAGTCTATTTTCTTATCTGGTGTTGTTCTGTTTTTTTTTGGGGGGTTTTTTTTTTTAGTATTGATGCTGATGGAACAATGTCAGTGGATTGGAATGAGTGGAGAGATCATTTTATGTTTAACCCTGCTACAGACATAGAAGAAATAATCCGATATTGGAAACATTCCACTGTAAGTTAAACTTTTGTGCATCTTTTAAATTCATTTCTGCTGGGACAACTTATAGTATCGAGCATAGCAGCTTCATGGTTGTATTTTGTGCATTTAAAAGATTCTTCAGTTACCTTTGAATTGCCAGTAATTCCTAGAAAGAAATCTTTCACTTGGAGATACTCCATAGAAAGTAGTAATATTAAGCATTCTCCTCAACTTTGTTACGTTCTTATGTTCAATGCTCTTGATATGTTGAAACATACATAGAAACATTTTAACTCTTATGTTGAAGTCAATTCAGTAATTGCATTTCTGTAGTAATATTATCATTACCATAAAATCACTGCTGTCTTTGTCTATGATATGATCTTACATTCTTTTGTTATGGAATTTCATTTAAAAATGATAGGATATACAGCAACAAGCAGACAGTTTTTTAGGTTAGCACTGAATAGAGCTCTTGCCACCTCAGTGGCTGACTTTAAACAACAAATAATAAGGTAAACAAGCCAGTAACAATCCACTTTACTTTGTTTTTCTTGTACAGGGAAGGGTAATCCGTATAGTTATGGAATAATCTGTACAGTTAGGTGAAGATGGATTTCTTTGAGTGTATTGAGACCAATCATACTTTAAGGACTGGCCAGCACTTCCATAACAAAAAAGTCTGAGATGTGAAATATTTGAGCAGCTCACACTGCATGGACTAAATTCAGTTATGCTTGTCAGGAAGGAAACCAGGTCCCTGTTTGCTGAGGAAGAGTGCTTGGTGCGCTGCTTTGTGAGCAGATAGGCCTGGTCCCAGGTTGTGCAGTGAAGAATGCTTGTGCTTTAATAATATGCTTTATATAACTTTTAAATTTAAGATCTATTTTTGTTGTTATGGAATGTCCTTAATTATTCTGAAGGAAAGAGTGTAGACGTCTCCTGTGATGTTCTGGTTTGGGCACAGTTATGACCCAGTTATCACAGCAAGCAAAATCCAGCTATGAGTAACACAGCTGTTGCTTCAGATAAGAGCAGATGTGGGATGTCATATGACTGGCTGACAGCTCCTGGAACTGTTTGCTTTTTTTAAAGTTGTATATTTTTATAATTATATAATTTCATAATTTTAATTGCTGTCAGACTCTTCTGAGGAGATAGCTTACACTGGCAATTATTATGGCAGTTGTGGTCTTTGGTTGTAGATCTCTCCTAAATTTAAGAAGGAAGTTAAAGCTAGGTTTAATTATTGAAGTTGCCTTTAGGGGGTCAGTAGATATAATGTTTAAACTCTGGTTGATATGCATATAGCATCTGTAAAATCTATTGATTTTTATACTTTGAGAGTTCTGATAGATATTTTACTGACTCCATTTGTTGTTGAGTAACTGAAGACAACTTATTTGGAAATCATGAATGTGAGAAAAAACAAGAAGATTTTCACTTTAATTTCATGTTCAATACCCAGACGAGTTAAGTGTTCCCTATTTGTGGGTAATCTACATACTAATTTGTGTATAATCTGCATACTGCCATTTTTATAGTCTGAATGAGTAAGTCAGTTGTCAGCCTGCTTAACAGAGATCTCACTAGGGTGTAGTGTCTGAACTCAACATCAGCAGCAATAAAAATGGGTTTGTCAGTTAACATATTTTCTGGTCAGTACTTGTTATCATCTACTGAAACGTTCCTGATTCTTTATAGGCTTTCTTTATGCCTAGTATTAGCTTTTCATTATCTCTGTTGAAATTGTTCTGTTTTTATCATGCTTATAAACTACATGAAGAGCAAAGAATCCATTGAGTGACATGTTAAATTAATACAGACTTCAGTGATAAAGCTGTCCAATGCATAATACCGGAATGTTCTTTGATCGTATTGAATGGTAATGCAAAGATGCAACTGTTAAAGAAATGTCAAACTTGTGTAGCTGAATGAAAGTCATTAATATGTATTTCAGAGTACCTGCTAATGAGAGGAAACTTCATAGAATGGTCATTTTATAAACCAATACACAGCAGCTACAGGGAATTGAATACTCTGATATACAGCTATGAGATTATTATTTTAAGATGTTGGGAGAAGGGAGAAAAAATCCCATGTATGTGTGAATACATTAGCATGAGAGAGAAATCTCTTGTTAGTGTCCTTAAGAGATTACCAAGCTAATCCTAGAAGACTGTCTGGTGAAAGGTTAGCACTGACAGTAAGCATTTGAGCCTTAGTGCTCTCTGAAAAGAGATGATGACAGGATGTCTTTGTTTGGGTCATACTCAAGACAGAAATTTGTCGTAATTTTTAATGATGATGGTGCTGTCTTTGAAATGGTGGGTATGTGGTATATTGCTCAATATCTGGTTAGAAGTAATTAAAAATACTGTTCATTGAATAGCAATAGCAAAATGTAGTGAGTTGATTTTTTGAACTGTAAACAAGATTGTTTCATGTTGAACTAGCATCTTATTTACATATTCTTAGATGGTAGGTTAATTTGGTATTATAACTATTGGTAAAATTGAGGGAGTGGAGTAAGATAGTTATCTGCAGCCCTTTGTTTTGAATTCTAATAGGTGCTGGATATTGGAGATAGTTTGACTGTTCCAGATGAGTTCACAGAGGAAGAGAAAAAGAGTGGACAGTGGTGGAGGCAGCTCTTAGCAGGAGGAGTGGCTGGTGCTGTTTCTCGAACAGGTACAGCGCCTCTAGATCGTCTAAAAGTAATGATGCAGGTAGGTGCAATGTGTAAGGACTTCTCCATTTCCATTACATCATTTCAGTTTTAGAGACCTATTACAAAAAGCTGATGGCCAAAATAGAGTATATAAATTCTGGAGATCTAGTTGTATTTTAATGGGTTCTATATTTTGTGCCTGTTAGTGTTTTCCATTGATATCAGCAAAAATGTAAACCAAATGTTATACTACTTGTGCAATTAAAATAAAAGTTTCAATGGTGAATTTGTTTTTGTTCTTTTTTTTTTTTGCTAGTTGATGTATTCATGCCGTGACTGGCTGCTTAGATGATGAGTTTTACAGGCTTATCAGAGCACTGTCCCTTACTCTGTTTTTTTTCTTTTTAGGTTCATGGTTCAAAATCAAACAAGATGAATATTGCCAGTGGTTTTAAGCAAATGTTGAAAGAAGGTGGTGTTCGATCACTCTGGAGGGGAAATGGTGTAAATGTTGTCAAAATAGCTCCTGAGACAGCTATTAAGTTCTGGGCTTATGAGCAGGTAGGGTGCTAAATCAGAAATGGAAGTAGTAGTGTATAAAATATTGTATCATTCTTACTGTTTATTATGTACACTGTTTTGTATAGGAGTTGTTGTCATGGTTGGGGATTTTGTAGTAGAAATGTAGAGTAACTCAGGTTTAAAATAGCCTATGTTTTCTGCTAGTTAAAATCTTGTTTTCCTGATTTGGCCATTGACTTATAAGCAGTGTAGATTAAATCTGTCATAAATTTTAGGCTGTCCTTCAGTTTTCATAACTTCATAGGATACAATGTACTGCATTAATCTCATTTTTAGCTTCAAAGTGAGAACAGCCAAAACCTCAGCATGTTACACTAGCTGGATTTGGATAGGATTCTTTTTAAGTCAAATATCACTGTGCTGCATAAGATGCCCTCACCCTGGATTTCAGAGTTATATTTACCTCAAATCAGCTTTACACATCATGTTAAGGCCTAATCCTCCTTTAGAAAATGAACTACAGTTCTGATGTAGTTAACTGATCATTGTTTTTTTTCTTTTTGCCTAAGCAAAGACTGTATTAGTGTATTGCATGTTTTTGTACAACAGTGAAATAAAAGTAACGAAAGTCAAATTTTGTGGTATTGCAAGACTCAGTGGCAAATGTAGATTCTGTAGAGAAAATGTGAGCATTCTGTTCCTTCCTCTTGCCCAGCCTTTTGGGAGCAGACATTGGGTGCATTCCTGCATGATAGTGTTTGTCCTGAATGATACTGTATGTACAGCTCTGGTGCCCATATGTGCTGAGCTTTTGTTCTCCAACTGAAGATCTTGATCTGCGTGGGAGTCAGAGCCCTCTATCTGGGCAGCACATTGTAGGCTGTTTGTGGAGTACTGGACAGTGGTGCGAGTGACTGGTGCTTTTAACGTACAGGATCTTTGCATGTTAGAATAGTTACTGCTTTTGCGAATCACTGATGATGGAGTGAGGGTGGTGTTAACTTTGGGTTTGTAAATGCAACTATTAATGTGTGGAAAAAATAAGTGAAGCTTGAAAAGACACTTTCTATTGTACTCCTAACTCTAGTGGAACTCTTGCATCTTCTAAAAAGCATGTGATGTTTTATGTGCTTTATCTTCACAGTATAAGAAGATACTCACTAAGGATGATGGAAATTTAGGCACCATTGAAAGATTTGTATCGGGTTCTCTAGCAGGGGCAACAGCACAAACTTCTATTTATCCCATGGAGGTTAGTAGCAGAGAATTTGCTTCCGTTAGAATCTGTCAAATGTCTGGTTGGGCATTTTTGCACTTGAAAGTACTGCAGGAATTCCTGTACATACACTCTTATCCTATGTTGTCATTTATACTTTTAACTTCCTTTCAGAATTTCAGCACTGGATACGTTAGAATAGATACTGTTCCAGTTGATTGCTGTCTTTTTTCTGTTTGCATAGCTGTCCTTTTAAAGTATCTTTTGCTTCTTAAAAGATGCTGGGAATTCAGGTGTTGATATCACTTCTGTGTGTGTGCACACCAGAAATCTGGGTTATTGTATTGTATGACTGCATTTTGAGTGAATGTCCTTTTTGAAATATGCTATTAAATGTGTCTCCAAAATGTAGTTTGGGAAAAGAAATCCTATAATGCATTTAACATTAAGTACATATTCAGACTGGTTTCTGAATAAGGCCTAAACCTTTCCCACTGTGTACATAAGCAAGGAATGATCTTGTCTGAAACAAAGCCGATGAAGTTCTGTTATGATAGGGAGCCAGGTCAGATGAGGAGCTGGATGTGGAGGAAGAATAAAACAACTACAGCAGAGGCTTGATGGATTAACTGGTCTTTCCTCTGTGGGACGTATTTATGTATTATTTTTTTTGTACTAAATTGTAAGCTACATATAAAAGTGTTTGTGGTGTTCTGCGTTCATGATAAAATCTGAAGAAACTTACCCCTAGCCAGCCTTTAACAGTAGTCATCATAAAGAAGACTTGTACTTCAAAGCAGTTCCAGAAAATGGAATAAGCAGATAAATATTATGTTTTCCTGTATTTATAAACAACAGTAATAAATACTTATGTAATTAAGACTACTGATTCTCCCCTTCAGGTTTTAAAGACCAGGTTGGCTGTGGGTAAAACAGGGCAATATTCTGGGATGTTTGACTGTGCTAAGAAGATCTTGAAAAGAGAAGGTGCAAAGGCCTTCTACAAAGGCTATATTCCTAACATTTTGGGTATAATTCCTTATGCTGGGATTGACCTTGCTGTTTATGAGGTGAGTTCAGATCGCTGACTGTGTTCATGTAATGTCTACCAGTTAATTTATGAGCAGAGTAACAGTTACTCAGTTACTCAGATCTGTGTTATTCAGGTTTGATACATCTGTAATGTTACAGTTACCCTGGATAAATGGGAATTGCCACTGAGCTCACTAGACTTGCAGTTCTGTCATTTCTTGCTCTCATTGGAGGAATCCTGTACAGACTGGTCATTATGTGCAGCACTTTCATCTAGCATGCAGAGCTCTTTTCTTCCATTCTATCAAACAAGAAGTGTACTTGTAAGGAGAAAGTGTATCAGATTTAGGTAGCACAACACTCTTGTGTAACTAAATGACACCATTGGCTAGGAACATAACCTTTATATAGCAAACCTGAGCCTTAAAAACTTGATTAGTGTTCATATTAAGTTACCTGTCCTGCAGCTATGCTCATTTTTTGCTATTTTTGATTTGTAGTTGAATTATAGTAACTTGAACTCCTTATATACATAAGGATTTTGCATGTCAACAGAATTCTTTGTAGCCGACATGTTGCTCTTGTGATGAGTTTGAAATGCTGCACTGTTTCCTTTAAAGGATTGGCACCTCTTAGACTCAGCACTAATTAAAATGGTCTACCTTCACTTACTGAGTGTTGCTTCAAAATATGTCAAGTAACTAATATGCATGGACTAATTTTATTCTAGTCTAGAATATTCTAGTCTAGAGAAGTCTTGTTGTGGTACAGTAGTAATTAGAGTCAGCAGAATTTCTTGAGCAGTGCTTTCCAAGTATGGGAGTTCTGTCCTACAGTTTGCATCTCTACTTTTGCATGGAATGACATCCCTCATGGTATGAGGCTTTTTTTGTGCCTGATGACATGCTGGGTCATTCCTTTCCAAGTATTAACTAGAGCATGGGCACTACTGCCTGGTGCTGTGTCTTGGTATTTAAGGATTCTTTTTCTTGGCTCTGACTGCTGTAGTCTGTAGTCCTTTACCACATGCAAAGGTTTTCATGTGTAGCCTTTACTCCAGTCATACATCTGTGCTTTTAGTAAACTTGATGCTTTTCCAGGATGGAACCCATAACAGATCTTAAGAGTAAACATTTTTACTTTTTCAAATGCAGTTATCTTGTATTATTTTTCTTTTATCTTGACAGCTCTTAAAGAGTACATGGCTAGAACACTATGCATCAAGCTCTGCTAACCCAGGGGTTTTTGTGTTGTTGGGATGTGGTACTGTTTCCAGCACATGTGGGCAGTTAGCCAGTTATCCTCTTGCTCTTGTCAGGACACGCATGCAGGCTCAAGGTGAGTCCCATTGTTCTGAAAATGTTTCTGTGTGTTCTCATTGAAATTAGGTTATTTGTGACATTTGTAGCAGGGATATGGGCATGAAGGATAAAAAAAAAGGAGAAAAAGCTTGAATTGAGAGTCTGTCTGATACGTAGGTGAGTAATGTATTTTAGTGGGGTTTAGGCACGTGGATCTCTCTGGAATGTCTGGGGATTAAAGAGATTTGCTGTGAATACATAAATTTTAATCGTTGGCCCTAAAAAAGATAAGCTAGCTACTCTGTTTAATACTTGCTGAAGAATTGTGGTATTACTGGAACTGTTGAATAACGCTGTTGTCTTATTTTAGCCTCGGTGGAAGGAGCTCCACAGCTAAACATGGTCGGCCTCTTTCAAAGAATTATTGCTACAGAAGGAATCCAAGGACTTTATAGGGGCATAGCCCCTAATTTTATGAAAGTTCTTCCAGCTGTCAGTATCAGTTACGTTGTGTATGAAAAAATGAAGCAGAATTTAGGAATAGCTTGAAGTAGAAAGGAGAGGTATTTCTATTTTGGTTGGAATTACCAGAACAAAAATGATTTCTTCAGTAATCTGTTCTTACAATTAGAGACTGTGGAGATATGCTGCGACTTCTGTTTTTTATTCTCCAGTGGGAGGAAACTTTCTTAATTTCTAACTCACCATTTATAAACAGATACCTATGTTGCACTTTAATGTCACTAAATCGAGGAAAAAAAACCTGTATATTTAAATCAACTATATGCCTACATATTCATAATCATGCATATTTTATTCTTTTGTCTTTGCTAACTGAACTTGTCTCACATGAAACCAAAGGTAGAAGTTCATACTGCCTTGATACTGAATTGAAGAAAGTGACTTTGTTTTGTCATGCTGCCTGTCCTCAAGCCGTTCGCAGAAAATATTTTGCACTTCTGGAAGTAAGCACTTAATATCATTTTTGAAGGCAGTCTAAGCTCTGAACATTGTTACTTTAGATACAGGAAGGGATAGCATAACACATTAAATGTAGCCCACCACCTTTATTTTCAAGCTAACCTTGAAATGTTTTTTTCTATTATGAATATGAACCTAAGAAACTACTGTTCCATGGTATCTAGAATACCTCAATTGATTTATATCATGTTTTTTGTAATGCAATCAATGATTTTGGTATCTTGCTTCTTTGGACCTGCTTTTGCATTTGTAAATGCTAGCATGACAAGCTCTCAATTGCAGTTAGATGTTTTATAGAATCAGAGTATACAGAAACAGAAAAAGCCTACTGGGTTACTGGATCCAGTCCTACAAGTGTAAGTTACTGAAAATGAGGTGAAGGATCCAGTATTAAGCTAATAATGAATTAGCTGTTGGCTGTGTTAGAAGAAACTGATTTAGACAAGAACTCAAGCTCATCATAGCTGCCTTGAAGAGCAAAAGGCTTGTTCATAATTTCTTCCCTTGCTCTCAAAGGGCTACAGTCCCCATGTGCTTTTAGCAAATAAGGGATTGTGTTGTTAAGTAAAGTTTTCAAAGACTTGTCATGAAGGACGCATCCACTTTCCCTCACAGTTTTCTGTGTGCTGTGTATGAAATTTGGGTCATCAAATATTGAAGCATTTTATCTGTGTGACCAAATGGAACCACGACTCTCTAATGTCCATCAGGTTCATGTTAACAAAGCAAGTGAAACACACACAGGGAACTTGTAAGTACTTGAGAAACAGTTCCTCATTTAAAGAAGAAAACCAGAGCAGCACTTCCTCCACATGGAAAATAGGTATCTCCATGTATAAGCCACTTCCTTTATTTCTTGGAGGGGCGTGGAGCTGGGGCTGGTGGTATTTGTCTTTTTTCAGTGGCCTTCAGTCCCAGATATTGAGATACTACTGCTGAACTCCATTGTTATGCTTTTTCTGCAGTCTATATGATGTCTTAATTCTTTTTTTACAGTAATCCCAAATTTACAGACATAATCTTTATTCTCAACTTGACCTTCAAAAAACACTTCTTTGACCACTTCCTGAAATTGCATTACTGCAGGAAGAACTTAGTTCCTATGCTAAGTTCCTGTAAGGCCTTTGAGGATCTCTATGTGTATGCATGAAGCCAAACACAGACAGCTGCCCCATGCATATGTGTGTGTACGTACAAAATCAAGCACATCAACAAGTGCCCTTTGTTCCTTGTATGGAAGACTGGGCCATGTTCTTCAGTCAGCAGGTCAGAGGTATGTCTGTGTTCAGTGCTTCCATGGTTGTTTTTTATTTCATAAACTGATACATGACTTCCTAAGATTTGTATTATAAAATGTTTTATCAGATTTTAGAAAACGACAGCTGTGGCTGTGTCTTTTGGCCTTCAATTTATGGAAACTTGGACTTTGCACTTTTCTAAAAACAGAAAGTCATTCTATCCAAATCATCTGTGTGTACAAAGCCTTTCCAATCTGAATGTTTCTTGGTTTTGCCAACATGTTTGTATCTTGTGGGATTCTTGAGATTGGTGTTGTTGCCTGATCATGTTGTCTGTGACCAATGAGCCACTTAGTGTGTGATGACTTCAGAAATGTCTGTCTTCCAGACTTGGTCCTTATTTTTGTGTGCAAGTGCCATTATGAATATTGAAAATTATGCTGGTGATGTTTTCAAACATTGAAAAGATGGAGTCATCTTCCAATTTCATTTTTCATTATGTGCCTCTGTGATGACTGTTCATTTGTATATTCTTTGTCTCTTAAGAAATGAATGCTTATCTTTTTAGCTATATAAAACTATGAGTTTATAATAAACATGTGTTTCTTTATCTGGTTCAAGTGTGCTGATCTTTTTTGTGTCCGGTTGACAGGTGATAGATCTTTATTGCATTATAGGTGTACAACTTGCTGTAAAAGAAATAAACAATTTATCTAATGGTGTTTTTAAGATTAGCCTATACTTCATTTTTGTTTCATATTTGGTAATGTTGTTTGAGATCTTTTATAGTTGATTATCATTCTTTAAATAAAAAAAACAAAACACACAACCTTCTCATTCCATAATGGAAGATCAAATAATGATCAGTATTCTTTGCTTGTTCACTGGGCAGTGTAATAACATGATTGCACCTGCATGACTGAATTCTTAATCATCAGGGAAATATTTTTGCTTGTGTTCTTGATGTTTATCTTCTTTTGATGTTTATCTTCTAAGTGAAAGGATCAATATGAAGCCTTTTCAAGGTAATTGCCTTAATTAACTCTATGTACGTAGCATGTTTATCCTCCTAGAAGCATGCTTGGTAGACAGCTTTGACAGCCCCCTGAGTTTCTCACACTAATATTTCCAATAGTTAAAACTGTGAACAAAACCTTTGGGAGGCTTGTCTTGTCTCTGACTAATGTCAGTCTCTGATGTCTTGAGGAGAAAAAACAAAGGAAAAAAAAAAAGGTTTAGAAGTTGCATTTCAAATAGTGGAAGTGGTACATGCTCTGTAAGCTCTTCCTAAATTTAAAACAAAAAAGCAAAAGATATTTGGTTCTACCTGAGACAAGAATGCTTTTAACAGAGTGGCAATTGTCTGCAAATGCTAGGCTGTCCTTGATATGGCTCATAATAATCAAGCACTGATCTCAGTGCCTGAGTTGTGTGGTCCTTTCCATCCTCACAGGAAGAAAATGAGTCTCACTGTAACATGGGTGTTAACAATGTTACTCCCAAATTAACCTACTGAGAAACTGATTTCTATGGTCTTGGATGTCTCTTTGCACAGGAGCTGTTTCATGGGTAGTATATTTATTTCAGACTTTTCATACCTGCAATGCATATATTTCTCAGTGCACAGCTTGTAACCATAATTTCTAACTGCTTGCAACTGCAGGCATTTTATGCTGAAAGAGCACTGAGGCAACAAGAGTAGTCAGCTATGGATTTACTACCAGTGTAGGATAGCACGCTTCTTGCCTTTGGGAAACATTTTGATCATCATCCTGAAGTTTGTTGTATGTTGGTCAGGGAAAACGGAATGCTAAGCAGCTGTCAAAACCATTTCATCCAACTTGTTCTTTTAGCTTTCAGTCTTCTACTGAGATGTTGTCATAACCACTAGTGAAATAAAGCAGTTCAGAGGTGTGTGCTGAGTTGGTAGATGAGTGGTGGCAGATTTGCAGATTGCTTTCTCCCTTGTCTTAAAATGTTTAGTCTGAAGCATTCTAAGTAGTACCATCCTTGTTGTGCCTCTGTGTTTCAAGACAGAGGAATGCAGAGATGGTTCCCTGTATATCATATTAAAAAAAAAACTGCTTATAATTTGGTACTACCTCTTCAGTTGAAGAAACAAGCATGAAGAGGGTGTAAATCAGGCAGAGTCACTGCTAACTTAATAAGTTCATAGGCAAAGAAAAGCCTTCCTTGTTTTTGCTTTGAGGTGTATGTCAGGCATCAGTGCTACTCAGTAAGATGAAAACTGGAAAGTGCTGTAGAAGTGGCTTGGAATGTAGGGCTGCCACTTCTCTTTTTCCTCCTACAGTTAACGATTGGACACAATGCATCTGCTCCAGAAGCTGTAGTAGTGGCATCCTTCAGCGTTGCACCAAGCCAAGCCCTAGCTGCTCTGCTTGCCTGGTACTGGAAATGCTGAGGATGCTGAATGCTGAACTCAGCTGGGTTGTTTTCTGCAAAAGAATAGTGGGTGCTGCATCACTAGTTGGGTGGGGCTGCTGTGCAGCTGCTTCACTGCCAAGTCAGCCTTCTGAGGCCCAGCTAGAGATAACTGCTGTTGTGTGCTCTGTTGTTTCAAATATCAGAGCTGGCTGTGTTTGCTTGCAGTGTGTATTGGTATGCTTTCAGTCCATTGCAATATCTGAAGGTAGAGGGCTATGGTAAGGAGCAGATCACAATATGTGATGTTGCTGTGTGTGAATTACTGAAATACAAAAGGATGCCTCAACCTGCAAGCTGTTTGTTGTGTAAGAAGGTGTAGTTTTGAATGCTTACCTCTGTTATCTGAGTGGTCTTGGGAATGGCTTTTGAGGCTTAAGTTAAAAAAAGAAAAAAAAAGTAAACTATTTTGTGGAGAATGTAATTGGATGAGGGCTGTGGGTATTCAACACAGTGGCTTTAGTACATTAGCAGCCCTGCTTTATGAATTGTTTCTTTATTTAAAGCAAGTCTGAAAACTGAAAAATTGCTTTGTAGTTTGGCAATATTTGTGTTCCATAAACTAAATAATTGTGTGAGTTTTGTATCTCTGAGGTCTTAGGCTGTTTTGTGAAATAGCAGTGGTATAGTGTGTATAGTGTATGTATTTAAATCTACATAGTATCCATATACACATGTATCCATATACACGTATTGAAGGATGTTTTCTTGTATGAAGCTTTTCCTTGTCTGTATGAAGTTGGTGCCTCTCTGTTGTGCAGTAACTGGAGTAGCTCCCAGAACAGCCATTTAATTGACAGCTTTTAAAGCAGCAAAGCTGTCCCTGCAGATATTTCCTCTGCTCGCTGACAGTATGAGGGTGAAGTAGCCATTAGGTTCTCTTAAATAATGTTGGTAGCACACAAACTAAAATGCAGACTGTTTTGTGCCCTGTAGACGCACGTAAAGCAGAATGTCTAGTATTCCTTGGAAATAGGGTGAGGCAAAAACATTTGAAAGGGGGAAGTACAGTAGATGAACTTCTAAATGGAAGACTTGTTGTCTTACACTTAGCATTTTGCTAACATTTGACCCATGGTTGAACTCCTACTTGAGCACTTGCATGGAAGCACTCATTATAAAGTAAATGCGGGATGTTTTCAATCATTAATAATTGGTTCATGTATGAACTGGTCTCTTTGGTGAGCCTCAGCAGTCCCCTCTGATGTGTGTGGAGGAAATGCATGACTTCACATTGAATTCGAGCAGTGCCATCTACCGTTGTATTTTAATACTGATTTGAGAGGGGGAAAAGTTGTGTAGATGAAGCACCTGAGTTAATTCCTTGGAGTTATCTTTGCAACAAAGGAAAAACAGTTGGTGATGATGAAGCACAAACCCATTTGAGCCCTATTTTTAGTTGTGATTGTGGCATTGTGAATTAACTTAGTGCTTGAGTGCAGTGCACTTCAGTGTGAATTACAGAAAACAAGAATCATCATCTCTGCTTTAAGGTAAGGATAAAATCCATAGCTCATATCAATTCCTGTGTCTATCTTTTAATGAAAATAATTTGAAACAGAAAATAGTCCTTCCCCCCCCTCCTTCTCTCAAAATGCTTTTTAAATGTAAAAGTCCCAGTGAGTTCTGGTGTGTAGAAAGCTTCTTCACCAATGTATGGCTGAATAACAATTGGTACAACATTACCTGATCAAATTGCTGAGTACTACATCTAAATATTTCTTGATGCTGGGATCAAGCTGGATCAAGGTCTGCACTGAGGGTTATGTTAGCTCTTCACAACATCAAAACACTATAACTGAGGGCAAGTAGAAGACTTCTTGCCACATGTAAAACTTGTAACAGCACCATGGTGCAGTCACTGATTTGTTTTATGGACATATTGCTTGAAAATGTATAGCATCTCTGGAGGAGAAGATCCTCTCTTTTGTCTCCATCTTTGGACTTTTTAGCAAATACTCTTCTCTTTACAGCCTAGCTATGTGTTTGACACAACTCATTACCTCTGTCTGCCACTCCCATCCTAGTCTAATACTCTAATCATATTTAATTGTAGGAATTAAATGTATGCCTTTCCTGCTGTGGAGCCAATCAGCATACTGGAGCATATGGCAGAAGTCTGATTATAATATGTTTTTTCTCCCTGTTGAGCAGGCTGCATCCTGGAGGCCAAATTATGTATCTAAATAAACCCTGTGAGATCCCCTGCAGTGCTGGAAGCCCACGTTATGTTAGTGATGCTCTGAAGGAAGTCTTGCGTGTTCAGCCAGTGGCAGCTGGCTGCTTTGCACAAACCACATTTCACTCAGAGCCTCATGTTTTGTATTCATCTGTGCTTAGCACCTTGATTTCTGAGTTCAGGCCTTGGACTACTTCTCTGTTCTTTCACCTTCATCTTTTGTGAAGGTAAGTGTATGCTTGAGTAAAAACCAATGGTTTCAACTGAAGAAAAAAAAAAGCAATAGTGACTATGTTGCAAGTTGCCATTCAGTGTCATTTCCTTCTTGATTTACTGTGGGAGAGAATGAGATCTGCTTGGTGGCTATCAAGTCCCTAGGCTAAAAATCATTTTGCTGTATTTCATATATTGGGATTTTTCTCTGATAAAAATCTGTAATCACTTGAATCTTCTCTTTTGCACCTGGAAGAACAAGTGGTTATAGCAGCTTCTGTTCATCTTCCTCTCTCAGCTGCTGGGGTAACTCTCAGCAGGTGTATTTTATCCCTTTTTGCCTCTTGAGAAGGAAACCCAGGCGGTTTTACAGTTTAGAGGTTTTCCTACATTCCTCATCTCTCATGCTGACCATATCTAACCTAAATCTCCCCTCTTGTAGTTGAAGTTATTCCTTGTTTTGTCACTACTAGAGACAATCATTCACATTTGGTTGATTGCTGATAAGGTTTCTACTGGCAGCTCCAAGGTTGTTTGCAGTACAGAGGGAAGAGCTGTGCTCTGGGGAAAGTGTTCCTTTCCCAAGAGTGTAGCTGCTTATTTTTCCCTAATAGGGCAGAGCTTGCAAAGACTTCACTCGGGAAGAAATTGCAACTTCTGACCATGTGATGAAGAAAGGTATCAAGTTGTGACTCCTCCATCATCGCAGTGAGCTACTTGTGTTATGAGCAAGATGTTAGGAAACAGGAGAAATCAGTCAGCTTGTGCTGGGGTGGTCAGAAAATGGGGTACCCCCAAACTTCTGTTTGCCCACACAAAAATCTGCTGCTTCTGAGGGTGGGTGGCAGTAATGGGTCCCCTGACTGTACCCCAGCCCCAGAAGTATCTGCAGTAATAAATGTGGGGCAGTGTGCATATCGGATACATCTGACTCATAAATATTTCATTTGCTTTTACCAGTCAGCCCGGCTTTGGCAGAAGATTGTCTCCTGTGTGCCACAGGAAGAGATGTGAGTGCAGTGTTGCATTTCTCTACAGGGAATTGGAGCCAGAGCAGGAGCGCTTCTGCACTGTTCCTGGGCACTGATGTCCCCTTGAAGTTACTTTAACTCAGACATCAAATACTGCTCACTAGTCCCATAAGGAGTATCTGGTTTTAGTTCGTAGTTTCTCTGGACTTCCGTATTTTCTCTAGCCTAGGGGGAAAGGGATAAAGAGGAAGATTTGCTTGGAATTCTCATCTGTTCCTGCAGACAGGAAGGTAGTTTTAATATGTTTAACATCCGTGCATCACTGTGAGGCCTTTGATGAACAGTAATCTGATGGCACTCATCATTTCCATAGTGTGACACCGTGGCAGGAAGCTGTGATCCTGCGGGCAGCCTGACAGGCAGATTTCCATCTCAGCCCTGCTTCTGCTCTTCTGTGCGTCTCCTCCCAGCCTTTGCTCCTGCTCTGTTCCTGCGTGGCTGGGTTTGGCTGTGGGGCTGTGCTGCTGTGGTGTGCGCAGCCTGGTCTTGTGCTGCTGTGCACCTCCCGTTCTGATAAAAGGAAATCACAGCCTCGGCGGTACTTGTTCGAGTCACACGGCTTTGTTTGTGGAGCTGTCTGCTCCTTCAGTGTGCGAGGTGAATAATACTGCAGTTCACAAACTCTGATGTTAACCACAAAAGTGATTGTGTTCCAGAGCAGGCTGGGGTACATTTAAAGGAATGTTAAGCCTTCCACCTGTGGCGAGGAGTGTGGCTTCTTGCTGGATTATGTGCTCTGGTCATTCCGCCAGTTCAGTAGACGGGGATGTCTCCATCTCTTCTGTGGCAATCTCTGTGCAAGTGAGAGCTGTGTACAGCGCTGGAGGAGAAGGTTCAGAACTCGCCCTTTTGCTGCTGAATGGCAAGGGACGCAGAAAGCTGCTGCAACCGTACAGCTGGAGTGTCTCAGCACCGGGGCTTCTGCCTTTCTTCCTCCATCGCGCTCTGAGAACGCCCTTGGAACCGCGGGTCGCTCGACGCTGTGCCGGCAGTTCCCGCGCCGTCCGCCAGAGGGCGCCACGCAGCCCCGTCAGGTTGGGGCGGGGGCGCTCAGGCGCGCGCTGCGGGGGGCCGTGCCCGACGCCCACGGGCAGCGGAAAGTAAGGGAAGGATTCAAAGCGTTCCTGGTCTGGGGGAGAGCTGTGGTAGTAAAGCTCTCCCAGCTGCAGGCGGCGCCGAAACCCGCGGCCGTTGCTCTGTAAGGGGCGGTGGGATCGAAGCGAGAGCCCGAGAATAGAATAAATCCAGTCTCTAGCAATGCGTTTCATACACCGTCTTTCGCTGCTGAGAGTCGCTTAGCAGTGAGATGAGCACGGACAGAGTACGAGCCCTGTCCTAGTCCTTCAGCAGCAGAACTCTGCCTGCGCTCCGGTTCTCTGCAGCCCCCTGGCAACGCTCGGCCCCTCCACAGCTCGAAGAAGGCATTCAGTGAACGGCTGGGGGCTGCATTGGCGCTCGCTGCTGTTCCAAACACGTACATTGCTTCTGAGTAATTCCTGATGTTCGTGTTTACCGCTGCTGTAAGATATAACACGGCATCTAAGATACCAAACAGGAGATGTTCTGGAGAGTTCCCGGGTGCCAGAAGTTGACTTCCATGTAGTTTGCTCTGTGTAGAGATACCTGGGCTGGAGTTGGTTATGCAAGCGGTGTGGTGATGAGCCAGCGGGGCACCTCCATCCCCAGGAGCTCAGTGGAACTATTTGCAGCTTGTAGTTACATGCTTTTCCCTTAATTTCCAAGTATATCCTATTAGCACGTGGATTATAAGCGCTCAGGATTTACAACAACACAACTGCTGAATGTGGGACTTACATAAAAAGTGACTAAAACTGAAGGAAGATGAAGAAGGAAGAGCTGAAACGAAGTCCTTCCCTAAGGACAGAGCTGCTGAGCCTGCAGGCTTGGTGTGATGAAGATGCTCACAGCAGCAGCAGTGTGTGCGTGTGCGTGTGCGTGTGCTCTGTGTAGAACGGGTGATGTTCAGGAAAGAAGAGGCGTAAAAAACAAGAGCGGATGAGAAGGAGTGAAAAGGAGTTTAGTGCAGCAGGTAAAAGAGAGGTGAACTGCTGCTGGCTCTGATTTTATGTTGGGAAAACAAACAACAACAAGAAAAATAAAAGAAACACCTTTGCACATGGTAGCTCCGTGAGTATTGCCAGATCACGACCTCTGCAACAGCTCTGAGATCATTTCGGTTGAAGATGCTGAATAACAAAAGGCAGCAGGCTGTTACGGATGTTAATGGCACCTTGCTGATACTTAAGAAATCAGAATGTGAATAGAAACCTGTAATTTGGTGCTTAATAGCTTTATTTAATATGAACTGCCGCTGAAACTGCATGGCAAAACAAAGATAATGGTGATCGATACGTTGCTGATAAAAATCTCTACGACAGACTGGAGTGACATCTTTTGTCGTGTTGTTATAGCAGCACATGAGCTATGCAGTGCCAGAGGGAGGGAGAAAAAGCGACGATGTAAGGAGAAATAATTATAAGAATTATATCTCTAATGTATGTTCATGAAATTATATACGTATCTTTCTCTCTGAGACTTGATATATTTCCAGCTCTAGATTCAGGTGAACCGCCTGATTTTTTTTTATTATTATTTTTTGATTTAGGATATGTACAGGAAGTCTGAGTTTAATTACAGATTTATAATTCAAGGTTGCCTGAGTATTTGTTTAGAGTAATATTTTAACTTTAATGTCAAGATGGGAGAAATTTATCTACTCCTTGTTTAGGTAGCTGCCGTTTTTAGCTTGATACCAAATAAGGTGGGGCTTGAGGACTATGAGTTGAAACCTTCCTGATGCCTTTGTCAGCTTCTGTGGAATTCAAATCGCTCAAAACAATCGTTTGTAACCCGTAGTAAATATTTTAAAAAACGTGGCAATGTGATGTCTCCTTCTATGTTGCCTTTGGAGGCAGCTTTCCAGGTGAGCACTGTCACAAAGGGCCTGCACACGGGTTGGCTTTCTGTCAAAGTCAGTGTTATCGCTGGTAAGTAATCAAAGGAACGTGCACTGGCACAGCTTTTGTTTCGTTGGGGCCATGTAAATCACCTCCCTTAGCCAGGCACAGATTGCAGTGCCGCTGGTATCTTGGGATAATCTATCAGAATTAAATGACCTAGACATTCAAAACTTGCAGTAATTGTTTGATGTGGACAGTTTATCTGATAGCAGCTGCCCGGAGGTAGGCTTATAAGAAACATGTACTAATGACGCTGCTATCTCCCTTCTTGAAAGTGACCTTAACTATGAAGGTGAAGCAGAAGTGATTCTGGATTTGCTTCCTTTGGATGTTTGCCACATTCCTCCCCCGGGCAATGCAGAATAATGACATTTGAAAAGCTGTCTCTGTGTCTTAACGAGGTACATGTGGAGATAAAGGTACTGCACATCTGATGAAAATTTTGCTTGAAGAGAACTAAAACTATACTAAATAATTCTATACAAAAAACCAAAATGTTAAACTATGACACTTCTCATCTACCCCAAGCCGTGAAACTTTCCAATGGCATTTAAACTACAGCACAACACTGAGCTACGTGCTGTCCTTACAGCAGGCAGGCAGTTCAGTGGATGGAGAAGTTAGGTAACTTTGCAGAAGTCACAAGAGAAGTCAGTGACCACCAGGAATAGTAGCTGTGCATGCTGACAGCCAAGTCTCTGCGAGCCACAAGACCATCCTTCCTCCTGTACTCACAGAGGAATCAGCAAGAAGAGGAAGGACTTGCTGTGGTCTCAGAGGGGCCATTCTGGTCATCCCAGTGTTATCAGCAGAAGCACAGGAGCACCCTCCATTTACATAGGGAGCAGCAGAGTGACTCTTGCTTTAAGTACTTTTAACTTGGCTGCTCTCAAACTGTTCTCAGATATGGGGTCAATTTTTTCCTTAGTATGAAGGAAGGTCAAAGATGAATCCACTCTGGCTCATCTTTGGAGAGATGTTGATGGAGCTGCTGAGTTAAACAAGCAAAAAACAGAACACAACCATCCCGTTTAATGCTCATCCATCCTGCTTTTGGGCAAAAGAAGAGCTGATAGGGCTAATGAGGAGCAAGGATCTGCAGTACCACTTTTAAATCTGTCACTGCGGTAAGACTTGAAAAACATCACTACCTGATTTATTAGTGATTCTCAAATGCACTCATTTTTTCCATGGTTAACACCACTTCCCAGTTCTCATCAGTCATCTGTCAAGGTTCTCCTCTTCCCCACTCTCCCTTCAGTTTGCACCATTAGTAATTCTAGCAGCAACCGACAACATAAGTCATAACACCATGTAAGCAAGATGGGAAATGATGCTTAACACTTAACAGACGTTGTTCAGGTGTCAGTCGGGCCCCTGCAAGCCTGGATAATTTTTACTGGATGCAGCTGAAAAAATGGGGCACAAAGGGACAAGGCAAGGAGCAGAGTTATGGGACAAATTCTGTCCCCTAACATGGAGTAGGATCACACAGTTAACAGAGGACTGTGAGGGCACAGAGGGCTTTCACTCCAGTGGCTTGGAGTTGTCATCTTGAAATTGGGAAGGAAGCAGAAGGTAGGTAAGTGCAAGTGAAACTGAAAGTTGAAGAGACTGAAAGAGAAAAGCATCTGTGGAATGAGAGTGGGTGAGCATAAAGAAAGTGCTGAGTTCAACTCGCTCCAGTAGAAATGTAGCTTATGTAGCAGCTGGTGAGAGCCAAAGACATTTGGGTTCCCAAATGCATCAGCAACTCCAGCTGGCACTGCCAGCTCAGCTGCAGGAGCCTTAGAGGCCTTTTCAGAAAGAAGCGGAGCACTGAGGCACAGCTGCCTGAGCTCGGCCACGGCTTTATTCGAGTGAGGGAGAACAGAGCCTGGGATGTACTTAAGTATGGATTGCCAGAGTTCTGTGCCTCTGAGTCTGGCTGAAATGAGTGCTTGGTACTATTAGTTTCTCATTTCTCTTAATTCTCCAGGGTTTCAATGATGAGTTTTCAGTGTCTTAATATATTATTTGTTTTATACTGCAGTATAGCATTAAATCACATTCATATTCACGTATCCTCCCCTCTGGTAGCTTTTCTTCCGTTAACATTGCTCTGATTAGCTGTGAAAGACAGAGCAGATAGACTTGAAATAGGTTCCTAAGGCCCAGCCACTCTGATGTTTATCCTCTTATGGTGTGGCACAGCTGGGAATGGCAATTTGCTCTTGTAAAGGGTTGACCAAGGATCAGCTGCAGTATTAAAAGATTAGTACCCAGTTAATTTCCAGTGAGCTGTTCTGTAATAAACTCAGCATATTGATGTGGATTTTCGACATATGAGTAACTTTCTCATTTACAGAACATTGTATTTGAAGTCTAGCTTAAAAGAAAAAATAAATCCCATTATTTAGATTATTGTATACTGTGCCATTAACGAGCACATGGGTTTTAAACTTACATGTAAGACTATATATTTTTTGGCATCCAGACAATAGTGCAAACAGGTTCCTAATTGGGAGGTTGTAGTGCTGCCAACCGGAACAAACGAGAAGTACGTGGACTCAGTAATCAGAAAAACAACCATTTAATTTGTTTTCTAAGATTGTTAAAATGATTCAGTCTTACTGATTAATGAACTCGGTACCTACATAATAGAATCCAATTTTATATTTATCTAGCGGTGCTGCTGTAAACAGCTATCTCTGTAGCACTGCAGATCTAAGTGTATCTCTGTTTCTCAGATGCTTAGCAGCTACATGATTGAACTGCTTCCTTATGAACCCATGTTTCCTGTGCCAGCAGAGAGAGAATTAACTTGGTGAGGATTTCCTGGCCAAGCTATCAGTACTATCTTACAGTTTTTATTCTGCATTTTCCCAGTATCACTTATCCTTCATGAAGCACAGTCATGAGATTCAAGGAAGGCCGCTTTATGGGACAGCAGCACTGCTGCTACCTTTCTTAGTCTTTCAGTCACGACAGTGTATCAGCATCCTCATCTTTCTCTGCCCTCTCCATTCTTCAGAGTTTTGGAAACTGGGACTTGGGTGGTGTTCCTGCACCCTGTCACGCTTTTCTTACATGAGCTGGCAGGCAGAAGGATCTGTCCTTATCTCACTTGTGATTTGGCACTAAAACCACAGCATGCAAACGTCGTTTTGCTGAGCCTTAAGGCCATGAGCCATCAGTGGTGCTGGGCCCAGCCGTGGCTACGGGGCAGGCTGGGTGTGAAGGTGTGCTGTGCTCTGTGCTGTGCTGTAAGGGGATGCTCTGCCAACAGTGTGCTTCTGGCAGCCCGCAGTGCTCATTCGTGGTTGGGTGTCTTGAGTCCTGAATGGATGTTTTTCCACTGCCCTAGATACAGCAACACTTCCATGTTATTTGGATTGCACCCAAGGTAGATACTGCAACTCTTTTTCTCCAGTTTTTTGTTTTTTGTTTTTTTCCTAGTGGTATTTTTGGATCCGTTCTGGTCGGGTGCTTAATGTTTGCTTTTACATTTAAAAGCAACTATACAAGAAAACTGAAAAATGTCTTTGCCCCCTGAGTGAGACCATCTTTCCTTAGACCACAAATAGGAATTATGCTGTTTGTCTTCTGGCCTTGGGTGCTGTCACAGTGTTAATAGAAATTATGAGATAGGTGCACTGTTTGTGCTGTGCCCAGGACATGTGAGGGGAAATGCTCCACGCCTTTTACGGATGCTGTGGCAGCTGCCTTTGAGCTGCGAGAAGTTGTGCCAGATCTGATCAAAACAATTTAAAGTGTGCCGGTTTTGCTCACTTGTGCTGTGTGGGAACAACAGAGTAAACTGAGCAAAATCTGGATGCTTTAATAGTTCTGTGGGTTTTGAAGCACTGGAAATGGTTCTGATAAGAACCAACCTTTTTCATCCCTTAAAAAATGTGATCTCTGGGTTATATATAATAAGAATAAATTCTATTTGCAGCAGAGTATATTTGCTTGCTTTCCTACTGGTGTTTGAAAAATCTGTAACTGAAGGGTTGTTTTTCTTGTCTGCATGGCTGGCCTGTGAGGGCTTTAGTCACTGCTCAGGTCTGCTCATGCCCCACTTTGCATTTAAAACGTTTTGGCAAAGAGCATGAAGTGTTTTTCCTCTTCTTCCCCAGAGGCTGAGCGGAAGCTTCTGTATGAGCTCGGTCTGCCCGTCACCATATGCTTAAAAAATGAAAAGCAATTACCCCTGTTGTCAGACAGCTGGTGAGTAATGTGCGTCCTCGCCTTGGAGAGGGCTCTGAGCCCATACTGTGCTTCTGTGTGTGAGCAGGGCTCAGAATATTGCAAAATAAAATCCAGGATGGTGCCATCAGCCTGTGTTTGGCTTTGGAGGCAGAGAAAGCAGGAAACTTAATGGACTAAGCTCTAAAGTCAATAAAAGACTGTGTTTTGCTCTTGCTAGTCTTGGCTTGAGATAAAAGTAACATGGGTGATGTATTTGGTTGTAGGAATCCTACATAGTGGAAAGTACATTCGCATTTCAAACTTATGGTATTTCTAACATCTCTAGCCTGACACCATGTGTCCAAAAAAAGCCAACAGTTCCAGCAGCAACAAGAAAACCTGTGTGAAGTGATTAATCAACAACGTGTCTATGAGGCTGGGAAATATTGTAGTCTTGAAAGTAAGTAGTTGGCATTTGTCTGTATCCTTGGTTCTCCAACCTTTCCAGTGTTGCATGCAGATTATAAGTACATGAGGGCTGTTCCCCCTCATGTAAAGCCTCCTATTTTATTATGTTTATCAGAGGCAGATGTTGGTGGCATGGCAGTAGAAGCTAAACGTTCCCACCAATATTCAGTTATGTTTAGTTGTCATGTGACAGATGGAAGCAGAGGGGCAGTCTGACAAAATGGTGTCTTAAATGGAAATGTGTATGAAGCAAAGGTGTGCTACTGAATTCCTCCATGCAAAAATAATTTTCTTCTTTGACTTTCATTGATGCTTGCTGAACATTGACGGAGACCAAATGGTGGATGTGAGTACAGACAAAATTGGACTGCATGGGCAACATTTTCCTAGCAACTATGTCATCATTGCAGCTGTAAAACAGCAGCAATTTACCTCCACTGGTGCAGATTGTTATGAGTGTGGCACACAGGCTCTTGTTCGTCTGCAGTGGAAATGCTGAGTCAGAGCTTGAATCAGTGATTGAGCACCTGGTGGAAAGGCAGGGACAACTCAGGGGAGCTCAGGTGTGTGCAATGTCCCTGAGTGACCAGAAGGGCTGGAGCCAGGATCCATTCCTTCCCAGATCTCATTTAAGGATTGGCAGGGGGAGGTGAGGATATCTTGTAGGAGATCCCTGCCTATATGAGGCTTTCCTAATGTAAGCAGATTCTTTACTTTGTTTCTGTGTCTGCTGTGTTTGGGCTCATTCTCTTGTGTTGTGACCTAGGATTTCAGTGCCTTGATATCATTGCTGGTGGAAATTCATAGCTAAAGGTGGTGAATGTGTTAAAAAATAGTGTTTTATAGCTGAGGATTTGCTCTACTGAATAGTGTTATTTTGCTCTTTGTATTTGTTGTAGTCAACATGGAAATAAGTAGGATGTATTACTTTGGGAGTAGCCTACATCTTTGTAACTTGCGTTGGTACTGGCATGCAAATATCTTGAGCTAATGTTAGAGCCTATTAAGTACAATTCAAGAAGAGATATATCACTATAGATATATTTCTAAAGTGATAAATAAGGTTTTATTAATTCCATTTTTATAAGGGGGGGGAGGAGAAACGATCTTGCTTAGATAAACGGACTAGTCTGCAGTCAGTGTTCAGTAATGTAGAAATTAAGTTTGGATAGTTAATGTTTGGTCATATTATAAGTATCTGAAAACAGAGCTTGATAATCGGAAGATTTCAAAGGTCAAGGACCCTTAACAGTAGCCATGACTTTAAGCCTTGCTCTGAAGCGTCAGATTGAACTCTCACTTCCTGTGTGCGACGTAGTAGTTGGTGTGTAAACTTTACAACACTAGCTTTGTGTCCCTAATTGTTAATTACATGTTGTCACCCTGCTGCAACAGTATACAAGGTTTTGTAATTGGCAATCAGACTTAAGAAGCTTTTAAGGAGCTCAGTGGGTTCCTCTCCTATGCTATTTTAATCACAGCAGCTGCCTCTGTGCTGACAGCCCTGCTGTCAGGGGGCGGATTCATGCAGTAGTTTCTCCTCCCCCTACCCAGAAGAATACCTGGGAGCCCAAGGCAGGCACGTCTCAGTGTGACAAGTAAGACCTCTTTTGCTAGGAGTAAACCCATACCTCTGAGAATCACACTGTGCCTCCGAGCTCTGTAATCTTGGAAGTAGGAGTAGAGAGGAACTGCTTCCTTCATCACAGCTGGGTCACACGAGTGCGGCAGAGAATCACTTAAAAAAAAAAAAAAAAAAAGTCTGCAGATTCTTGGTGCTAACAGGAATCCTCTTCACTCCACTTTTTCCTCTACTGTGTTTCTCCACCCTGCAAGACTTACTTAAATCTTTATTTTGCACAACAGTGTTGTGAGACGATAGATAGAAGTCAGGTTTTGGATGGGACCAAAAAAGTTGTGTGAAAAGTTGTTTAGAGAAATAGAAACCTACCGAGCAGTATTTTTGTTTCCCCTTAAAATTGTCAGGTTTACCAGTCGTTCTATGCCACCCCTAAAGTAATTAAGGAAGATCCTCTACTCAGTTTGCCAGCTCAGATTTAGATGAATGATGTGTTCTGCCCCTAGAATTATACTGATACCAGCATAGAGATATGTACTTAAGTATGCATGAATTACAAAATATTTTTAAAAGGATAAACCAAATAAACTGGGGGAATATCTTCTGTGCAGCAGGTGATCTAGGTCCAGAGGCGTAAGCTACTGGCAGCTCATAATGGCTCACTGGCTGCACCTGGCTTCCTCAGCAGAGTTCTGTGGGCAGCTGCTCTAAGAAAGCATCTTCTGAAGTTATTTTAGGTGCTCTCTCAACTTTCCGGGCTTCATCTTCACCATCTATCTGCACTATCTCTGCGGTAGGGCTGAGGTGTGGGCTGTTGCAGGGCAGCTGGCACAAGCCTCAGACTGCCCACCTGTATCTTGCCTCCCTTTGTATCATCAGGGCACCGACTTGAATGTGAGAAGTCTTCTTGTAAGGATGCATTGTAACTGGATTTCATAACAGGTGCATCAGTGCTAAAGAACTCCAAGGAAGAGCTTTGCGAAATGTTGGTATGCAATGTATGCATGCTGTGCTCAGCTCTTGCTCTCTGTAGTGGCATGCCATCAGTCTTGCAGGTGCAGAGCGGGTTGTAGGAGCGGAAATGGCCACCAGCTCAAAACCAAAGCACTTTGCACATTGGTGTGACTTTTGAAGGTGTAAAGCAGCAGCTCTCGGAATACAGTCCAAGGTTATTAATAGAGCTGTGGTTTTGCGAGGTCAGGAGTAGTGCCACTGTGTATTTTCTTCTGGTGTTCTGGTGAACCAATGAGTACAAAGGAATTTAACTTTCTCCTTTGTATTTTTCCCCAGACTGTGTTGACTTTTCACTAGCTAAGACTCATCTTAGGGCTGAATCCTGGATTCTGCTTTGATTCTGATGGAAATGGCTGGCTCTACCTGCATCATTAGCCTAGTGTTAGTTAATGATACTTACAAGAGACTGTGCAGAACAGGATCTTCAAAGCTCTTAGCAGTTCTTAACTAATTAATCCTTCTGTCTGTGAGCTGGAAGTTAAATAAACACCAATGTTTCCTTTTTAACAAAGAGGGAACCAGATAGGAAGATTAAGTGATTTGCATGGACTTAGTGGCAGGGCTGGCAGGAGTAGTCCTGTGCTTCAGTACTTATGGTCATCCTTCATGCCCCACTGACTTGGAGTGAATTAAAGCCTTTGCAATTATCCTCTGTAGCCTTTCCTGTTGCTTGAGTAGTTTCCAGAAATGAAGCTTGCAATGCTCTGTTTCCTGCTGGGGGGCACCCTGTTTGAGTGATCTTCTTAGTTGGCAGTCAGTACAAAAGAGGTACCATGAATAAGGGGACCTGGCTTCAACAACCTTCATAGCTTTCAATGTGACAGCACTTGATCTGTCTACTGTTTTCTGAGACTTGGTCACATCCTTGGGGTTCTTTCACAGCTTTCAAGAATTAGTAGTTCTTTTCTGCTGAGGTTGCAGCTCTGATGTCAGAATTCTCTTTTATTCACTGTGGCCTTACTTTGCACTGGCTTGTAATACACACACAAATGTTAATAGCTGCCACAATGTAGGAAGGCATCGAGCTGAGGGATGAGGAGGTGCAGCCCATGCAGAGGATTCTCATTTCCTCCTGTGTCATCCTGCCCTGTTCACCCAGCAGCCTGCCTTCAGCCCAGCTGCTCATTCCTCAAAGTGTGAAGTGTGGAAGAACAATGGGTCACAGCTGAGCTCAAAGTTTGTTGAGATATTTTCTCTGTATCCTACTTCTTAAATGTCCGTTAGAGATGGATGATATACTGGAACGTGGGCTAATTGGAATTATAAATGATTTTAGTCTGAACTTAGCAAAAGCTTTCAGCTGGAGACAAGAGGGAGTTTGGATACTTTGAAAATATTTCAGTGCTTTCTAAGTTGAGCGTTTCATTTCAAAAACACTGAAGGTTGAACTGAAAACAACCAATTATTATTCATCAGAATCATGTTTTTGTTTTGTTAAAGTGTCATATTAAAAAACAAAATACAGAGGTTTTTAGAGAATTTGGAATGCAAGTTTTTGAACATTTTTGCTTTCTCAGAGACACTTAAGGTTTTTTCCTCTGTTCTCATGATAGTGAGGATACTTCACACACAGAGAGAATGCTCAGGATCTTTGCATCAACCTAGATTTTTTGGTAAATCAGCCATTCTCCTTTTGTACATCTTGTCTTTGTGTTCATTGGCATACCTATCATATTCGGCATGGAGAGCCACTTATGCTCAGAGGTAGCCCCAGTCAGTTGCCCACAGAAGCATTGAGTTAGCTAGCAAAGACTGGGAAGTTCATGAGAAAGTTGCACTTGTGTTTTTCTGTTCAACCAAGAGGAGTTTGAGAAGATGTTTGCCTCCAACTGTTTGGACTGTGGTGTGCATTTTGACATTATGCTGCAAAACAGCATTCCTATAACTCCTGCTGGCATCTTGAAAGTAAGGGGAGTGATCTGTGCTGTGCAGGGACCTGGTATGGAGAAAATACAATGGTTTTCAAGTAACAGTGATCCTGATTTCCTTCTCACCTATTGTCAGAAAATTCCTCTATGATTCTAATAGGTATTCAGTGTTCTCTACTTTAAATTTCTCCCTGCTCCATTAAGCCAATGTCAACTCAATGGAGATGGGCTTTGTGCTGCTTTATATTTGTCTTCACAGCTGCGGTTATAAATTACACCACCTTTTATGAAAGCAGTTGCTGTCAGAAATTCAAGGTTGAATAGATGGTTTTCTTTTCAGCTTACTAAAACACTTGCTATGGATAATAACTTTTCAGTGGATGTTTATGGGAGCAGAGTGATACAGTTATCCTTCCTAGCAGGCAGTTTCTTGGCTGTGGTGGAGCAGTACCATGCTGGCAGCTGTGGGGTGCCTGGGGATGTCAGGGCAGAGACCAGCACTGCAGAGATGTGAAGTGCTGTAGGCAAGGTAGAAACTGGATTAAAAATAATTTTCCAATGTGGCTTTTGTCCTGCAGATTTCTAGGTATGAGAAAGGAGAGGGGCAAAAACACATGAAGGGGAAATGAGCCTTATGACAAATGACATGGCTACAGTGCTTAGGCTTGCTGTTGCACTCTGGGATAAAGACTGTCTTTCTGTTGTGTATTTTTTATATCTTGCATTAAGTAACATACCCCCTTGGCTCCTGCAGTACAATTCTGGGTAATTCACAACAACAGCGGTCTTACTAAGCATGCAATTTGTGGGCAGTATGGCCCAGTGAGTCGTGCATCCTGTTTGCCATTGTTAGGGAGCAAAAACCATGGCTAAAATTACATTTGGAAGGTTTCATTGCAGTACCTGGTGCAGAGTATCTTAATATTTTTCACTTTCTCTGCCTTGATACCTAACTACTTCCAGAGCAGGGAATGTGTAAGGAACCCTTTGATTTGTTTTTGTCTGTTTCCCAACTGTAGCATCTGAAAACCTGAGCGTGACAAATGATGCCTTATCATCATGGGCAGTGTCTGAGGTCGTGGTCATCTTTTTTTTTTTTTTTTTTTTTGACTTTGACCAAAATCAGCAGCTTCTCCTGCTGTGGGCAGATGGTATTTGGCCAGTTCCCCTCAGCAGCTCTCCAGCTTTACCCAGTTACTGGTATGTTTTGAGCAAACACAGATGAGGGAAGTATGAGACACCACATTAAGATACTTCCTGCCCAGTCCCTCAAAGAAAGGTCCCTGTGCAAATGCTTGACATAGAGATCATATTCGACCTTTGATCATCTGTCATTTTGTTGTAAGAAAGCATGCCATCATTTGCCACCATTTAAAATAGACCTAAAGGAAGTGAGGGCTTAAACTTAACCTCAAACACATTGAGCCCTGCATTTCCTATCCAGCTATACAGCATGCTATCTGGTTTCCTACACCTCAAGCCTGCTAAGTTTAGTTTCTCCAAGCCAGCTGCTAAGTAGTAAGGGAAGCAATGTTTTCCCTGGATAAAGCATTCACTGTGCACAGCCATCCCAGCTCCTTGCAACGTTAATGTATGATCCTCCTGGCAGGCAGGCAGAAATATGCTTTTGAGGTTCCTCTTTTCTAAAATCACACGTTCTGAATTCTTTTTTCTCTTCATTTATCTCATGGGTTCATGCACTTAATTTTGAGATGCTGTTTTCTTGAGTTTCTCTAGGAAGAATGTTATTAGCTGCATGCTTAGGCATAATCATTTAATAGTTACGAATGTCATGTGGTTATACCACTGCTAAATTCAGCACTGGAGTATTATGCGTTAATTAGTGTTAGATCAAACCCAGTGCAGTCACTCTGGTCTTCTTTCATCTTAGGACATGAATGAATAGGAATATATAATGTATCGTGCAGGAATTAGCTTGCTTCACTGGAAATGCTATTTATTACAGAAAGAAGCTGCATGAAAGAGCTGTGATAAGACTGGCCAATTTTTCCTTTCTGTTAGTATGATTTCTTGTCCATTTACTAGAGGCAAAATTATTTTTATAACCAAGGAACTGCTGGTTCCTTTTTCAGAGGTTGCCTTTCAGGCCCTGTTATGAAAGCCACAGGTGTTTCAATAGAGTGTCTCTTGTGGAGCTGAAGTATTTATTAACTCAATTTCTTTTCTTCACCTTCTTTTTTAATAAAACTTTCCATAATTGTACCTGTTTAGTTATTGGGTCCTATCTGACAGCCACATGGCACAGAGCATGGTTGGTTGCACGAGTGGGAGCTCTTCTTCTGGGGCAGGCTCTGAATCTGAATTCCTATGGCACAGTCATTTGTTTTCTCCCAGAAATGATGGGACTCTTTGTGTTAGAATTCCTAAATTATCATTATTTACAAAGCAATCATTAGTAATATTAATATCTCAGTAAAACTTACAGGACTGTGAGAATTCCCTTTGCCTCATCTGGTTCTACTAAACATTTGTTAAGTTCCTTCTTTGTGTTGTATTAAAGAATCTTCAGTGTTTCAGGCCACAAAAGGAAAGACTTCAGAAGGGAAGGCTTTACAGTGCTGATAGGAACAGACAATGTGCAGGAGCCCTCAGACAGGTGCAGCAGCTCGGCGCAGAGGCGTGCATCTGTTCTGTGAATAATTCTTTCCCAGTTGGACACTGGAGGACTAATTATGGTATATGCATGGAAGGGATGTTCTCTTTTCCTAGAATTGCTGATAGCTTTATCTGGGTTGTTCTGATGTTTCCCTAACGTTACATCCTTCCACTTCTGCTCAGCCCTTGCTCCAGCTGTCAGTGCTTATACATTCAGTTTTGAACTTGGCATCAGGAGCCATTTCTCTGATCAGCAGGGTGAATGAAAATGTGTTCTAATGAAATAATTGAGTCTAACCCAAAATGCACTAGGCTTCTGTGGAGCATATGATGAGAAAGAAAGGGTTAGTTTCATCAAACTTGAAACTGGGTAGGAAATGCTATTCTGCAATATTACTTCAGCATTTGGATATGTGTTGTTCTTCACCTGTCCCTTCATGTTCGTTATAAGCTCTCTCTCCGTTCATTTTACTCATTTTAAAGTGGGGTAGTTCATAAGCTCAAATATTGCTTTTTTGGGCAAATTGGGCCTGATGCCTGCTTGCTTTTCTGAAATGAAACAAATGCATGAAAAAGAATGCAAAACAGCATGTTTTCTTTATGGGAACTGTAATGTAGATTTTAGTGTAGAGTGCTGTCATAGAGATAAGGAGAGAAGATGCACAGGATGGAGCTGTAAAGCAAACATGAAAAAGATTGTCTGAAGCATGTAATTGAATTCACTTTAATCCAGTCATGCAGACAGAGGAGCTTGATGGCACTGCTCAGAATGCTCAGTATTACCCTGTTCAGAAATGACCAGAAATATGAAAGTCTCTGGATACTAATGGCTGCAGAAAACTGCTGTAACAAATCCTTGGTCTATGGGGACTGGTTAATGCAAAATTTGAAGCTGAAGGTCCTTCTGAGCTGCCAGAGACTTCTGTGCTGAGGAAGCTCAGGGTACACTGAATAATCCTAGCAAGTGGCTCCCAAACAGGGGATGCGACAATGTTTTTTTTATGTTTGTTCTTGCAAATTTTGGGATTCCAAACCTGTCACCCTTCTTTCAATGGAGATTTGCATAGGTCATCTCATGGATTTTAGTGCAATGTGCGGTAACACTTAGACTCGTTAAAGATAGCTAAGCAGCCTACATTAGGGAGCTGGAGTGTATATTTTGTCTCCAGGCTCTGCTACAGTGCTAGCAGCACCTCAGTAATGTTTTTGGGTCAAGGCAGACTCTGAGAATACTTATTATCCTCGTACAGATTGGCAGTGACACCTTTTGTTTTCTGTCTGTTACCTTACCACTTGATCTGTATTTTTCTTAGGAGATTCAGGAATAGACCATGATTCTCTGGAAAAATAAAGATCAGCAGGAAAGCCTAAATCCATCCATTTGCCTGTCATGTGTTAGGCAAATGGTGCTGACGTTAGGAAATGTGCAGCACTTGACACGTGTGCTCTGTAGCTGCGTGGATGTAACTTGCAGACATGGTGTGCAGTCAGCGCTTTGTGGTGCTGACAAGGTCCTGATGGAGAGTCACAGTGCACTGAAAGGAGGTTAAGTGAATATAAAAAGCATGTAATTGCATTTGCATGTATGTAAATATATATGTTAGTGCACTTCTCCAAAATCACCATCTATCACAGACTTGTGTGTCATTTAGATGAGTTTTTGAGATGTTTAACTTCTTTTTTTAACCAGCTTTTAGGTTTGTCCTCACTTTGCAGGTGCCATGCTGGGCAGGGGGGCTGCTGTCACAACATAACAGGGGACCTGCGCTGGAAGCCTGGCACTTTGGCAACACAGACCAGAACCTCTAGGAAGATTTGAAGTGGTGCAGTGAGAAGGTCAGGAGGGAAGGGGCTCATGTCCATCAAACCCTGTCTGTCCCCTGCAGCCTAGGAGTGAGTGAGGGCCCTGCTTTGCTGTGCTCTTGAGTAGTATGTCCCACAGTGACATCAGTGCCTTGATGGGCCCATGTCCCTGGGATGCTGGGGGGGGACAGGATGATGACTGAGCATGTTGTGAAAAGAGACAGTCATGGCTTAAAAGGATGTGTTAAAGGCTGCGGAAACCTTGTCAGAGTGATGTGGAACATCTGTGCGCATGGAATCTACCTGCCCATTAGGAAAAGACTTCAATGACAAGGTGGCGCTCCCGGCATCTCTCAGATGAGTTATTGTGCACAGCGTATGACATCCATGCAGACCCTTGAGCAACAGATGACTAAGTATCATCTGATGCTGTTACTGAAAAGTAGGTGAATGTGTGCGTTTCACTGAAAGAAGGAAATGACAAAACTCAGGCGATGCACTTGGAAAGAACTCAATTTCAAAACTTTTTTTTCGCCTTCAGGGGAAAGGAGTCACAACTTGGTTGGAATAAGCCAAAAAGCACAGTCATTTGCTTTTAAGTCTTTTGGAGTTATGGTAGAGAGACAGTGACAGAAACTTTATGAGGTGAGTTTCCAATGTGATGTTTTGGAGTGGGCAGAAGTCTTACTGCTGTCTTTAATGCGAATTGAGTCTCTCTTAGTACTCAGATGTGTGCTTGGCTGCACTTATAATTCTGCAATCAAATGTCACTCAGTATTGACTCTTAAAAAAAATTGATTTTCCTAAAGTAAATGATCTCCTAACATGACCTCAAGTGAGGCAGATCATTGCAGGACCACTGTAAGCAGCACTCAATAGGAATGCTGACGCTCAAGTTGGGCAGTCCTGATTGTGAGTACAGCAGTTGAGTCCCACCTCATCCTGATATGAAGCTCATCCTTGTCCTTCAGATGCCTCATTCCATGCCAGCAGCTAGCAGGTGAGCTGCTGTGGAGAAGGAGATGGGTGCAGGAGGCCTGCAGGGAGCCATTTTGTGACCCTAGGAGTACTTTTGTAGTATCAAAGCAATGTGTTCTTGTGGATTTGTTGCAGACCATCTGACTGTTATGTGAGATAAGGCTGCTGGGGTGCCCTAAGCAGGAATAGGTGCTGTGCTTAGATCAATCTGTAGCAGTGCTGAGGTCTAATGATTGCAGGTTGAGCTGGAGTGATGTGTTGCATCTCACAGCGGCACAGTGCTGGCCAATTGCTCACCAAACATTATGATTCCTAGAGGTAGCTTTTTAACTATGTGCAGAGCAATCTTACATCTTCAATTATCTTGTAATCACTTTGTTATGACTTCAAATATTCGCATGAAAAACACAGGAAATAACAGAAATGCAAAATAAGCTAAAAAAACTCAAAACTGTGCATCACTGTAATTTCCATTATTTCCTGGGTTTGACTAGATCAGAAATACTACAGGAAGTGCTTTTCTTGTGGTATTTTTGCTTCCTTTCCTAGCAGAGCCAGAGTGTTACACAACATGTGACAATGAGATCTGCTGCTGGTGGCCTGGCTGTGGGAGCACTGGTTTCTTTCCCCTTGTGACAGAACTCGGCCTGGCAACACAGGATGAGGACTAGCAACTCTGTGGACTGGAGGTGGCCAGGCACTGCTGGTGCTGCAGGGAGCAGGACAGGGCAGTGGACAGGCAGGGGGTGAACAGAAGGGTATTGCCATCACTTCTTTCCATTTCCAAAAACCTGCAGAGAGGCCTGTCAACCTGTGCTGTTGCTTTGAAGCTTTAGGCCAGTTCTTATCGTATCTGAATAGGTACACCCAGCTCTCACACATGAATTAGTGGACACTCAGAAGGGTTTTGCCTGTTCCTCAGGCACACATTAGCATTTTTAGGCCTTCTGAGATCTCAGTTAGAGACATGGAACTCCTGCAGCCAGTCTGCACGCTGGTCAATTGACATTCTGTGGGGTGAGTCAGAGTGTATGCATTAAATCCTGCATTAAAGCTCTGCTGATAGCATTATGGTTATTAAATAATACAAACAATTTTCCTGTTTGCCAAACAGTGGGGATTCCTAGTGTACACTGGGGAGGCATGAACTATAAAAGCCTCTATTCTTTTTTTTAATTAGACCATATCTAATTAAAATGATTGCCTGCCATTACTAGCATTTATGAAGAATTTTCCAAATCAACATGACTCATGGGTCTGTATGGAGACAGATTGCACCGCAGTCAATTTGGGATATGTTTGCCTTTGCCATGCAATTGTTCTTTATCTTCAGAGGCAGGCAGTCTGATTTATTACTTAGCATGCGTTGCTAGCCCTGCTGGCCTCTGTAGTTCCTCTTTCATATGAACTGATCAGCATATTTTGCATACATATGAGAGCTGAGCTTGAGATCCAGTTTGGGGCTCTGAATGGACAAATCAATGCAAAAGTGAAAGCAGGACTGTCTTTAGATGATTCTGGTGTGGAATTTAACAAATGGAGATAACAGGCTAGTTCAGTCAGCTATTGAAATCGATTTGGAAACATTAAGTGCCTTTCTCTTAAGCCATGTGGGAACAGGAACCATTGCTTGCACTTCAAGCGGCACGCAAACCTGAGCCCCAGAGGACTGACTGTTCTAGAGGGAAGACCCCAGCCAGAGCCAAGGCTAGCCAGCAAAACCTGCTGGAGAGGAGCCAGTCACCCCTGTTAAGAGGGAGATACAGCCAGCCAGCCTGCAGTGATGGGAAGCCTCTCTTGGCCTGAAGAACAAACCCTGGCCCAGCTGGAGCAGGAGGCGTGACAGTGTGCCTGGAGGGGAACCAGCCCTGCTGGTTGCATGAGTGGCTTCCTCCTGACTCAGCTGAGTGAGAGACTGTTTCTGGGGCAGAGCCCAAGAAGCTGTCTGTGGAGCCGAGGCTCCTTGCTGCAAGTAGAGCTGTGTGGCCGAGGAGAGGTTGGGATGGTTTGTAAGGACCTTGGCTTGAAATATGAAAACCAACATGCGTGTATATGGGAATTTGAAATATTCAGGCTGAGTTCCCAGGCATGAAGGATGTAGAGTTTAGAGTAGCATTTTCAAATTGATCAGACGCATTTTTTTCTGTGAGGTATGTCCATGTTAGCAGGATGATGTGGAGTGGAGCAGGATAAGCCCTGTGAGCTGGGTGGAAGAGCAATGTTTCTGCCAGCATCAAGTGATTGCTCCCCCTCCTTCTGCAGATCCCTGCTGCTTTTCCTGCTCATTTGTTGCAGTGTTTTAAGTACAAACGGTGGTGGAGATATGAGGGAATAGGCCAGGAGCAGGGTGCTGCCTGGAGAGCAACAGTGGCAGTGGGCATTACTTGCTCAGCAACTGCAAGTGAAGGGTTCAGCTCTGCAGCTGGTGAGCCAGAGCTGGTGCTGATGTTAGTGCAAGGTCTGCAATCACACTTAAGCTCTTGCTCTCTCTCACTTTCATTACTCATAGTTTTGGTGGGTTTTTCTTCTGAGAGTTATTAAGACATATGAAACATAGACCTACGCTATTGCCTTTTCTTTAGACCTGGATAGTCCAAATAATGTGTGATAAGACATAGAATTACTATTCTATGGTAAGATTTTAAGTTTTTAATATAGATGTGCACATTTGAGATTCTGTCATCTTTATTCTGAATGCAGAGTAATATGTAATACCTGCTGTGTGATCTGGTTATCTACAAGGCAGTGCCACTAAAAAAAAAATAGAAAAAGAAAAAGCAATATTTTCAGCCTTGTTTTGTAGGTGAGGATCTGGGACACAGACAATGTATTTCTCTGTCACGTAGACTAGAAATTAAAATGTGCTTGAATTTCCAGTTTTGTCTTAACCACAAAACCAATTTTTTTCTATGAGTGCAGATAGTTTGCTTTGGATTTTAATACGTTTCTTAAAACAGAGTACTGAAATAAAAGCCCTTGCAGTGTTATGGCTGCTTCCAAGGACAGAAGCTTGATGCCTATGGTCTTTTCTCCTGCTGCTGATAAAAATTATACATTTTCTCACCTCATGTGTGGTGGTTGTTACTAAGACTACTTTTTTCTTTGCTGTATCTTGAATTACAGTTGCATGCATAATCCAAATGCTGCAGCACTGTTTCCAGTGCTACCAGAACAAAAATGCCCTGCTTTTTCTCCTGCAAGCAAACACTTTGGTTTTAATTAATGAGAATGCAGTTATTAGTTGACTGTCACTTGCACTGGCTTTTATGGGTCATTCTTGTACTTTGTCTTTAATTATACAAATGGTAAAGCAGAAACTGAGGCTGTGCATGGGACAGGCTCACGGTTGCTAGCTAGGAGGGATGGGCTTTGCAGTCAGGTTTGCCTGTCTCAGAAGACAAAACCAGTAGCTGACGTCAGCAGGAGGCTGAGTCTTGCCGCAGTGATTGCTGGTGGCCTTGTCTCTTTGGTGTTGTTGCTGGAGCTGAGGTTTTGCCAAGACTGCCCATCAAAGCTGCAGCTGGGCCACAAGGGCTATGGTTTCTGTTCTCCCACTGGAAGTAGGATTTGCCTTCAAATTTAGGAATGCAGTAATTGCATCCCTAGAGCTGAACACAACATCTGTGACAGATCTGGGCATGGGCGGCTATTTTTACCCAGTTGTTACAGAAGATGGTTTGGGGTTAGTTTGCCTGGATTCTTTTTCATTTTCAGTTGTATGTTTCCATTTTGTTAGTACAACAGTATAATTCTGGGCACCTGAACTTCTCATAGGGAAAGGAATGGGAGGAGTGTGCTGAAATGAAATTAGCAGATAACAAGTTTATAGTGGTCTCTCGTGCTCTTTCCTGCCAGAAATTGCAAGAGATGGGAATCTGAGTGATTCAGTCCTTCAGTGTGACCTGAAAAGGTCATTGGCCTGTGTGCATGCTCTTGAAGACAGGCTGCCTCACATATGGGGTAGAGGTAGCTGAACTTGTGAATCCACAGCGCTCATACACCAAAGCACAAAGAAAAATGGTAAACCTGACAGGTTGGTTTCATCTGGTCCCACCAGTTTTAAGGCTGCTTAAATGCACCGTCGCGTGAAGCTGCCCTCAGAGCAGAGGACTTACCTCTTGGTGCCCTCACACCTAGGAGGCTGCAGTGCTTCCCAGGGCCTCCAGCTCCTGCCCCACAGCGCTGCCAGCACCGGGCTGCCTCAGGTCGAGCAAGGTTGGCAAGAATGAGCTGCATCTGAAAGGGAAGCACTGCCAGAGCTGTTAAATATAGCCCTATTAATTATTCCTGGCAGCTCCTGCAGCGCCAATTAAACAAGGATTTACATTCCCCAACGATTTTAGCATAATTTTCACTTTTAATCTGCTTTAAGTCCTAAGTATGCAATCTATTAGAAGATGGTTGCTTCCCCAAGTGATTTAAATTCATGATATTTCAGGAGTAAAAGAGGTTTTTGCTCACTGTAAGAAATCACTAGAATATATGCTTTTTGGCTAGTTCTTAATTAGAATTACACATGCTGGCTTTCTTTCACTGCTTTGAATTACTTGATATTTACCCAAGCTCTCTGGTTTTCATAGCTAAGGTAGGAAAAGATGTACTCCTTGTTGACTTCTGTTTGCCCATGTTGGGTGTATAGCTGGTACACAGGCCAGTGTTGCTATGACCATCCCTCAATAGTAGTTAAGGAGCAAGGCAGAACCAGCAGTTCCTGGCTGCTGACAGGTGGTAGCAGGGGTGTGTTGTTGTGCTGGCTGGTTAAGGACCATGCTGGGGGATCGGTACTGTGTGCATCAGAGGCATTGTGGCCACACACAGCTTTGCAGTGGAGTTGTGTGGTCACTTTGCTCACGTTGCTGCAGATGCCCCGATCTGTGTGTCATTGCCATTCCCCCTGCATGGGCAGAAGTTGTGCCACTGTCACGGTTGAACTGTGACGTTTTCGGTGCAAAAAAACCTCCACCACCTAAATGATATTTCCATGGCAGTGTGACGTTGTATCCAACGCTGGGACTGAGTTGGGGATGGAGAGACAAAGAAGATATTGAAAGCCAAAGGGCTGTTGTACCATAGCGTAATTACTTTATATCATCATAAAAGAAAATAATGTGATGAATGTAACTCAGGTGGCTAACTCTCCTTACCTTCACGTACTGTATACGTTGAGCTCATATTAACACTGAACTTGTGAGCAGTGGACGTAAATCTCTGTAAGCAGGCTCAGCCATGGGAAGAGCAGAGTAACTGCTCAGGGGAGTGCTCAGCACTGAGCCTGTAATGGCACTTGGCAGAGCTGTGTCTGAGCTCACCATCGGCACTGGCTGCTCCTGCCCCTGGAGCTGAGCACTAAAATGGTGGTCTTTATTATTTAAGATGCGCTTTGCTGACTCCTTGCTGTGAGGCTGAAGGCAGCCAGTCTATAAGAAATATGCTGGTGTTTCCCCAGGAATGATGCAGTTTTGTGCCCATGCTGTTCCACCACCTGTGCCAGCTGTCTTGTTTGTCTGGCTCTGCTTTTTTGGGAACGCTGATCGTCAGCTTGGGGATTTCTATGGAGAAAATTTGCTGTGATTGTAGGACATCAGGAAACCTTTTTCTTTTTTTCCTGTGGAAAGATGAGGGCATTTGGCAAACCCTGAGTAGCATGATCAAATCACTTCTAAGTGTGACTGTGTTGTTTCCGTTCCCTGAGCTATTTATGCAGTGCACGTTTGATGGCAAGCTGTGAGTGTTATGTAAAGAAGTCTGCTAGCAGGCAGTCTCTAGGAGCAAATCTGAGATTTCATTTCAGACAGGATCTGCCTGACAGAAGATAATGGAAGGAGTGGTTCTATAGCTAGAACTATGGAGTTATAGAGAAGAACAAGTGGACTAGCTTGAACCTAAAACTTTCTAAGTAAGAAAAAATTAGTGTGTTTAATGTTTATATATTCATGATACGTTTCTGCCTTGGTGAAATGCATATGTATGCATGGAATCCAATGAAATACCCACAGGTGTGCATTAACTTTTTTCACCAATTGAAGAAACTCAGATGAGCATAATTGGGAGCACAGAGGCTCGATGTGGGCAGCATGGTACTGCTGCCACAGTGGGCTGGTGAGCAGTTCTGGCTGCTGCTTCATGGGGCTGAGCTGCAGCAAGGAGAGTGGTCTGTTCACATCTGTCAGCTCTGAGAGAACACAAACAGATTGGAGTTCCATTTCCCTGGGTATGAACACTTACACAGTGAGGGCACGAACTCTTGTATTATTGTAAGTAATGCACTTCCTCATGCTGCCATGGCCATTTCTCATAGGTAATGAAAAGCAATAGCGTCTTGTTTCAAAGAATCAATATTTTTGCATAAAAACTTAACTGTGACCTCAGCTGCAGCAAGATTAGCAAGCCACACGAGGCATCCCCTTGTCACTGCTGGGCAGGATGATCTCTCCCCAGGCAGCAGTCAGACTCCCTGTGGAGTCTCAGCACAGACTCCCCTGGGCTGTGACTGATGGCAATGCTGGACGGCAGGAATAGAATTGAGGGTGCTCAGACATCTGTGCAGGGCTGGCAGCCCTGTGCTTGCCCTGCAGGTCTGCAGGCTTTCTGGCCTGCTCATGGGGAGGGGGTGAACTTGTGGGTCTTAACTCCAAATATACAGTGAATTTGAGAATTGCTCTGACGTGTTATTGCACTGAGTTTGGACAAAATTCAACGTTTTGAAACAAGTGTCAGAGCTAGGAGCATCCATTAAGAGCAAGGTGAACTGGCAACTTCTGCCTAATCTGGTCAGAACTGGCCCAGCGACCCTTCCTTGGTGTGCTCTGTTCACTGATCCCTGCAGCCATACTGACCAGCTGGGCTGGCCTTCCCTCCCATCACAGGCCCGTCATTTTACCCTTGTGGCTTTTAACCTGTGGAAAGGTAGAGGGATCTTGTGTGCTTCTCTCTGACACCAGCTTTTCCTTTTCAATATGTAGGAAGTCGTCTTTTCATCTCATTTCTTTTGCCTGGCTTTTTAGCCCTCTATTACACAGTGCATGCGGAAATATATTGGTACTCCATGGCACTTTGGATGACAAGAAAATCCAAATGTTAATATATTTTCCCTGAATTTAAAGCTGGCTGCGTAATTTGTTTTTTAATTCAGATATATTTGAACATCGACAACGAATGCTTTCCAGCACCTACTGACAGCATTATTTCTGAGAAATCTTCCCTTTGATTCAGTGTAAAAGAGGAGAAGGAGGTGAGAAACAACTCAGGCCACGGCGCATTTGCCCAAGAAGCACCATAAGGTCTGGTTGTAATATGTGACCTGAGCCTACATCCAAAGGGCCTTATTAAACAGTCACGGAACTGTAGTGGCTATGGCAGGGCGGGAGACTTGTGTTAATCATTCAGCAGCAGGGAGATCTATATTCTGCCTCAGACTGACACTTTACCATCTGTTTGAAGCCTTATTGTTTCCTAACAACCGTTATTAACATGGTAATTTTTTCCCTGTTGGAGTAACCATGATATTGATCAACCAGATTGTTTGAGGTGTCTAAATTCCAAATAGAACTGTGCTGTTCCAATTAGCAAATTCATTTCTTGTATGTTTGATTGATGTCTGGCGAGTACATTTGTCTTAGCTCTGTGATCCATTTGTGGCCTTGGTCTTGCTCTGAACTGTTCTATCTGATCTTAGTGGCATTCCCATCATGTGACATCTGAAAGGATACCATGGCTTGGCAGTGGGCTAAGCCTTAATCTCTGCAAATATCTTGCAGCAGCTTGCAGTGAATACCAGGAAGAGACAGACTTCATAATATGAACCTGCAGAGTTTGAGACTGACATCTGCTAAGCTCTGCCCTTAACTGCTCACAGTGGCTGAGAGCTGCTCCCAGGGTCAGCTACCGGCTCCTGCAGCAGGGTTTCTACCAGGAGCAACAAAGAAAACATTGCCAGTGTGTTTCCTATTCATAAAGGGAGTTTGTCCAGTTTGGTCTTTTCAATCTACGGTCTAATTTAGGAGAAAAAGGTGGTAATATCAATTTTTTTTTTTTTAACTACAGAGGAAAAGGGAGCTATAAGCATGGTACTGTACTGGTCCATTTCTTTTGTGCCCTTACAAATGAGTGAATTTGTGAGTTCTATCTCTCCCCTTGCATGCTTGGTGAGTTTCTAAGGTATGGGTTGGGATCTCATAAACAGAAATAGCAATCCAAGGCAACGTTTGGGCAACACAAAAGTAGCCAGATAGGATCTTACCAGCTGTGCTAAAGCAACAACACATATCGCTGCCTGGGTGCTTGAAAGGTACTTCTGTGTGCTTCCTGCAAACAACAGAGGTGAGTGATCACCACTGTTGTCTTTGCTGTCTCCCGGTGAAGAGAATGTCACAGCTGGTGAAGGTAAAGGTGTTGATTATTGTTTTAGTACACATAGGTTGGAGTAATACTGAATCAGTACAAATCCTTCTGTAATTATGCTTACAAAACTAAAACCATTCGAAGAAAAAAAAAAAAGCTTTATTTTCATGAGAATGATGTTGACAAGCTCACAGGACTGATGATTTTGTGTAAGTCTTGCCAATCACCTAGATGCACACATCAAATAATTGTGTGAGATCAGTGAAGTCTCTTTATGTGTACGCTTCTCTTTCCTTGACAATATGGAAATGCACCCCCTCCAAGAGGAGCTTAGCCAAGCAGTTAAGCTAACTAGTGCTCCCTCATCCACCCAAGGGGAAACAGGGTAAGAGTGCTGGCCCTGCTCAGCAGGCTGCTGATGGGCTGGGCCACTTGGTTGCTCTGAGCTTCCCAGGAAGCTAAGGGCTGACTGCTGGGGCTGGCTGCTGGTTTGCCTGGCCGTTGGGGTGTGTGCACTCTGGGTACTGCCTGCTGGTTGTGAGCTGATTCCTGCTCTGGGTGTGGGTCCGTGCTACTCCTCATCTGCCAGACCTTTACCTGGCCTTTGTCTGTCCTTTGGTCCCTTCATAGGAAAAAGAGAAGTAAAAGCCTGTAAATATTCCCTGTTCTTCTACCTGTTTGTTTGCACAACTTAATTGTAAATCCACAAAAGGAGGCGGTACAGCTGTGTATGCTTGTGAAAGCAATTAACATGTACAGCTCTGCAGTATTTGGGCTTAGAGGGAAGGAAAATCCTGGGTTTGTGATGGCAGACACAGTTTCTGCCACAGTTTGTGCTAGCTTAGCTGGTGGCTGCTTCCTGCTGGCTGTATATACTTGTATCTCTCTGCCACTTAATGGCATGTTTTCATTCTTTTGCTTTGTAGCACTTCATCTAATTCGGTTATGAAACCTTTTGATATTGTCTTGTTTAAACATTTATGGCACTTAAAATTGCACCAAGGATATCTGCAGTTTCAGGCTTGTGCACTGGACATTTGTAAAGGGTGAAGGAAACACTGCATCATGGTCTGCAGGTGTAAGGTTAGCTTCACTTTTCCTGTTTGAGTATTGTATACGAGTTGCAGTGATGTAAGGGCTGACTGCAGGAAATAACAATGTGGGAGGAAGGTTACGTGATGCTTGGACAGGGAGTTTTTTTAAATTTAATCTAATCAGCTTTTTAGTAGGCAGAGTTGTTGTGCTTCTCTCTTGGAGTGGCTGAAACTTTGACCGAAGTTCACATTATCTTGGCGCACAATTTAAGGCAAATTGTGTTTATATTTTGTTCTGTGTGGCTTCATCATAATATGTGTGCTGTCAGAGAGCATTGCCTCTTTATTGCTTTATGCCAGAAGCTAGTTACGATTTCCTCTGAGTGCTGTTCTCTGTCAATCCCTCAATCTTTCATAAGTAAGATGATTGACTGTGGAGCACCTGGGTCTGCACCATATGAGCTGTTGGATCTCATAAGCTACTAATGGACTTCCACTCCTAACTTAAGCCCTGGTGCAGTGCTGTGAGGAAAAAGGTGACAGGGAAGAAAGAAGTTTAACAACTTGGACTTGCCAAATGGACCTCTCTGATGTCATCTGAACATAAACCTAAAGTCGTAAATACACCTTGCTACTTGCAGCAAGTTCTCTTTTGTCCATAAATGTTATCTTAGCTGCTCTATTATCTTTTAAGGTGTAACATAAGTCTAAATAAGCCACTGGGAGACTTCATTGTCTGGTTGTTTGTCTTTATTCAAGCCTTGCGAAGCCAGCTTTTCAGTGCTGCACGCAGATGAGCAGCTAACAAAGGTCATTACGCTCATATATGGCACTCGCTAGCTCCACAGGATGGGTAAATCTTAAATGCTTTGCACTGGCAGAAGCCTGCTGTTATTTCTAACGTGATGAGAGCAGCACATCTCTGCTCTGACACTAATTGATATGGTAAACCTGAATCTAAATCTTTGTTTTTAAATCATCACTTCACATGGACAACTTTACCTCGAGCAATAATTGTCAAACAGGACTGAGGAACTTCTGATATTAGCATAGTGGTGAGACTTGATGGCAGGGAGATAGAAGATAATTAATGACTGTCATTGTCTTGCCTGTAGTCAGTGGTTTGACTTTAGATGAAATGCTATCAGTCACTATCTTAATGGGCTCTCTAATTAGGATACGCATCTTCATATCCCAAGTTGTTGTCAGCCACAGATAGCACTGACTGTAACTGAAGTGAGGATCATAGACATGCAAATTAAAGGTCTGGGGTGAAATCTTATTTCTTGCAGAATGAAAGAAATGTTCTTGGCACCTGTGGGAGTAAGGTTTTGCATTAGATATAAAACAGAGCATGCAGGAATGGAAGTTCATGACATTCAGAGGCCGGTTCTGGAAATTCCTATCTTGCTCCTGTGGTGGCTTATTTTTCTGTGCTGCAGATTGGTGTTCATGGTCGCTGTTAACTGCAGGTCCTGTTGCTGTCCCTACCAGTGCAAATCCAATCCCTATGGACCAAATAAGGAGACCCCTAACACGTCAGCCTCTGCTGATCTGCAGTCTAGTATTTATCCACGTTTTTAGATGAACAGTGCCTGAGAACTCTCACTAACAAAGTAGGTAGTGTCCTGTTCTGAAATATTTATATTTTTTATTCTTGAGGAGACAGAAGCATGGTAACACTGGAGATGCCTACTGAAGTTCTTTTTTTCAATCACTATCATTATTTCTGTGCGAACTTGAGTTAGGTTTTTAAAGCAATTCGTAACACTTATAGTCAGATTGATTTGTTAATTTAGAAGTTTTTTTAAATTATTTTTACCTATCCAATGTGCATCTTAAGGCTTTTCATGGTAACATTAACAAGTAGTTAAGAAACAATCAATTAAAAGCAGCAGCGCTCTTTGCTTTCTGCCACAAAGTTAGCAGAGCAGTCCTGAAGCCAGAACCAAGGGCCGTTGGACACAGCCTGGTGCACCCGGAGCTCCTGATCCACATCCATTTCAGTGGCAGGCCATTTACTGAAGAGTGCTGGTCAGCTATCTCAGCCTCATTCTCTTTTGCTGCGAGGTGAGCAGGCTACTTAAGAAATGCTGGACACTGGCCACCTCCTGATTATTCACTTCCAGCCAAAAAAAAAGCACAGCTCAAGGGAAGTTTTTGGCCAAGAGCCACATTAGCCCAATGCATTTTGAAGCAGGACAACGATATGAATGGCTGAAACAAAGGCTGTGTATTTCTATACTTTTGCAGCCTGCATGTAACTGCATTTTCTTGCCAGTATAATGAAATGGGTCTAATTGAGACATGCCGAGTGCGAGCTCAGCGCTCGGCAATGTGCGGGCGTTTAGCACCCACGAATGAAGGCAGCGCTTCGCTTCAGCTTGCACCGCTTTCTGTATTATTCAACAGTGTGCTCAGAGCTGTCGTCAGAAGGCAGGAAAACCTTAAGAGCCAGAACCAATAGCTTATAAAGTAAATCGAGTTTCTCTCAATAAAATAACAAGGGAGGAGCTGGAAAGCTGCCACTTTCACAGGATGCAGCACAGGGTAAAAAGTAAAGAAAACAAATTTATGGTGATGTCTCCAGCAAGGAGACAGTTGTCTCCTGGAAGGAAACAAAAAATATGCAAAAGCTCCTTTTGGGTACACTTTGTGTACAGTCCTCCTTCAGACTTGTTGTTTTTTTTTTTTCATGGAATTATTTTTAGTTTTGGATTTCTGTGGCTGCTTTGCAGTGCTGTGAATGCAGGAATGAAAACTCAAAATGTTACTGGTTTCTTTATAAGAATCTAAAGACAAAATCACTTCAGTGAATAGCTTAGTAATGCGCTGGGGCTGGCATGGGGAGGCAGTAAAATACCTTGGGCTTTTCTGAGCGACTGTAATGTAACCCTCACTGTTTAGGTCTGGGAGTGTCAGCCTACGCTGGTGGAGGAGATGGCTGCTGTAGCTTCTAACCCATTCCTCCTGCTGTGTGGGGCACTCCAGCTGGTCTGGTACTGGAGAACGAAGAAATAGCTCAAACTTCAAGTGTGGACAATGTAGGAAATTGAAGTAGGCTGAGGTCAGTGTTTCAAGAGGAACAGTGAACTTGTGCCTATCTCGCTCTTCAGCAGTGGCCTGCTGCTCTTGGCAGGGTTGTGCTGAGTCTGAGTTTGGGCTACAGCTCTGCTTTGCCTCTTCCTCCCTTTCCTCCATGTAACTCTGCAGGCAGCTGACTTTCTGGGGTTGTTGTAGAGATGTGGATTCTTTTCCACGTGAATCTAGAGCAAGCTCCAAGTGCCTTTGCTAAGCTTCACTCAGTGCAGGTATGGGCAGTGCAGAGCATGCACCGCCCAGTACAAATGAGTGACTGTGGCATGGTGGTGGCTTTTATTATTCAATTTTCAACAAATTCTCATTGACATTCCTGAACATGGCCAAATCCGTCATCTTAACATATCTGAAGGGATGGCACTGGCTGAGCATGTTTTTACTTTCCTGTGCTGTATCCTATATTTTGAGTGAAATGTAGTCTTTAAACGTAGTGCGAAAGCTCGTGAGCGGTGGGGGACCATAAAGAAGATTTGTTAGATGGTAATTAAAAACTCAAGCTGGAAAGCTTGGAGCATGGAGCTTGGACTGTTCCTACTACTCAGGTGCAGTGTTTGGTCCATATGCACACATGCTGTTGCTGTGGTTGCTGTGTCCTAGAGTCACGTTTGCTCTCCTATGCCCTGTGTTCCCACTCCGTGCTGCCCTCAGCTGCTGCTGTGCTGCTGAGCCTGGCTGGGGCAGGGCTGTGGATGCTGTGTAACATATTGCACATGGTTTTGTTTCTTGTGTTGGCTTGTTTGCTTTGCTGTGCTCTGGTTTGGTGTCAGAGTTATGTCTGCTGTGGGCCTGAGGGGGGTGGCTGTGGGCACCACGCGGTGTTTACTCACTTGCCACTTGATGTTTAACTTGTCACAGATAAATAAGCCTTATTCCTGGGCAGTTTTTTATTGTATTCTCTATCAAACAGCTCTGCTGTTCAATCTGATGGGTGATGATAACCAAACCATAGCGGGTTGTTAATTTCAGTCCTTTCTGATGCAGGCAGGGAACTGCTCCTGTGGGGGAGGCAGTGTGGTGGAGCCAGTCCTTAGCTGTGCAACCTTGTGCTCCTGATCCTAAGTAAAAGGGCTTTCCTGCCTGGGGAGATGCCTGGGAGGCAGTACCTTAAGTCTGCTGGGATGTCTGCGTTGTGCGAGGGCTTCATCACACTGCAGGCTGCATCCCTAGCAGATGTGTGTTGTTGTTAGAGTAACCATTAGCAGCTCTTGAGGCAGTTGCTTGCTGGGCAGTGAGTGTTGGGCTCTGGGACGGTCAGGGCAGCTGTGGGCAGCACTGGTTGTGCTCTCTGTCCGAAGATGTTCTCACCCCACTGTGGCTGTGCGGTTTTTGGTTTTTCTTTTAATCTTGTTAACAGACCTCTATTAAGAGAAAGTGACATTCCAGCACGGCTAAAGAAGCTGAAAGAACAGCTTTAGAAATTCAGACGTGGAGAACAATGCGAACTGTGGTGATTGTAGTGTCAGGTTTTTTTTTTTTTTGGGGGGGGGGGGGGGGGGGGGGGGAGGTGTTTTAAGTCATTTTTAGTAACTTAATTCTCGAAATATTTTTTACTTGGAGTTACCTGAGTGCTCGTCGCGCTATTTTTTTCTAATATGATGCAAGACAAAATAGAAACGCGGGGCAGAGCTCGGTAAAGCAGCGCTGCTGAGCGGCACCTGCCGCCCCCCGCGCCTCGCGGATGCTTGACCCGGCGCGCACTCGGGGGCTGCGCACAGCCGGACCCGGCACGGAATCGCGAGCGGACGCACCTGAGCCCCCGCG